>WEIT01009490.1:95160-142003 GCA_013389985.1 Dryoscopus gambensis | reverse complement strand
GAATACAGACAACCCAGGACAAGAGGCAAGCAGAGAACTGCCTCAGTTTCCCTAAAGCATCAAAGACTCACTTTCTCCTGGGCAAGACCCAGAGCTCACCAGCTCATCTTTACCAGAACTGTCCTGATAGTCAGACTGACTCAGGGCAGCTCATCCCATTGACACAGCACTGGGAGTTCTGCCTGTGCCAAGCGGCACCCTGGGACCAACCCTGTGTCCAGCTCTGGGATCACCAGCACAGGAAGGACGTGGACGTGCTGGAGCAAGTCCAGAGGAGGCCATGAAGATGACTTAGAATCACAGAACCATGGAATGATTTGGGTTGGAAAGGACCTTAAAGACCACACAGTTCCAATCCTCCTGCCATGGGCCAGATCCAGATCGTGTGGATCAGAAGGTCAAGCAGACAACAAACTCCCAGTGAAGATGTCAGTCCTGCTGCCACCTCTGTGGCTGCCAATGCCCAAGGCCAGAGCAGCTGGTGGTCTGTGTGCTGAGGGAGCTGGGGATGAGATGCTCTGCAGAATGTGCACCATGCTCTGCCCAACCCTGGACATCTCTGTCATCAGCACCAAGATCAAATTAGCTGGATCCAAGCCAGGAGGACACAATGTGAGAGGGAACACTGGACTGAAGATCAGGAGCAGGTGGGCATTACCCACTGGAGGTCCCTAGACTGCTCTGCTCTTGCCCAGCTTACCTCTGAAGTAGGCAGCAGAGACTCCAACACTGCTGGATGCATCGGCCTGGACTAGAGTCAGAAGAATCTCTTCCTGCTTCAGGAGCCACTCCTGGCACTCTAGGAAACAAAGAGCCCACTGTTACCTGGCCAGTGCCACCTTGGTCAAGGGATACAGCTCATCTGGGGTGGGTGCAGCTCCACTCCTGCTTATCATCCAGAGGACCCTAAAAGCTTCTCTTCACCCAGTCAGTTGGAGATGGGAGGGGAGACTGGGGAAGCTCAGCTTGGCATGGTCTGCCATGAACTTTTTGCAGGCAACTGTCAGGTGTCCTGGTTTTGTTTCCTTTGGGGTTATTTCACATAATCCAGCAGGACTCTGGGTGGTCACCCTGGCTTTGTGCACATGCTCTGGCCCTCAGGAGGTCCTGCAGAAGCAACCAATGTCCACCTGCTATAGTGAGGCAGAAGGAGAGAGCCTGGCTGAAGAGTTTGTTGGGGCAGTCATTGAATTTGCCAGGGGTGGGCCTGCTGAAGATGAAGGATGTGGAGTCCCGGGTCACAGAGCAGTAGCTGCACTGGCTCGTAGACACATCTCCTGGCTGATGTCTGCAAGAGACAAACAGGTAGATGACAGAAAACATGACCTGCCAGCTGGAGACATGAGTGCTCTTCACCTACCAGTCACACGCACCTCCACCAGAGAGTGAAACTGTGTTTGCAGTCTTCTCCTTTCACAGGGTTTGGATATATATCCCATCCTCACCAGTACCTCCTTGTCTCACAAAAAAACCCTTGACAGTTCAATAAAAACCTGAGAGAGAGAAACATGAGCTTCATACAACCCTTTCTCTTCTAGCATGGGCTGCATTTTTACTGATCTGAAGACAGGTAAGGTGGTGCAGACACACTTGTGCTCAGCCTGGTACTACTGGGAAGAGCAGTGGGTACAGCTGGAGAAGCTGAAAAGGCAGCACCTGAGGATGAAATGCTTGAGCAAGAGCCCTCAACTTGAAGGCGAAGACGATGGTCAGGGGCTGGACTAGGTGACCTTTAAAAGTCCCTCCCAACCCCAACTCTTCTGTGATTCCGTGAAGCCCCAGTGTGAGGAGCTGCACGGAGCAGAGCTGCTCAGAACTCCCTGGGGAAGGAGACCACCTCCCACTGGGACCAGGGCCAATTGAGTCTCACATGTGGGAGCAAGAGCAGCAAAGGAAGGAATAGGAATGTGCTACAAATGAGTGGTTACCCTGACATGGCTGTGGACTACACCCTCTCCTGATGTGGTTGACCACACTGTAGTCTCAAATCCTGTTTCCACAGGCCAATCCAGAAAGGGTGAATCTCCTCCAGCCACTGAGCCAGGACCTCGGTATTGACAGTCACTCCCAGAGGTCAGGTCTGATGCTTGGCCGTGCAAATGATAGGCAAGAGTGTGCCCAATGGTTTTCTGCTTATTGCCTGTCTCTAACACTCCTCACCCCATCTTCAGGTACTTGGCCCCTCACTGCTTCTGCTCCTTCACTGCTCCACTTCCCTCGCCCACTGTGTCCTCTTTCTCCCATTACTAGAACATGCCTAAAATGAGAAGGGAACTGTTCTCACATCTCACAAAAGTCTGAGGATTCTAACGTTTCCCTTAACCCACAAAGACAAAAAGGAGCCCAAAACTAAAAAAGAAAGTGACTGAACCCAGAATGAACAGTAATCCTGCTCCAGTCCTTGGTCCGGATGAAACAGGGATTTCCTCCTGGGTCAGGCAAGCAACGCTGAGGTCCCTTCATGACTGTCATTTTGACCTGAAATTCCGTCCTGAAGCTAAGAAAAACCTTTGCTAATTGAAAGCAGTACTGGAGAATTTATTAAATTTGCCATTACATTTTCATAAACAATAAAATATTAATGTTACAACCAGCAATCATCTGATCAGGAAATTCCTCCTCAAATGCTTCATTCTGCAGCTGCACCAGGACCCATGCGGAGAGGGGCCTTAGATGAGGCTGGGACTCAAAATTGCCCCAAGGAGACCCTGGTCTGGAGGTGGCACTAGTCTCCCAATCCTATCAGGGTTTGGGGCACAAGGCTGCGGTGAGCCCACCTGGCAGGAGCACCTCTAGTGTCCAACTGCCCAGCAAGCCTCTCACCACTTTTCCAGGAAGGCAGGTCTGCCAGGGGTCAAGGGTCTGCAGCAGCTCCGGGTCTGGTTCCTCACTGCTCGTGTACACAAAGGCATCCAGCAGGCCGGTCTCCAGCAGCGTTTTCCCTGGGACAAAACTGCTGCTTGGCCTCTGTAGAGGGCAATGCCATTGGGGCCAGCTCTGGGGACAGGATGGGTGGTGTTCTCTGGGTATGGCAGGTCCACTGCACACCGAGGGAAGGAACAATGAGGGGATGTAAGCAACACCTGGGCAATACTCACCAACATCTCAATACTCATCACGTGAAGAGCAGCACTCAGAAGTTGGCTGGGATTGTCTGGTTAGTACAAATTTGGCATCTGCTGCCCCATTTTTTGCTCACAAACACTTCTCATGTTCACTCAGCCTGAATTTCCCCTTTCATGGCTAGATCCACAAAGTGGAGGAGGCTGGAGGGGGAAATCTGAGCAGGATTCATCCTGCTGTTGTGGTTCTGCGAGCAGAGAGCTGATCCATGTGTGTCATGGTTAGACACTGAACACAATGCCAGTGCCCCATGAAAATATATTTTTACTGCTGTGAGATGTGATCAGGAACAGAGCAGAGCAGGCTCAGACTTAGGAATAGGAAAAAAAAACTTTAATAAACTACATTAAGGAAAGAGACACACAGGAAACATGAAAACTCTCTGAAACATTCCTCCTCCTCCCAACTTCCACCCTTCCCACAATCAGACAAAACCTTGGATTTTCTGATCGGTTACCAATACTCAAATAATCAATTCTCAGTTCATTTAAGAAGAGAGGAGTCTCTCTTGCAAACCATAGTGTCCTTCCATGTCTGGTGCTCTCACCACCATCCATGGATTGAGACTGCCCTCAGGATTCAATGACGCTTTACCAAGTACCAGAAGCTCCTTTTTTTTGGGACAAAGAGTCCCCCCCATTTTATAACCCCTGGGGCCGAGGGTTTCTTCTGCTGTGAAGAGAGGGGGCACAACCACACCCTCTTCCTGGTCTTCTGCTCCGAAGACAGAGGGAACCACCACACCCTCTTCCTGGTCTTCTTCGCTGAAGACAGAGAGCATTACCCCACCCTCTTCATCCTCTCTCCTTCTTCATCCACTTGGCATCAGCATCACTGCAGCAGGTCGCCTTATCTGGCATCCAGCCACTGCATCCACCTAACTGCAGTCTCACGTATTAAAGACAGATTGTTCAGTCTATGGCTATACAAGATAAGTCCAGCCAAAGCCACTCCATCATCTCCTCCCACCAAATTCTTCCCATCAATTTCTTTAACGTCACAGAATTCCAGGCTGTCTCTCTCCTCACTCCAAAACACTGCACAGGAGGATTCATGTTTCATAAAGCTTTCTGTTCCCTCTCTCCTCAGGCCGAGTGACTTCAGGCCGCATGGCTGCCCCTCCCCCACCCAGGCCCAGGCCCAGGCCCAGGCCTTCAGGCCTTGGGCTGGGTGAGGGAGGAGACGAGGAGACGTGCTCCTTTCAGTGGCCGGAACACAAAAGGAAATGCCTCCGTGAATCTCTCCTTTATCTCCCCATGTTCTCAGAGGTGACACATCTCCTTAGTGGCCACACCAGATGTCAATATTCACTTCTAATCCATGATTGGTTTGACTACACCTTCCTTAAAAAACACCCTTCCTGTCAAACCAGGACAATGTGTGAGCAGGCGAATTGGGAAGCCAGCATGGATGTGGCCTTGTCTACAGTAACATTAATTTTTAATTCTAAAAGAGATCTGCAAACTTGACTAACCTTTCAGGTAGCAGTTAGTACACAACAGTATGTAAGAATTTACATTTTACTCTAGCATTTAACAGTCTGTGGCTTTTACAAACACAAACTACACGCACACACACAGAGCCAAGGCCCAGGACACCAGCACACAGAATTAAGGCAGAGGTTTGGTGGAGTTTTGCAATTTCAGGAGCTTCCTAATTTCTTCCCTTCTACTTACTATTCCATTCACAAGCTGTTTCTCCAGGAGGAACTGCTGAGGGCATTCAGAAACAGGCTTTTGGTATTTCAATACTTCTGGCTCTATAAATGGTTCCAGGGAACAAACATTAAAGAAGGAATCGCATGAAAGGCAGAAGGGTGAGGAGAAGTGGTTACTCCTTGAGAAGTGCCTCCAGGACACTTGCATACCCAGGGACAGCCCTGTGCCTCAGTCCTGATGTACCCCTGCCCAGGGAACTATTTTTCCCCGACCTGACTAATCTGGTGGCCTTCTACTGTCCTGGAGAAAAAGGGAAGAGCAACTGATGTCATCTCTCTTGACTTCTGCAAGGCCTTGGACACATCCCACATAACACCCTTGTCTCTTAATTGAAGAGGTAGGGTTTGATGGATGGACTGTTCAATGGATAAGGAATTGGTTGAATGGCTGCATCCAAAGTGTTCCAGTCAGCATGTCTATACCCAAATGGAGAGCAGTAGCAAGGAGTGCCCCTCCGGGGTCTGTGTTGGGACTGATGTGGTTCAGTATCTTAATTTAATGACACAAGTGGTGGGACTGCAGGCAGCCTCAGCAGGTTTGTGGACGACACCATGCTGAGCAGTGCAGTTGATACACTGGAGGGAAGAGATGGCTTCCGGAGGACGAAGGAATGGGCCCATAGGAACCTTGTGAAGTTCAACAAGTCCAAGTACAAGGTTCTAGACCTGGGTCAGGGCAACTAAAAGTACCAGTATAGGCTGGGGATGAATGGATTTATGGCAGCCCTGTGGGGAAGGAACTTGGGACACTGGTGTAATAAAAACCAGACATGACCTGGCAATGTGCCCTGGCAGCCCCAAACCCTGCTGTGTGCTGGGCTGAGACCCCAGCATGGGCAGCAGGGGAGGTGGGGACTGCCCCACTCAGGTGAGACCCCACCTGCTGAGCTGCCTCCAGACCTGGGGCCAACAGCAGAAGGACATGGAACTGCTGGAGGCTGGAGCCCCTCTGCTCTGGAGGCAGGCTGGGGGAGCTGGGAGTGTTCACCTGGAGAAGAGAAGGCTCCAGGGAGATATTATTGTGGCCTTTCAGTACTTAGAAGGGGACAGCCTTTTTAGCCCCTACTGACAGGATGAGGGGTATTGGTTTTAAACTGGTAAAGGATAGATCTTGATTAGATGAATAAGGAATAAAAGTTTTATGAGGAAGGTGGTGAGGCCCTGGCACAGGCTGCCTGGGGAAGGTGTGGCTGCCCCATCCCTGGAAGTGTCCAAGGCCAGGTTGGAAGGTGTCCCTATGGCAGACAACCCAACCCAAACCATTCAGGGATTCGGTGGAAAGTTTCCACACAGGCATCTGCCAAGGGAGGACTTTTGCTCCAGTGCTCTCACAGCTTTAAGTTGTCTCCGTATGAGGCAGACGAGCTGTACAAAGACAGGACTAGAAGCTGAGGCCTTTTTATGAGTTTCTGTCCCAAAACTGAAGGGATCAAATTAAATCAGCTTCTCACAGAATGCTCAGCATAGAGTCGCTATAAAAATGCCTTTTAAAATGATTAAAATACAGTCATACAGTGTCATTGGGTAGAATGAAGGAAAACCTTCCCCAAACTGCTTGAGACATCTTAACAAAGCCTCATTAGAAAAAAAAGTCAAAGCCTATCTCCAGTTACCTCCTTGACTAGTATGAGTTTTGAGGAACAGTTAAACAATCCTTAACAAATTTCCTTCTTAGTCTGAAAACTGGTTGTGTTTTCACATTGTTTTCCTGGACCCCCTTGGCTGTTCACTGCTCACAGCCCAACTCATTCAGAGGGAAAATCAGAGCACCTTTCCTGGGGAAAAAACAGAGTTGAAGTGGACAATCAGGTCTTTTACATGTGGTGGAAGAATATTTGGTGCAGTTTGGATTGTAAGGAGTCCAACTGTTTAAAAAAGTTTTAGTTGTTGCAGTACTTTTATGGGAACCAGCTTTGTACAGGATGACCATACTCCTAGAAATCATGAGTCAGTGAGTTACACAAGACATCTGCATAGTCAGCATCCCCAGAATCTTCTTTTGAGGTATCCAAAATAACAAAATATTTCTTCCTTCTCTGGAGGCCTGGAAGAAATTGAGAGCACTGGGAGGAAGTTCAGAGGGCAGCTACACACAGCTGGCACATGTCACCTGTGCTTGCAGCTGGTGCCATGGAAGTAAAGCCCTTGTGGTTTTTCTAGGAGAGTGTGTGTGTGTATTTGCTGCAGGTGACCACCATGTTCCATACAGGGAAGAGGGACACTTCCAGGAGATGTGACACAACCAGGGTGGTGGCAGTGTGGCTGCAGGGCTGGGAGCAGAACTGTGTCTTTCCAAGAAGCAAAGAAAACATGGGCTTGGGACCTCCATCCAAGGTCCCTAACCTTGGGCTCTGCAGGTCTACCACTGTGTCTAGGTTTGAAAAAGACAGATGTCTGCTAAGAAAGGCAGGAGCCTCCCTTGGAATGGAAGATGCAAACCCCTTCCCTCCCAGTTTTTACACTTTTGAAATTAAGTGCTTTCAGGCAAAGATATGGGGAATAGGAATAACAGTTCTTTTACTAGTGTGTGTGTATATATATATATATATANTTGTGTAGCTCCTGTCCTCTGGGAATCCAGTGGGAAAGGCTCTCCTTGCTGTTCCAAAACCCCAGACTTTATCCAGGTGGGAATGCTTGGTTCCTCCCTCTGGGCGGAGCATCTTACAATGGGATGATGTAATTTTATCAGTCATGGGGTGAGACTAGATGGCCCATTAACATAAGATATCCCCCTGGAGGGAAGATGGGTCATAGGAGAGATAAAGAACTCTGCCCCACCTGGTGTCAACAACTGCCTATTAACAGAAGATAGCCTGGAGGGAGGAGGCAGGGAACTTTGCTACACCTGGTTTCAACAGCTCATGAAGATGGTAATAGAATACACTGTAATACAGGACACACTGCCACACCACCTCCTCTTGTTTGCCCTGTCTCATTCTGCCTCCTTTTGCTGCCCCTTAACTCTCGCACCAGAAGGAAGTGTAAGCAATCGAGCCCTGTTCACTTTCTTTGGGCTGCTCACATCTTGGAAACCTCTGCCAGGGCACTCCTCAGCTTTCCCTTTTCCAGGTGTTCTAAGCTATTTCTTCTGTGAAAGCATTTCCACAGCACCACCCATCCTAGCTGACCTGTCTGAATGCCTCCAATCCTAATACATCCTTTTTGAGATTGATTTATTGAACCACACAAGGCACAGTTAAACATCCAAGCAAACCATGAATTTGTACAGAGGCATAAAAGATGTCCTCTGTTCTTTCCTCTTCTCCTAATAATTTCTGATATTCACTTTGCTTTATATAATTACTTTTTCAATAATTTCTAACATTTAATTTGCTTTTTTATTTGCCACTGAGTTCCGAGTCACATTTTCACTGCTCTCTCAGAATGCCAAGCAACAATAAACACAACAGCATCCCCCAGCCCCAAGCCTGGCTGATCGCTCCTCCAGCCCTGAGGTCGTCACCCGCACACGGTCCTAACCTGAGGCTTTTCTGTGTGCTGGGCCGATCAGGAGGAGTCCATCTAGGGAGGTTTGGCCATAGACATCCATAGTGAAATACATGTCTTTGGTCTAACCATCAATCAGTACCAGGACAATGTCCCTCAGCATGGTGGAGTGGGAACCCTGGAGCTCTATGAACTCAAACTCACCAGAAGGAGCAGCAGGAAGGACCTCACTGATCAGGACAGCAGATGAGTTCAGCTCAGGAGTCAGGATGCAGTGGTTGTCCCTGCCTGGCATGGGCACAGCCACTTGGAAGATCCACTGAGAATCTGCGCCACAGCACCTCTCTATTGACTCATCCACAGCCCTGAAGGTGGGATCCTCCAGGAAAGCCTCTCTGCCAGGGGTCAGCACCCTGACCAGAGTGTCTGCTCTGTCTGTCTTCTTAGTCTTATGGACCAGGGCATCTACCAGTCCACCGCTTGTGATGCTCATGCCCTCTTTGTAGTTCCCTTTTCAATAGTAGACAGCAATGGCATCAGGGCTGTTCTGGATGGTGTTCTTAGGGATCACCAGAGCAGGGTTCATGGAAGAGGAGCCAATGAGAAAGAACCCTTGGCTGCTGGTGACTTTGCCCTGGAGGTTCAGCACCTTGTACGCTCGGTTCCCGCTGCCGTTGTACAAGAGCAGGTAGTAGCCATCCAGGCAGGCTGTTTGCCCACTGGTGTGATAGATCTCCACAAACTCAGCAGTGTCCACTCCTGGGCTGTCAGCATTGACTTCTTTGATCAGGAGGATGTGCTCAGTTTCCTGGTCCCTGGCAGGTTTTATGAGATTTTGAGCAGCACCCTTGGGAAAGCAGAGGTACACAGGTACCATGAATCCAGTGTGCCAGGTATCTCCCATGGTGAAGGCTGGGATTTTTGTTACAGTTCAAGTCTAGAGAGAGAGCCTGCCCTTCTCTGAGGCACAAACAGGCCACAGGAGGAAACTACCACAGGCTCTGCAGGACAGAACTGTGCAGCCTCTGACCTCAGTGCTCACTGGCAGAGGCACTGGCAGAGGCAGGCACCCTTTTTCATGGAGTTCGGGTTTGCCAAACAAAACATCAATCCCACACAAACCTGAAGGGTATGGCTTGAGCAAGAGATTTCCCAGCTCACGTCCTTTAAATCTGGGGGGAGGGTGTGGGAAGAAAGAATAATCGTGTTAGGAAACATAGAAACACACCAGTGACATTTAACAGCCTTAAAGCCCCATAATTTCCCCTCCATGTTTCTTCAGAGGTTTGTCAAGATGCAATGGGACAAACCCAGAAGTCTGCAGGGTTCAGCACCCTGAGACTTGGGTGAACAATGGAAATTTTAGGTGTCAGTGTTAATATTTATTTCCCTGAGTCCAATTTATTCCATGGAAATTAACACAAAATGGCACAAAGATGACAGTAACCATCTTCTTCATCAAGGTGAAGCTGGGGGAAGGGGAGCACAGGTGGATTCCTGTCACACACATGGCAGAGCAGGTCCACTGACCCCCACACCAACCAACCCAGCTGCAGCTCCTGCAGAAGCAGAGGCTGCAGAACATGCAGTGGGGGTGAACCAGCAATTTAAGATGTTTGGGAAAATAGTGAGATTTGTTTTCCCATTTACAGAGCTTTTCCCTCAAACATCTGATTTTGGTGACCTCCCTGCAGCCCTTGGCCAGCAGGGATCAAACCTGGGGAGGGTTCCCACCCATGCAATGGTACCAGCACAGTAAGGACCTGCTGCCTTCCTGCGCTGCAGGGCCACATCCATGTGAGGGGGACAGATCACAAATGCACCCAACCTTCCAGCTGCTTAAAATCAGGGCTGCTGACCACAGCAGCCCCAAGGTGTGGACACCTGTGATCTTTTCTAGGTGAGTGCCAACTGCAGTGGGACACAGCATCACATCCTTCAGCTATGGCTGCAAGCGCCTAGGCTGGTGAGAGAGCCTGTGGCCCCACTGTAATCGCCACCTCAGCTGATGACAGGGCTGGTGTTTCCTCACCAGCATAAGGAATCAGCAGTAACTCCAGAGAATGAAGCTGACAGCAATTCCACAAAAGAGCAGGCCCTGATGGAGAGGGGCCCCTGAGCCACCGTGCCTTGGAGTGCCCCACGGCCCTGCACACAGCTGCTCTCAGACCACAGCGAGTGGGGAAGCCCGCCCACCACACACCTTCTGCTTTCCCTACGGACTCAGCCCAGCGCTGTTCTGCCTTCCAGGTGCAGTTCATGCCCAAAATCACCATCAACATCCCCCTCTGGCAGGCTCTTGCTCCTGCCCAGTCTTCAAAGGAAAAGGAACCGGACCAGATTCTCTCCCCAAATCCACACCCACAAGGCACCAAATTTCCACCACCTCTCGGTATTTCAGTTAAAGGTAGGAGGAAAAGAGGAGGAGCACACAGGTTGTGCTCCTGTCCAGGGGCGGGCATGGGACGGAAGAAAATCCACCAGGAATGGGAGAAACAGCAGGATAAAAAGTACACAAAACCCCCCGAGTTGGGCAGGCGGGAAGGGCAGGGGCGGGACTCCCGAGAGGAGGGGGCAGCGGCCGAATGGGATGAGAAAGAATAGCGACAGGGATGGGACGGGACAAGCCCCCGGGGCTCGCTCGGCCCCGCCGCNGAGGCGGTGAATGGGGAGCTCCCAAAGTGAGTTCACTCGTTCCCGTGTTCCAGGAGATCCCGCTTTGGCTTCTCCCAGCTCTTTTCCCGAGGTGGGGTGGATGGATGGACGGACGAATGGATGCGCTCCCAGAAAGCCAACTGCATCCTGGCTGCGTGGGCAGCAGGGCAGGACCACCCACTGCGCCACTCCGGTGAATTCCCACCTGCAGAGCTGCCTCCAGCTTTGGAGTCCCAGCATCAGAAGAATGTGGAGCTGCTGGAGCGAGTCAGGAGGAGGCCACGGAAATGCTCCAAGGGCTGGAGCCCCTCTGCTCTGGAGCCAGGCTGGGAGAGCTGGGGGTGCTCACTTGGAGAGGAGGAGGAGGAGAATTTAGCTGAGTTCTGAGGAGAACTTAGAGCCCTTTCCAGTGACTAAAGGGTCTCCAGGAGAGCTGGAGAGAGAGTGTGGACAGGAGCTTGGAGGGACAGGACAAGAGGGAATGGCTTTAAACTGAAAAAGGCAAGATTCAGACGGTGTATTAGGAAGAAATTCCTCTCTGTGAGGGTGGTGAGGCCCTGGCACAGGGTGCCCAGAGAAGCTGTGGCTGCTCTATCCCTGGAAGTGTTCCAGGCCAGGTTGGACAGGGCTTGGAACAACCTGGGATAGTGGAAGGTGTCCCTGTCCATGGCAGGCTTTTGGAACAAGATGGTCTTTAAGGTCCCTTCCCACCCAAACCAGTCTGTGATTCTCTGATGGATGGACAAAGGGATGTTCACTGGTTTCATATCCATTCCCCCACACCACTGGACTCCCCTGTCAGAACTAGCACAGCTTCCTGGATGACATTGTGTCTGTCCTTGCACCAGCCTCAGAGGCTGAGCCAGGAGCTGAAGGGCTGCACAGTGGTGCCAGGAGGCTGTGCCCAGCCTGCCCCAGCGACAGTGGCAGAGCTTTCCCATGAGACTGTTCCCTGCAGCCTCCAGGAGCCACTGTGCTGTTCCTGCTGTGCAGGATCCAGTGCCCAGCGTGTCCGGGTGCAGAGGGAAGAGCAAACACCATTGCACAGCTCCCAGCACGTCTGGCCAGGTCTGGCTGGGGGGAACTTGAAACCCCTCCAAGTTGCACTGGGATCCTGTTCCCTGGGAGATGGGGAGGGGGCAGGCCTGGCCTTCCTCTTCCTCCCAGTCAACTCTCAGGTCCTGCTCACCCGAATCTGCTCATGGGGCTGCCCAGCCCCCCTCCCTGCATCCCCATACTGGGGAGATGTGTGTGACTATTGCCTCACTGTGCCAGACACAGGGACTGAAGGGAGGAGGAGATCCTGCAGATACTGCTCGGGGCTGGACTTGGTGCCAAACACTCACTTGATGCAGCAGCTGCTCCTGCTGCTATCCCAGATCCAACTCCTGCTCACGACTCAGCAGCCTGGTGTCTTCCTCTTCTATTTGCTTCAGAGCAAGTGAGAAACTCTTCCAGAGGGGCCATGTTCGTCCTCAGTCTTGCCAGCTGGGCTGAGTGGACCTCTGCCCCCACAGCCTCAGTGTCTTAATGGGATCCACAGTTATTCCCCTACAGTGCTCCTTGGAGTGTAAAGCAATGTAAGGGCCTCTGTCCCTAGGGAAGGAGGAGCAGGATGAGTTTTCCCAGTGACCCAGGTACAGTCTCAGGCAGTGTGGAGTCTGATAAGTGGTGCTGGGGCAGTTCCCACGCTGGACTTGAGCAAAATAAACTCCCTGAGTGGAGCTGAGTTCTGGCCCTGAGTGCTCTGTGGGGCTTCTCCATGACAGGGTAATGAAGTCAATAATCCCTGAGAGGGTTTATTTAGTTGAACTATCACATTCTTGAGCTATTGTACTTATGCAATCGTGAGGCTTTGGAATTACAAAGGGTGGAGGAAAGGAAACACCCTACCGAGAAGGGCCCTGACTCACCCATGCTAGATCCACATGGTGCAGTCAGGGCTCAGTGGCTCCCTGTCATGCCTGTAGTGGGTCCCAGACCTGCTCTGGTCCCTGTGTGCTCCACTTGCTTCAGCCACTGTTGCTCTATGCCAACAGACTCACATCGCAGCGGGGAGCTCCTGGATCCCCAGGAAGCTGCTACCTCTCATCTGTGCCTTCTCCACCCACACCGTGGCCCAGCAGCCTGTGGAGAGGCAGAGCCAGGTGGGCTTTGGGGAGAGACCAAACCTCCTGCCAGGAGGTGAAGGGAGCCTCTGTGGACCCGCCACTGTGTGGGGCTGCTGCTCATGCAGTGAGCAGGGACTGGTGGGGGAGAGCTGGGCCCCCAGAGAGAAGAACAGAGGTGATGGGCAGCACTTCCTGTCCATAGCCACTGTGCTCAAGCATGTGGGTTGATGCTAAAATTCCCTTTGTGTCCAGTCTGGCTGGGAGGTGGGTCTGCAGGGCAGGGCAGCTCTGGGCCATGGAGGCACCAGGAGGAAAGCTACAGGTCTCACTGCTCTGTGGGGTCCGCGTCTGCTGGGTGGGCTGGGCACAGTCATGGCTCTGCTCCCCAACCTGCAGGGCAAGCAGGACTCAGAGGGTCAAGCATATACAGCCCTACCAAACCTTTAACCCCTTCACTAGGACAACACATCTCACTGCTGGAATGTGTATCCTACCTGTGTTCTGAACAAGCTCTGCCGGTCAGGCTGTTAAAAACAGGAAACCCCAGGAGAATGCTGTATGAGGGCAGATTTTTCTCATGACAGAAACACCCTCACAGCAGAGGAAGCTGCTTTATTCAGGTGCTGGGGTGGAGGGTCTTACTGTGGGGAGATCAGAGATGGCTGATCCTGAGTGCACAGGGGACAAGCAGGAGCACTTGTTAGTGCTGCAGAGACTGGGGGGCACTGGTGGGACCAGTGCAGGACCAGCTGCAGCAGAACCATCTCCAGCAAAGCCCCTGGGGGTATTTGGCCAAGTCTGTGTCCCGCATGGTGCACTGTGCCCTCCCCACACGCTTACCCCTGGCCCAGCCTGCGCATGTGGGGTGTTGCTGCTGGGAGGTGGCAGCAATGAGCTCAGACCCAGCACAAGGCACGACAAGGGCTGCCTGGGGCGGGTGCCCAGCCGTGGGTACTCCCCACTGCCCAGCTGCACCGAGGGGTGTGGAGGGCTCCCTGTGGCCATGTTGCATCCGGACAGTCAAGTGTGACCGTGGGTGCCCCATCCTGCTGCGGGGGTGGCCGGGGCAGAGCTGCCAGTGGCACATGGTGCAGGACAGGACGTGGGGAGCTCAGCTCAGTGAGGGGCTGTCATAAATGAGTTTTGAGGGTTGGCTTTCGTAGTCCCAGATGTTATAAGAGATTTGGCTTTTGTAGGCCAGTTATGCAGATAAGTTGATGAATAAAGTTACTGAATAAATATAAGTTGAAAACAGTTAATGCAATATGAAGTTATTTAACTAATAAAGCGTTCGAGTGTACGGGAAGCGATGTGCAGTTTTGATCACTAGGTGGTGGTATGACAGAAACTCCATGGAAGAAGAACTTTCCAGAAATATTACATCATAAGCAAAGTCGACACCCTAGACAGCGATTGGGAAACAAGCCAACCAAGCACACGACGCCATCCGAGAATGATTGGCCAGGAATGCTTCTTGATAAAGACCAATCCCCACCCTAGAAACGAACCAGTCAGGAGGAGGATTGAAAGTGCACCAATCCTGTAAGGACAGAGGGTATAAGAACTCACCTAGGGCTCTGCCCCAGGTCCTCTGGTGGAACTTGGCTTCCAATAGAGCACCCAATGGTGTACACGTTGTTTTGTTTTTCTGAGTTGTTGCGTAGGTCCCGGGCTTATCCTGGGGTCTCGTTTCCACCTGTTCATGTTTTTAATAAACAAGTTGACTTTTCTCAAAAAGTCTCTGGTCTTGTTTACAACGCCAGATATCTAGAAGTTTCCAGTCAATAGTTTGATGAAGAGTTCTCTAATTGATTGCTAATTGTTCCATATTTGATCTTTGGTTGGAAGTTGTGGTTACAAGAGTTACTACCAGAGGCTGTTTGGGTTAACTGGGTTTGGTGGACCAGTTAGTGATAGGTTTGTTCTATGTATTAGTGATAGGCGGCAGGGTTGACTGACGGGGAAAGAATCTTCTGGAAGAAGGGTGTCACCAAGGATTATCATAAAGGGATAAAGCAAGGACACAGATTGGGCAGAGAAGGGACCAATCACTTGACACGCAGACATCACCCCACCGACATGAGCAAGCCGCCTGGGCGGCAAGCCACCACCAACCTATCAGGACACCAAAGGGGCAGGACCCTGGGGAGGAGGGTGGTGCTCTTTGGAGGGGTATAAAAGGCCACCTCCCGACAGGTGGGAGGGAGTCTCTGACTGTTCTCGAGTGTGCTCAGGCATTCAGTGTGGGTCCTTCTCCCAGGGGTAAGGCTAATCCGCCACTGTTAACCTTGATCGTTCTGGTTAATAAACTGTTCTTTTGAAGAATTTGCTGAGCATTTATTTCAGGGGCGCAGGCACAGAGCTTGGTGTTTATTGTCTTTGCTCCAAATATCATGCACAAGGAGTGAGCTGGCTCTGCCACATGTGCAGATGTGCAGGACACACGTTCCCGCCAGCTGGCAGTGGCACCTGGCCTCGCAGAGCCAGGCAGGACACACGTTCCTGCCACCCGGCAGTGGCACCTGGCCTCACAGAGTTGGGCAGGACACACGTTCCCGCCGGCTGGCAGTGGCACCTGGCCTCACAGAGTTGGGCAGGACACACGTTCCCGCCGGCTGGCAGTGGCACCTGGCCTCGCAGAGTTGGGCAGGACACACGTTCCTGCCACCCAGCAGTGGCACCTGGCCTCGCAGAGTGCAGCTGCACTGGAGCCCCTCAGCCGTTGCTGCCGCGGTGCCCATGTGCTCCTGGGCTGTGCCCCTGCCAGCTCCTGCAGCCACCTCCAGCAAATGTCTGTGCGGGCACTGGCAGCGGGGACAGCCCTGCCCAGACTCTGCTCTGCTGTCACCACAGAGCCACCTCTGCGCTCCCGGCCTGCAGTTAAGGGACGATGGCGTCCCATGGCTGCCCACACTGCATGACGCCTCTCTGTCAGTGAGCGCTGCCGCTACGGCTGCTCTGCAGAGCGAGTCTGATGCAAGCTGCCCTCCCACACCTGGACACGCTCTCGCTGCCCACAACAAAGGACTTTGGGGGTGCTGACCTGTCCCTTGCAAAAGCCTGGGCTCTTACAGCTGGGGCAGGAGGATGTACCAGTGAGGGGGCTGAGGTGTGAGGTCCCAGGGGGGTTTTACAGCACCTGCTATAAATGCTCTCACCCCTGGGATCAGCTGTGAGAGGCCGGGGGGCCTGCAGGGGCAGAGGTGGATGAGCTGCAGCCTTCCATTGTCCCCTTCCCCTTCTGCGAGGGCCTGCTGGGCGCTGCGAGCAGCATGGCATCCTGCCCAGAGCAGCAGCACCCACCTCGGGCTGGCTGTGCCACTGGTGCTGGCATGAGAGAAGGTAACGACTGAAAACGTGAGGCTGATCATGTCCCGTGGAACATGTAATGCTCCCAAGCTGATCAGCCCGGTTCTGTCCCTCCAGCAGGATCTGCTGCCCCAGGTGGAAGTGTGGCCCACACTTTCCCTTCCTGTTGAACCCACCCCTCCTGTTCCAAGAGTTCTTGAGGGTGAGCTGTTACTGTCTGCCTGAAGGCTATTTTCAGTATCTTTATGCTGCTCATCTGCATCCATTCTAGATGAAATTCTGAGGAAATCCTTACTATTTATCCACTTCAACCGTCTTCCTTCCCTAGCCATGAATTTAGAGCTCTGCTGGGAGTTGTTTTCTTCTCTCAGCAGACTACATTTATCACTGCTGTGCTCCCCACAGGCTCTTCCTGGCACTCGTACCATGGAAAGGACAGTGGATGCTCCTTTGTGCACCTTTCTGCCAGCCCAGCAGCAGAGATTTTTAACTGGCTGAGTGTCTCAGCCCAGCTGAAGGAGTTCTCACCTCCCACCCACCTGTGCTAAGGATAGGACTCCCATAGAACTCATACCTCAGCCCAGAAAACCAAGGAGATTCAGCGGCCAAAGCAGAGACTAAAGCCTCCATGTTCATCTTGGAAGAGCATCACCGTACCAGCTTTCAGGAAGGCTCTGCTCCCTCTGCCAGACCATGGCACAGAGGCAAAAAGGCTAATGACATCAAATAGATGAACCCATCATGATGTGAAAGACCTTGAGTGGCTGGAGCATGTCCAGAGAAGAGAATGGAGAAGGGTCTGGAGCACAAGTCTGATAGGAATACAGGAATAGTTGAAGGAGCTGGGGGGGCTCAGCCTGGAGAAAAGGAGGCTCAGTGAGAACCTTCTCAACTCTCCACAATTCACTGACAGAAGGGGGCAGCCAGGGGTAGGTTGGGCTCTGCTCCCAGGGAACAGGGACAGGACAAGAGGAAACAGCCTCAAGTTGCATCAGAGAAGGTTTGGATTGGATATTGGGAAAATTTCTGCACCGAAGCGGTTGTAAAGCACTGGCACAGCTGCCCAGGGCAGTGGTGGCATTCCCATCCCTGGAATGGATTCAAAAACCAAGTAGATGTGGCACTTGGGGTTCAGCAGGGCAATGGGGTGGATCAGCAGCCCAGAACACTTCTACCATCTGCACTGGCTCTTCTCCCCCACCCAGCCTCTGCCACTGCCTCCCAGGGTCACAGCCAACTACTCTGACTTCCAATTGCTGCCGTGTAGGAGGGGTCTTTGGAGAGCTACTGAACAGGTATAAAAGCTCTAAAGAAGGTCATGCAGCACTGCTCAGCCCCAGCATACTCTGGCTTTGCTCTCTGTTCACAGACATGAATGGACCCCAAGGTGACAGATTTGGGGTAGACCCCGAGAGTGGAAACCATGTCCAGCCCCTGATTCTACCAGTGTTCACACAAATGCTGTGTCCTCTTAGCCAGAAAGGCCAAGCCAGGCAGCCCCGAGCTGAATCAGTCCCAGGCTGTGGGATAGCTCTGGATGGCCTGGGACAGGCAACCACTGTGCCATTGTGGCCGAAGAGGCTGGCCAGGCCAGAGCTTTGGTGTTTCCTGAGATGCTGCCTCCTCTTTTTTGGCATCTCCTCTTCTCTCAGTGCCATGGGGTGCTGCCAAAGCCATGGGCTGGTGGAAAGCAATGGCTGCCGAGAGGGGCAGGGAAGGGCTTGCTGAGAAGCCATCTGTCTTCAGTCACTGAGTGCCTGGTTAGATGGAGACTGCAGCTGTGCTAAAAAACTGAGATGTTTATCCCAAAGAAACCACAAATGTACCTGGCCTGGCCTTGGCACAGGCAAAGCTTTTTGCCTTGGCTGCAACAGAACTGCAACACCAAGTGGTCTCCTCACCCAGGTGGATGGGAGCCCCTAAAGATACCCCAATCCCATTCCCACCGTACTCCACCAAAGCCCATGGTTCACTCCAGGCCTCCTCCGGGAGGGATGCAGGGCACTACTGCTGCAAGCTGCTGCCACACACTGTGGAAGATGGAACTGTCAGGGAACAGAAAGGAAAAGGGAATGAGACCCAAGGAAAAGGGAGTTAGACCTGTCTGAAGACTGCAAGAGTGGGATGTAGGCAGTGACTCTGGGAGGAGGAAGAGCAGGAGCAAGCCCTGACAGGGCTTCCCAGTAGAAAGGAAAGTATCTACTCAGTGCCCATGTCACTTGAAGGCAGAGGACAACAATGATGACACAGAGCACTTCTGAAAGGCTAGTTCTGAGTCGCTCCGGAAAGCCTTGGGCCAAGCAAATCCTCTGCCAGCTCTGCAGCTGTCACAGAGACTGTGCTTGACAGCACCAAGGAAGTCTGAAGCTGGTGAACAGATCATACCCATGGAACCACCCAAACCTAGGGCTGAGGTGGGAACCCTGTGGGGTGGGCCGTGGGTTCAGCCTATCCTCTGGCAGCTCCAGGCAGGAACAGACTGGGCAGGAAGAGGCATATGTTGTGACTCCAACCCATCAGGAGATGTGGTGCAAGGCAAAACACAGCCTGAGTTCAGGATGTCAGCCCAGCCCTCGTGCTCTGCAGTTCCTTGGACATGACAGATGGACAGAACTGTCAGCAGACAGGAGACACAAGCTGTGGCCATCTCAGCCCTTCAGCCAATGGAGTGATATAAAATGGGCAGTGTGTGCTGGGGGGACACTTACCAGCCACAGCTCTAAGCAGTGTCAGTCTCAGGCTGAACAGCTACTTCAGGCCTGCAAGAAAAGAACCAAACCAAACCAAACCAATCCAAACCAAACCAAACCAGTCAGTCAGTGGGACATAACAGCTGCAACCTGAAGAAAGGAGAAGCTACAGTGGTGTCACCCTTGGAGAGAAGGACACTGTCACCAGTGGTCTCACCTTGGTGCTCACGGGCTGAGGATGCAGCAGTTCAGCCCACCCAAGGCCTGGGGAGCCCAGAACAGCTTTGGGAAAAGCCAGTCATAGAGCTCTATGCACACTTTATGGCTCCAGCCCAAATGCTCATCTTGTCACTGGTGCAAAGTCCAGAAGGCTTCAGTCTTCCAAGCTGAGCCTTGCAGCAGTGAGCTGTGACAGCACAGTGGGCTGTGTTCATGCTGTGAAGGAGCAGCAGCCACAGCAGAGCAGTTGTCAAAGGCCTTTCCAGCACACATGGCCGGGTGCCCACTCCCGAGGAACACCCCAGCTATGAAAGGCTGAGCCTGTCCAGTGAGTGCTTGAACAGACTCCAAAGGGGGCTGACACATGCACAGAACCCTTGGCACCAGGAAGCAGGATGAGTTCTTGCTTTCTGCTGCATGTGGCCCTGAGAAAAGGACACCCTTCTCTCTGCTCAGCAGCTGCTGGGAGATAGACTCTCTGAATCTACTTCCCTCCTCTAGCCTGGGCCAAGGCAAACGGGAAGGTGCCTGAGCATCTGCCTGCCGCTGGACACCAGCTGAGAATGGAGTGGCAGGGCTGGGCCCTGGCTCCCTGTTGAGACTCAGGACACGGCTTTGCCAGCAGCAGCACTCTGGGGAAGCAGGTCCCATTGATCCACCTTCTTCCTGATGTGGGGGACAGGGGCTGACGTGATTCACCAGGGTCCCATGTCCAAAAGGCAGGAGCATCCCTCCTCCCTGCTGCCCATTTTCATCTGAACTTCAGCTGCCAAGGAGAGGGTTCCAATTATACATCAGCAGATGCTTTGGATGCCAGAGGGAAATTATTTCAGCTGCCAACATAACCTGATGCTTGGGGACTGGGTTAGGTCCAAATTGCCATGACAGAGCACTGGCGTGACCTCCCTGGCAGAGCCAAAGCAAGGTTAAACCATGTCAGTACAGGGAGGTAGCAGAGTATATAATAATATACACATAGGCAGTATCCTAGTGTACTGTATGCAGCTAATGTGTATACATATATTTGTGATATATAGGGGATACCAAACCATACCTGGTTGCTTCTTCAACTGTGCTTACTTCCTTGAAACCAGCACAAATGTTAAACCTGTGCTGGAGAAGGTGGGAGAGGATGCTCTAGATAAACACACACACACACACACACACACACACACACACACACGTGCACATACATTCCTCTGTGCACTGTGCATCGTGCTGGGCACACAGCACTACTATGAGGTGTGAAACAAGCTCCCCCAAACTGTGGATTACAGGACCACTCTCAGGCTATGTAGCATTCACCACTGAAACAAAAAAATAAAATCCCAAGGAGATACTTTTTACCGGCTGAAGAACATAAAAAACATTCTTCCTTTTTCCATAAACCCCATATCCCCCTTACTCTTCTCCTTTGCCTCCTCCTTCCTTGGCAGTAGGAACCCACACTGAGTTCCTGTAAGTGCCATTTCTTCCTTTCCTATCGCTTAGGTCACAGTAAACTTTGGAGCTGGGTGAGCTCTCTGCGACACTGCTGTTCAGCTCTGGTCCATCAACCTGGCTCACTTTGGGTTCCTTGAGCCTGCTGTGATGTGGCTCAGCAACTGAAATAAAACCTTTCCCTCTCACCTCAGGTGTAGCCCCCAGCATACTGACTGAGGGACAGCTCAGATAACTGAGAACAAGCTGCAGGTCTTGGGATGCTGGACAGACTCCGGGCTCCACCGAGGGCTGTGCTGCCACCCACGGACCACACACTGGGAACGGGCTCTCTATTTCCCAGAGATTCCCAGACAAGCCACTGTCCCATCCCTCACACACACAGACACCAGGTGAATGACAGTAGCTGTTCTGCCAATCACTCATGAGACACCCCCTTCACACAGGGAGAAAATGACACCACCTCTTCCTCAGCTCTTCACTTCCCACATGGTCACAGCTCCTGCCCCACACTAACAGGGAAAATATCCCAGAACCCCTTGTGTTCCTTCACATCCCTATCTCCACAGCTTCCCCCATCCCCAGCCCTCTCCTGCCCCACAGCATACCTCCCATGGGGAGCCACCAACACCAGGAGGAGCTGCCAGCAGTTGTCCTCTCACCCCAACCCATTAAGGACACAGCTGAGCTTAGCAGAGACAGTCCAGAGGTGCAGGGAAAGACAGGAAAGGGAGGCAACGAGAGCAGCAGCCAAGTCAAGGAGCCCACAGAGAATGATCTTGACTGGTAATGCTCGCGGTATCTCCTGGAAGCAGACTGGTGCTGGCGTCTTCTCTCATCCAGGTCTGTGTCTACTGTCTCCTGAACCGCTTGCTCTGGAAGCAGAACAGAGAGAGCTGTGCCCCTGTAAGCTCTGTGCAGGTGTCAGCAAGCCCTGAGAAGGCTGCTTGGCAGTAGCTGCTGGTGGGGTAAGCACTGTGGGCAGCCAGGAGTGGCATTCCTGAGTGCTGGGGCAGTACAATCCTCCAGAATCCCTGTGCTGCAGCCTGCTTCCCTTCCTCAGCTCCAAGTGCTTGATAAAACTGTTTATATGTGGTGCCTTTTTTTGGGTGGCATGGATGGGAAGCCAGCACAATGATCTCCTGAAATCACAACTGCTGCACAGAGCCAGAGACCACCACTTGTGCATTCTCTGAGAACTCAGGAGGGACCTCTCAACCAGGACTCCCACCTGGCCCCACACAGCCAGTACAAGGCAGTCACTGGTTTCCAGCACAGACCTTGTACCCACACAGAAATAATGGTCCCCTGTTATCTCATGGACATCCTGCTGGTCTCCCTCTCCTCCAGGCTGGCCAACAGGGCTCCTCTTACACTGCATGAAGGCAGTGCATCCTCTTTCAGTACCTTTCCTAGGAAGCACATCACTGGCAGCCTTTCCCACACAGGTTCAGACAGCTCAGAAGAGCACAAACCCAAATGGCCATCCCAAAAATCCCTCCCTGTCTGAACAGCTGGCTTTATCCCATTGTTTTTCAGTCCCTTCTGTGCCAGCTGGGGCAGCTGGAAGCCTGGCCTTGTGCTCTCTGTGTCACAGGGCCCACTGTGAACTGCTGTACATACTGATTATGTTAAATATGTGTACATTTAGCATCATAAGGAGGTACATAAATAAGCTTGTGGTATAGAAATAAGTTCTGGTTTCCAAACTTAAATCTGCAGGATGAGGAAATTAATAAAGCAGTGAGATGTAATAGAGAAAACTAAAATTAGGAAGGTTTCCTTCCCTTCAGCACACACAATACTACATGGCTGTAGAGCTGGTCAAATCAATTTTGGCAACAGAATTGTGGTAAAACAAAGCTCAGATTTAATTATTTGAGGCTTTTTGTCAAAAATGCTTGTTACTCTTGTGGGCAGAAGCAATAAAAGCTTCCAAAAGCTACCATCAGGAGTAATTGCCAGCAATGTTTTGTGGGGAGCAGTTTTGGAACTCAGTTTCTGGACCCACTGCCTTCACATGGAGGAAGGGCAGTTTGTAAGGGGACAATGTTAAATTTGATTTTGAAGTCAATGACATATTTGCAAATCAGGCTGAGCAGGGAAAGTCTAGGGAAGGGATCCAGCACCTATAGAGTAGGCTGGCCTGGAGGAGAGTGGCAGAAGGAAAGGGAAAGCAAGACTAAGAGTATCTGCTGCCTCAGGAGTCCCTGGCGGTTGTGGGTCAGGATGAGGACTGCCACCCCTTCTGCATGTGACCCCACATGCAGCCAGAGACCACCCTCGGGCACACGGCAGGTGCTCCGTGCCACGCGTGCCAGCCACAGTGCCACGTGTCTCCAGGGTTATCTGCCAGGCCACTGGGACCATCCTACTGACCCCATTTCAGGGCTCTGCAGACACAGTGTTCAGGAGAACCAGCCCTGGGCACTGAGCCTCATGAAACCAATGCCCAAAGACAGCTCTTGGCTTGATTTCCCTGTAGGTTTGCTTCCTTCAAAAACAAGTGGGCCACAGGCAAATGCCCACTTGCCTGATGGATAATACCAGCATCATAACTGGACTCTGGGTGCTAAGAAGGACCCCAAATATTTGGTTGGCTATGCAGATATTCATGCATAAGATGGCAAAGCCAGGAGCAGTTCCCATTGCTCGGCTGAAGTGGCAGAAGCAAATGCTTGCATGGGAGACTTCAGCAGCCATAATCTTCCAGTTTGGCTCGACTCACCAATCTCTTCCACAATATTCTCAGTGATTCCAGGAGGAGTGTTTTTTTCCTGTTCAGAAACAACACAAGAAAGGAATAACCCACCTCAGGTGGGTGCCCCTTGACCTGCCCCATGGGTCTCAGAGAGGAAGAAGAAAAGAAAGACACTGAGGTGCTCAAACATGTTAAGAGAAGTGAACAGAGCTGGAGAAGGGTCTGGAGCACAAGTCTGATGAGGAGCAGCTGAGGGAGCTGGGAAAGGGGCTCAGCCTGGAGCAAAGGAGGCTCAGGGGGGCCCTTGTGGCTCTGCACAAGTCCCTGACAGGAGGGGGCAGCCGGGGGGGTCGGGCTCTGCTCCCAGGGAACAGGGACAGGACAAGGGGAAACGGCCTCAAGTTGTGCCAGGGGAGATTAAGATTGGATATTGGGAAAATTTCTTCACAGAGAGGGTTGTAAAGCACTGGTGCTGGCTGCCCAGGGCAGTGGTGGAGTCACCATCTCTGGGGGTTTAGAAGACTTGTGCATGTGGCACTGGGGGACATAGGTTAGAGCAGGAAGTGCTGAGTTAATGCTGATTTGATGATCTTAAAGGTCTTTTCCAATCTTAATGATGCCATGTTCTGTGGATCTATGATTCTGTAACACAGTGGGGCTTTCCTGGTCATAGCTGTGATAAACACCAAAACCATCGGGACAGAACTGTCACCCTTCTGCTCTCATCATGGCTGTCTTCAGACATCCCACCCAGCAGTGTGGTGTCCAATCCATCCAGCCCAAGGCCTTCAGTTATGCTGCTGTGAAACCACCTCAAGAGCTAAGTTATTCTCCTCAGGGTGTTTTTTACCTTAAACCAAATAACTTCCCTTAAAAGATAATGTACAAGTTGGCACTGTTTGCTCCAGAGTCTGGGAAAAAGAGCAAGAACAGCACAGTTCATTCCTCTGATAAACACCACTAATGTGACTGACATGCACACAGATAAGAACAATGCTGCTCCCAAACCTGTAAACAAAGTTATGATGAGTGATATGTTTAGAATAAGCAAATATTAGAGATTTCTGTATAAAAAAGGAGTAAACTCTAATAACACACAATTTACTGGCACTCAAACCCAGCTAAACACACACTGTCCTCCTGCAGCTGCATCAGAGCTGCCTGCAGACATGTCCAAGTCCTCAGGAGCTGGATCTCACCCTCCTGCACCAAAGGAACCCGCTCACTTAGACCTGTAATGCCTGATGAGGCTTTCCTAATTCCAGCTGAATGATGAATGCAAATATCTCAAAATGCAGATGTCACTTTCTAATCAATTCAACTCAGCAGCCACAGTGTATCTAGAAAAAAGTTGAATTTGGAAAGGAAATGGGTAAAATGATCCTACAAACTTCCTTAGGGCTTCACAGTTTATCAATGGAAAGACTGACTACATTGATCCCACAGGTGCTGGAGTATTTGATGCTTTGTTATTTGGGATAACAAAGGAAATCACAACACAGAGTCCATGAAGCAGCACCAAATTTTAAATATTAAGGAAAAAATTAAATTTAGAGAAAAAAATTAGGAGCCTTTCAAAAATCATAATAAAGAACCCTTTTTATGGTCATAAGGGGGAAGTAAAAAAGCTCTGACTTGATTTAATTCAGATGAAAACTATCACTTGTAGTCCAGTGCTGTGTCAAATCCCTGCTGGCACTACCTTTTGTGCTCTCTGCTGTTGGCAGCTTCTTGCTGAGCCCTTTCTCCCATCAGTTTGGGTGCTCGCTGTTCTTTCCCTGCCCATCACAGGATCCAGCTCAGAAAATCTCATGTCTTTGGTAGGAAGAATCTGAATGCAGTGCACAAATCGCATTTTAATCCATCACAAGCTCCCTACTGGAGTGTCTCGGTTTGAGACAAATTAGGAGGAAATGTCTGAAATGAACGTGTCCTCTAATAGAAGGCGGGTTTCAGCAGCCCCTCCCCCACAGGTTCGAAAGGAATTTCTTGGAGGAAACTGAAAAAAAAGCTGGTTTTTTAACAAGCAGGGTGCACGCAGGCACCAGGAAAAAAAAAGAATAATGTTAGAAAATAAAGCCTCTCACTGTGGAGAAGAGCTGGCAGATTCTTGCTGTGGCTGTGGCTCTGCTCTCTCCGGAGCGGGGACCGGCGTGGGCGCCCTGGCCGCGGTGTGGGGCCTCGCGGGGGTGGTGCTCCAGACCAGAGCAAAGCCCAACAGTCCCTGGAGAAAAAGAAGAAGCCACAGTCCCAGGAAAACTTGCCTCAGCTAATGAACGAGAAGCTAGCTAAAAAGCGAAAGAATGCACCCCTCTTCCGTGCTGCAGAGCCGAGAGCTGGGGTGAGAGCGAGCAGGTATCTGTTTTTGAACACAGCCGCCGAAGGAATGCCACTGCCTCCCCCCTTCCTGTCTCTCGGTTCTGGCTTAAGGGCACAGAACTCATGTCTGGGCATAAAACAGACGATAGGGAATACAGTATCACAGTCACCCCAGGACCTTCCACATGGAGAATGTCCAAACAGACACGGAGCCATGTCCAAACCTCCCTACTTTCCATGCTGTCTCACACGTCCTGTGCTCATCCTAACCTGGTAAATGAGGATGAGTGAGGGAGGAGAGCTGAGCTGGAGCGAGATCCAGGCAGTGGGAGTCAGTTTGCAGGTCCGAGGGCTGACGTTTGCTTCGCTCCTTCTCAGCGACTGCGGGTGGCACTGACAGTGCAGCGTCCTGCGGTCTGTCCACAGAGCTGCATACCTGAGCTACACACCAGGAACAGGACACGAGTGACTTCAGAGCTCTCACGCTGGTTTTGAACGTTAAGGTTGTTATGAACGTGGTCAGAAGCTTTACAAAAAGGTTTACTCGTTCAATAAAAAAGTAACAACTGCAGACGGAGACCCTGGAAAAATCTGGTCTCGTACGGCAATTCACAGATACAAAAAAACCCTTGCGCGCACGATGCTGGGTCCTTCCCTTAGACACCACCGGAAGGCGCCGCCCCCCATCGGAGGGGTCCTTTATAACCGCAGAGGGGATCAGAATACACCAGTCAGGATGCTCGCTGTTCAGGCTTCCAATTGGTCTATTTCCAGCACTCTGCTTGGCCTATAACGAGGATCATTCCTGACCACGCGTTCCCAGGGGGGTCCATCTCATTGGTGGCTCGCTGTCCAGTTACAGTTCAGGGTGTGGGCTCCACTCCTGATGCAAGATTTCTGGAAGGTTCCGCTCCTTAATCCGTGGGGTTCCTGTTGTACCGCCTCCTAGTGACCAAAACCGCGCATCGCTTCCCAATAACGCGCTCGATAACACCTGAGCGCGTTATCAACTTATAACCATTTCAACTTCATATTGCATTAACAGGAACTTATCTCTATAACGGGCCTACGAGAGCCAAATCCTTTATAAAAAGGTTGTTTTTGATTATTTTCCAAGCCTATAGATTATACTGAATGGGCTGAGAGCAGACTGCCGGTCAGAGGAGGGGATTCTCCCCCTCTACTCTGCCCTCACGAGATCCCACCTGCAGAGCTGCTTTCAGCTCTGGGGTCCTCAGCACAATAAGGATGTGCCCCAGTTCAAACAGGTCCAGAGGAGACCATGGAGATGCTCCAAGGGCTGGACCCCCTCTGCTCCAGACCCAGGCTGGGAGAGCTGGGGGTGTTCAGCCTGGGGAAGAGAAAGCTCCGGGAAGACCTTAGAGCCCCTTCCAGTGCCTAAAGGGGGAATACGAAAGAGAGGCAGGGTGACTTTTTACATGGGCAAACAGTGATAGGACAAGGGGAATGTTTTCAAATTAAGCCGGGAAAGATTTACATTGGGTATTAGGAGGAAATTCCTCCCTGTGAGGGTGGTGAGACTCTGGCACAGGTTGCCCAGAGAAGCTGTGGCTGCCTCATCTCTGGAAGTCCAGAGATCCTCATCAGATTGGATGGGGTTTGGAGCAACCATGTCCCATGTGGCAGGACCCTACTGGGTCATGGAACGAGATAAGCTTTAAGGTCCTTTCCAACCCAAACCCTTCTGTGTTTCTGTGGTTCTATGCCCTGGCACTGGTGCTGCAAACAGCTGATCACATTTTGGGTCACAGACAAGGCTTTCCTGTGAGCAGGTACCCTTCAGGGTCACAGGGTGACTCCACTCAGGGTCATGCCTGTGAAATGACCCTTTCTGAACTCAGAGGAGCTCCTGGGGCTCACTAGGTTTCCTTGGTGCAAGGATTTGTGTTTCTTACTGGAATGGCCAGTCCAAGCAGCTGAATGGGACCTGACCCTTGAGCTGTGAGGACTCCTGTTCGGCATGCAGACCTCTCTGAATGCAACACTTGCTGGGAACCTGCCCTTTGGGCTCTTGTTGAGCACTGCCTTCCCTCCAGAGGAGTATTTGAACTTTATCACCCATCTAAGGGCTTTAAATCAATCAAACAGACCATCTGAGCCACCCCAGGGAAAGGCTGGCTCATCTGGATTTACTCTCACCCTCCAGCATCCAAAGCCTGATGTTCCTCCAGTAGGTTAGGCCTGACCGGTGAGAGGGAACAAAGGAAAGGAAAAATACAGAACAGATGGGAAAATCATATCCAGTTAGCTCCCAGACTGTACTTTCAGGAACCTTCCTTGTAGCAAAGGTGTGCTGTGACATTAACTTGACCTCTCTGCTTAAGAGACTGCCAAGGGCTCCTGCTTTCAGCTGGGGTACCTGAACTGGTCATACTGGCACAGTCCTGCATTCCTGTGGGGGCCTGACTGTCACTCAACACTGCCTGTGTCAGGCAGTCCATACCCTGCAGTAGCCTGCCTTTGGGAGCAGGATCCAAGCCATGGCTCCTGCTCAGAGCCGGGTGCCCCGTGAATGGCCCCTTGGAGAGGGCAGCAGCAGCAGCAGCATGAGGGCATAGCTTGGATAGAGGCAGGTTTTAAACAACAGACAGGTTTTCCAAGATTTTTCCAAACAAGAGCTGTGGGTTTCCTGGGAACACCATTCAGTGGGGATGCCCACAGCTTGAGGCCAGAAGCTGAACAGGAGCAGCCAAGAAGGGAGCCAGGGAGATGCTCTAAGGGCTGGAGCCTCTCTGCTCTGGAGATAGTCTGAGAGAGCTGGGGGTGTTCAGCCTGGAGAAAAGAAGGCTCCAGGGAGATTTTAGAGCCTCTTCCAATGCCTTAAAGGGGCTCCGAGAGAACTGGAGAGGGACTTTGGACAAGGGCCTGGAGTGACAGGACAAGGAGGAATGGCTTTAAGCTGAAAAAAGGGTGGATAGAGATTGGGTATTAGGAAGAAATTCTTGGTTGTGGGGATGGTAAGACCCTGGCACAGGCTGCCCAGAGAAGCTGTGGCTGTCCCATCCCTGGAAGTGTTCAAGACCAGGTTGGATGGTGCTTGGAGCAACAAGTGTAAGTGGTGATTTGCTCCATCCTTCCTCAGACTTACTCCAAGAGATCAACACACTGCACGTGAGCAGTGCTGGTGTCTCCACCAGCAGCTGAGCCAAGACACAACTGTCCTGGGGGGCACCAGGTCCAGCTTTGCTGCCGGGCCAGGGAGGGGATTGTCCTGCTCTGCTTTGCACTGGGGTGGCCTCACCTCAAGTCCTGTGTGCAATATAAAAAAGACATTAAGCCATTGGAGAGTGTCCAAAGGAGGTCACAAGGATGGGGAAGGGTCCGGAGGGGCCCTATGAGGAGCAGCTGAGTGCACTTGGTGTGTTGAGTGTGGAGGAGACTGAGGGGAGACCTCCTTGAGCTCTTCAACATCCTCCTGAGAGGCAGCACAGCTTGGGGTTCGGGTATCTAATTTCTAGGTGCCTAAGTTTGCACACAAGAATTCTCCTCCCATGTATGTCTTGCGTTAGACAAATGAAAGGTTTAGGCTCATCTCTTGAAAGCACTTGCAGGCTGCTCACTGCTGAAGACTGTCAGCCCTGAGCTGCACATCTGCACTCCCAACTCTTCCAGTGGCAATGCCATGGCTTGCTGGAGTGGTGCAGGCTAGAGACAAGTTAATGGAAGGGAGGTGTTCTATGGTTAATTAACTGAGGTCATTTTAGGCATTTTACTTTTGCTCCTACCTTCAGTGCTCCAAACCACACCTCTCTTCCAGGGCACCTATGTTAAATGTTTGCAGTTACATAGTGTGAATATGCCTGAGGTCACTTTTGCTCACTGTAAGAGGCTGGCAGGGAGAGAGCTCCAGATGTGGTAATACTTGGAGCAGAGTACAGAGAACACAGTGATCAAAAACTCCTCACAGTGGAACTCCTCACAGTAGATTCCTATTTGCCAAGGGCTGGGATGCTGCCACTGTGAAACAGAGCTTGGAGGACAAACTGCTTTGCTGACATAGAACTAGCAGGGCACACTGGTGGGCATGGCCAGCTGTGAGGATGAAACCAGGCTGATTTTGCTTATAGTAAGAGGTCACTTGCTTGTTTATGGTCATTTTCTCCTGCTGCTCTTAACTTGACTAGCCTTTTGGAGGTCTCTAAAGCACACTACAAACAAATTCCTATTTAACAACCAGGGTCAAAGACAGGAGCACTGAAATGCTCCTCAGATTTGACATGGCAGATATGACACAGATGCTCTGACCTTTCTAACCCCAGCTGGGAAAGAATAAACAGGCAGTGCCATGACTGGTGGCACCATAAGCAGGTGGCAAAACTTTAGGTGACAGCTCAGCACTAGCTCAATTGCAGGGAATGTGCACCAACACTGCCTGATTCAAAGAGTCAGGAAAGGAAACAAGAGCTGGCAAGACTCTTCCAATTAACTCTTGTTTATTATTTCCCCCTAAAATAACATCAACTCTTTCCACTCTTTTCCCCAAAGAACCAACCATCTTCTCGAGTAGATATGCTCTTTCTCTTCCTTCACTTTGACTCACCCAGCTCTATGAGCCCATGCCACATGATTAAAAATGCCTCATCACAAAGCCCCACAGTGATACCAAATGGGTAACACATGCAATACAGTCAGCTGATGAATAAGTTGGAGGCTGAAACTTATTTGCACAATGTCCTTGAACAAATAACATCCAAGGGCAGAGCTCTTGGAGCCTTTTGAGAGCAAAGATCCACAGAGGGCTGTAAATATCCATCCTTTGCCATTTTAATATTTCTATTAATTTGTGACTTCACACCCTTCCTTTTATCTCCCTTAACCTGAATCTTACATTTACTCTGAAATGGGAAATCAATTCAACAAGCCTAAAAATGGAAGCGTGTGCAGGATGACAATATTGACTCACTTATTCTCTGAATATTCTTTTATCAACTCCAGAAAGCAAGTCCACAAAAACCTCCCACATGCCGCCTAACAAAGCACAAATGATCAAGTGCGCATTCTGCTCTTGGTCCTCTCCAGTCTGTATCAGTCCTTCTCTCTGAATGCAGGAGGTGGATCCACACACTCATCACTGAGTGCTGGCTCACATTACAGACTGCTGGTCAAGCTGGGTCCTTACAGAGCTTCCGGATTACATGAAGACTGTGACACAATTAACTGTTCAGCCAACTGGAAGCTAAATCTTGCAAGTGAAAGAAATCCTAATCTTCTAGACCCCAAATATAGCTGTTACTTAACTGTCACCAGCTGCTGAGGTAGGAAAGAGATTTGAGGAGAAGGAAATTCTGTACCTGTAAATAAATGCTTGTTATTGATGATGGGCTCCAAACCTATTGCGCCTTTGATCATCTTGCTGGAAGGTTCTAAGCTTCCTCACTAGCAAGAAAAAGAGGGCAGACATGTCTCCTCATGTTAAAAGACACAATTAGAAGTTCATCCGGCTTGGAATATATCTGATTAAAAGTCAGGGTTGAGGCACAAGTATGAAACTTCATTTTCCAGATACACATCCTGTTATCTGCCTAAATTACTTCTCTGAGATTAGTGTGTGCTAGAGAGTTAAGAGAGTGGGAAACATCTGGATGCAATACAGAGATGGAGGACCTGAAGAGAAGCAGAAACTTCAAAAGAAACAGTGTTGTACTTCCTGCTCAAATTTTCATATAAGACATCCAGTATCCAGATAGAGATACTAATAATCTGACTGGGTGTGGCCGTGGGCAAAGATGCTTTAGCTGACTGTGCATTGAGCAGGAGGGCTTGGCTAGCTGATCTCATCCTTCCCCCTCATTCACCTCTGTGGTTTTACAGGAGACTTCCTGGCATGAAGCTGTGCCAGGGCAGGGTCAGGCTGGAGATCAGGGAAGGGCTCTTCCCCCAGAGGGTGCTGGGCACTGCCCAGGCTCCCCAGGGAATGGGCACGGCCCTGAGGCTGCCAGAGCTCCAGGGGCGTTTGGGCAGCGCTGCCAGGGATGCCCAGGGTGGGGTTGTTGGGGTGTCTGTGCAGGGCCAGGGGCTGGGCTGGATGATCCCTGTGGGTCCCTTCCAACTCAGGATATTCCGTTCTGTACATAGATCAGAGACACCCTGAAACACTGATGTGGCAGACAGATGATCTTTCCTAAGATCAAATGATACCTTTCAGGCAGAGAAGCTGCACAGGTGTAATGACAGATACCCTCTCTCTACAAACCTCTCTGCTTGCAACATAACAGCTGCAACACAGACCTCCCCGAGCAGGGTGATGGGAGGGCCTGAGAGGATTACAGAAACATGCTAACAGTGTTACCTCGGGTAATGTCATTTAAGGTGTCTATCACTGCAGCATGAGATCCACAGAGATTTAATCACATGATTTAGTCATCCAGGTAGTTTTCAGGGCCTATGATGGGCTGAAGAGCAGACTGAATCAGGTGATGGACTGAAGGTGTAGAGGCTCTTGCAGCATAAAGAAAACCACACAAAATCCATCAAGAATGCACTGCAGAAAGTTTGCTACTCTTGCCAGACCTGGAGAAGTGAGAAGGCCCAGTACTACATGACAGAAGTCAACCTTGTGCAGGTGAATAATCTTTTTTTCCTCACAACTCTGTCCATTCTGCTGTGCTCACATGAATCTGTACTGACACTGACACATCGCCATGAGGATTTCTTTTCAAAGAAGCTCTGGCTACCCCATCCCTGGAAGCGTTCAAGGCCAAGTTGGATGGGGCTGAGAGCTACCTGGTCTAGTGGAAGGTGTCCCTGCCCATGGCAGGGGGTTGAAACAAGATGGGCTTTAAGGTCCCTTCCAACCTAAACTGTTCTGTGATTCTGTGATTCTATACTTGGGTTAAGGACAGCACTGGAGATTGCTGACTATGAAGCACTTCCAGCAGAGACTGACCTGCGTCAAACTCTGCATACACAATTACAGGCCCATCAGAGTTGGGCAAGCCACCACCAATTTACCCAGGGGGTATCTCCCAGCCCCTGATGACAGACACCCCAGGCACACTCCTGAACTCCAGTCCTTGCTGTGACAGTACACAGACCCTTTGAAAATGATTCCCGACTCCCCTCAGCTGGGGCATTGCACAGACCTCCCGCTCCTGTGGGGCTCAAAGCTGGCACTGTGTTTTCTAAATCCATGGCTACATTAAGGGCGTCCACCTTTTGCCTTGTCCCAGTGGGCACATGTCCTCTGCCACGCATAGCATGTCCTGCAGACTGGCTGGCAATCTATTTTTCCCCCATGTGGGAGGCCCACACCTCTCTGCCATCTGCCACCATTCATTTTTTGTTGCTTCTGGAGCAACTTGAAAAATAATTAAATTTAATGAAGCAGGAAACCCTCTGAGTACATTTATTTCCCAAATAATCTGCTTACTGCTCTGTCACACCTGCTGCATGTGACAGACACCCATCTTATCCCTCCTGCACTTCTGAATCCATTAATTTGCTCCCGTTTTGCCTCTAATGAGTGGACTGCCCAGTTTCCACAAGAACAGGGAGTAAGTGGGAAATGGGGGGAAATCTAGAAAGGCCTTTTAGATCATAATGCATAGCAACAAATAGGAATTCTTAAGAAAATATGGATTCTATCCTACTAGAGTAAGGCAAACGCTTAGATGAGTGCAACGAATGACAAAAAAAATCCTTGCTCCTTCTAAACATATTTTCAAGACAGAACAGCTTCTTCCAGTGGAAAATAGGATAATTGAAGGTGTCTAAATTGGTAGCTGATCAACTGTGGCCAAAGTCCACTGAGTAATTCCAATGTTCCCTGAGAAATCTGCAACTAGTACTGCGTCTTGCCAATATTAGTTGCAGTAGTTTGCATTTCCACAGATATCATTCCTGAATGTCCTTGCTCCAGCATGGTGGTGTTTTCTCTTTCTCCATCCAACACCGGTTTTGCATTGCTCCTTCCTGCACAGCAGTGCCAGCAGAGCTGCAGGCTGCTGCAGACCTGGGCAGGAACAGGAAGCAGAGATACTGGTGTGGCTGGATGCAAAGACTGGCTTTTGCTGCAACCCATCCTGCCTCTGCTAGACAATGATTTCACCTTCCAGAGTTCCTAACTTGGCCTGTCCCAACAACCTACATCACTCTCAAAGAGAAATCAAATTCTCAGAAGAAGGAAGAGAATGTTTTCCCTTCCCTGAACAAAAGCATCCATGTCCTTGACCTGGGAGAGATCCGCAAGCCTTTGCACATACCCACACATTCTGACATACCCAGACTGCACATTCTGACTTGGCTGTTATCTCCCTCATGCCTTTCACCCAAGTAACAACACTCAAACACAGCTCCCAAAACTATCTGAACTCTTGGCCCTTGCCTGAGCAATCAACACCTACCCTCCCAACAGTTTTGGCCAACACTACTCCAAGCAAAGCTGAAGTTCCGCATTTCACCTGCTGGAGCTCCTGGAGCAGGTCCACTAGAGGCTGTAGAGAGGAGGAAGGGACTGGAGCATCTCCCTGCCAAGTAAAGGCTGAGGGAGCTGGGGCCGTTCAGCCTCGAAAAGAGATGGCAGAGAGGGGCCCTCAGCCCTGTCTGTCCCTGTGTGCAGGGAGGGCTCTGAGCAGGGCCCAGGCTCTGCTCCGGGGGCCCAGCAATGGCACCAGAGGCAAAGGCAGAAACTGATGCCCAGGATGTTCCACCTGAACACGAGGAAGAGCTTTCCTGTGCGCTGGAACAGGTTATCCTGAGAGGGGGTGGATTCTCCCTCACTGGAGATGTTCCAGAGCCATCTGGACACAGCCCTGTGCCCTGTGCTCTGGGATGACCCTGCTGGAGCAGGGAGGTGGCACCAGATGAGCCACTGAGGGCCCTTCCAGCCTGAACTGTACTGTGATTGTGTGTGTGAAAACAGTGTATCTCCTTCTTCTAAGCAAGTGAATGTTCCCTGAAGCTAGCTAGCATTAGATTAAACTGTGTGAAAACAGTGATCACAGCACCTTTTCTCTCCAATCTGTATTCTAGCAAAATCTTTAATCATAGCAGAAAAGTAACACTGTTATTTTGCAACATGATCCATTTCCATAAAGAAAAATCATTGCTATTTTTTGATCTGTAGCAGATCTAATAAAATAGCACCTTCTTCAGTAAATTAAATCAGCTGCTAAATAAATTTGAATTACTAAGTAAACTTGAATTACTCTTCCTGCCCATGTGCTCTGAACAACAGCCACACATTTTGTGTATCTGTCCCTCTGCCTGCAACAGACTGTACTAATTCCCTCAGATAGCTCAGGCAGCTCTGGAAGACTTAAGAAATGACAATGTCCTGGCTCACTGCAAATGCTGTTCACATCTGTCTCTTGATTTTTGGGCAGGGCACCATTATTGACAGCAAGGTCTCTCTCCTCTACGCTGAAGGCTTCATGCTGGAGCTCCCACCTGGACCCAGGATGTGCTCTGTGACACAGAGGGGCACTGGCACTAAGGGATCCATGTCTCAGGAATGAAGAATAGAAACAGCTGCTGTACTGGGGGGAAAGTGGGAGAAACAACTGCTGGCATAATGTGACACAGCCTCACAGACCTGCCATGAAAGCTGTCATCTCAAGGGCAAAGTCTGATGTATTTCAATGAGGCTAATGAGAAAAATATAAAGACCTGCATTGTTTCAGCCCCTAAAAAAGGGCCTTGGCCAAGGCAAAGAGAATTTTGCAGGTTGCCAATAGTGCCTTTCATGTTTACAGAGTACACTGTGCATGATCATTGTACACAGAAGAAAAATTCCAGAAGTATTTCCCATGGCTCAATGCCATGCAGTGGCCTCTAGATAAACGTCTGCAGAGCTCCTGTACCCTACTGGGCCAGACCCTTAGCTGGGAAAACAGGCAAAACACTGCTGTGTGAGGGGAAAGTGGGAGATTTGTAACAGCTGAAGAGCTGCACAATAATTTCTTGAAGTAAGAAATTATGCCTATTTCTACGTGGAGGAGTAATTTACATAATAGATAAACACACATGCATAGATGCTAATGCCAACATTTACATCTTTCACGTGTGACATACACACCACGCGAGTCACAGAGCTCTCTCTGGAAGACTGCGTAATGTTGAAATAAGCACTGCAAAAATAGCAATGCATTTACCTTCAAAACAGTGGGACTTCCTCCCACCTCTTCTCCCTCCAAGTTCATAGACTATGCATTTCATCAGGATTCACTATATCAGCCAGGATTCACCACCTTAGCCCGGAGCTCTCCCTTGGGTTGAGTCTGACAGTCTAAGTCTCCTACCCGAACTTTTGTGTAGCCTGAGAGATGCTAAGAATGTCCTGCCTCCTTTCCTGAGTGTTCCTTAGTTTCTGACACAACATCAGCACTTCTGTGATGTGGTGACTTCTGATCATGGCGGCCATCCCTTTTCCTGGCTTCTGTGTCAAAGAAGACATATTTTAGCTTCTCCAGATACTTCTCCAGCTCTTCCTGGGTATGCTCCAGTTGTTTGCCAACATTACTGGGGGAAAAAGAAGAGGACAGCAGGGACAGTTTGCTTTCCTTCTCCTTCCTGGCCTCTTCCACATGTGGCTTTTGTTTCATTAAACAAGCACAATGATGATCAAGATCAGGCAGATACACAACCCAGACTTCTTCCATTTTGGAGGTGAGATATCAGGAGCTGGTCGTGCCTGTTGATGTACTCACAGGGAAGAAGCCAAATGGACCAAACACCGCCAGCGGTCAGAACTCCCCAGCTGCCAGCACGCACGGGAGGACTGGTGCCAGGAATCAAACCACTGGGAATGTGACAACTGGACTTTCTAAAGCAGCGCGTCTTACAAACCTTCCACTATTCTAAAGATGAAAGCAGCAAAAACAGTGAGCAGCAGAAAAATTTTAGGCAGCAGAAAGATACAAAATCATCTGTCACAGCTCTGTATGATCTTAAAATAGCAGCATCTCTCCTCTTTTTTTGTTATGGAGCTGCAGGTTAAATGATCCTTACTCTTTAACCTTCCTTCTGTTAGAATGTTCCAGTTGATGTCTTTCCTGAAGTGCTAAATTCTTCCTCTTTCTAATTCAAAGAAAAGTTAGGACTTCCCTTCCCAGATGAAAATAATGTGTTATCCTTTAGGAGAGATTAGATGTTAAGTCCACAGTCTCAGCATCTAAAAAACCGAAGTGAGACAAGGCAATATGAGTCACCTCAAACACAGGATCAGTAGGACCAATTTGTTGGCTTCTTTCTGTCTTTGCTGGTCTTGGGAGAAGGAGTCCCCCTAGAAGTGGCTGCTGGGACTCTGGAAGTAATTCCAGCTGAACTCTGTAGAGATCCCTTGGAGATTTTTTATGGGCTGTTCCTCGGTGATTCTGCCCCCTTATTACTCAGAGATGGGCAGCCCAAGGACCAATAAATGCATTTCTACTGACCAAGCTCAGGAGAAGGGGTTGGACAAACGTCTGATTAGTGCCCAGCGTCCAGGGTAACAGCCAAAATGCCAGCAGGGACAAGCAGCCACTAGGACAGGGCCAGCCTGTGAGGGGGCAGGCAGGCCATCCCCTGAAGGTAGGGTCCGTCTGGAATGGGATTGCATTTCCTAACCTTTGCTCGGGGGATCTGTTTACAGAGGAGGTTGTCAAGCCTAAAAGGAGCAGAGATCACACCCAGATTTCTGCTGCCTCTGTGTGCAAACATTCTTTGCCTCACCCTGCCACAGAAATAACCCTAAATTCTTCACTTTGCTCCCAAAAGTGAAACATTTCCCCTGCTTTGCTACAGTGAATGGTCTGAGACAAGTTACAGTGTTCCTGTATCCCCTTATTCTCTTTAGAAGCTGATCCTCAGCTTTTCGTATTCCAAGACTGATGCTATGAAGCAAGTTTTGCTCTAGAAGCACTGTGGTACTGCCCATTCCCTTTTGCCTTGTCTTAAATTCATTCCTAAGGTCACAGCTGTGCTGGATATTCCTGTATGTAGTTTGCTGCCTACAAGCCTTGGCCTGGGCCCGCTGCCCTACATTTAGGTGGGCAGTCAGCAGAGAGATACAGTACCCCCAATCCAGTCACCCTGGTGCCACCAAACTCAAAATGCCAGGCACAAAGCTGAGGAGAGGATGCAAAAACAGGCAGGTCAGAATTGAGCTCTATTTTCTATTAAAACTGAGATACATCTCCTTAAAACAAGAACAGTGGAACACAGATGTCCAGGCAGGTCAGAATATCTCCCTTCTCCCTCACTGCTGTACATCATTAATGCCTTGGGGCATAGACCAAACCTTCAGCCACAGGTATTACAGTCACTAGTGGAACAAAGCCCTGATCCAAACCTGACACTGCTGTAGTAAGAGACATCACTGAAACCCGAAACAGCACTGAAATCCTAAAGAAAGAAATGCTGAAAGGGGAAAACAACTTTAAAAAAACCCATCGCTAAGACTGCACTGTGGCCCCTCTAAAGGGGAAAGGATGGATGGAGCAGCCATGGCCATTTCCTAACTTCTAATACCATTGCTTGTTTCCTTTCAAACAAATATAATACAGCAAAGCCGAAAAGTGAAGTACAGACTGCTGTAGTTTCAGATACCTCTTCAAGATACAATCACTAATGAAATAACTTGGGCACATCTGTCAAAAACTCAGGAGGCATCACCTTGATTATAAAAACAGGAAGTAGACAGAAAAAGGCAAAATGCTTTGTCTAAGATCCCCTGGCTGACTCGTGGAACCGACCAGACATGACACTCAGGGACACAAGGTATCACACTGATGAACATCTGCCTTCCCACATACACATATATAAGTCCTCCAATAGTGAAGTACAGAAAAAGGAACTGGCTTTGCAGGTCAGCATTATTCAGACCTCTGGAAAACCACAGGAGCCGTTCTCATATTAGAATGGATTTTTCTCTGACCCCTTTGAAATTAACTGCTGGATCAGGTTACACCAAACACCCACCCCACTGGTATCTTTATTCTAATTGTGAATGCCCAGTGAACAGAATAAACGTGAGGCAATTATGTAAGAATGCTTTCCAGAATAGTTCTGCAGCCTTCCGCAGCAAGGATTTTATAACATTTTAGCAGCTCTAGCTTTACCTGAGACATGACAAGGAAGAAAATAACTGTTTACCAGATATCTCCTGCATAATCAGCCAGGGAAGCAAACAGCTGTAGCTCCAAGGTCATGTAGAAGATGCTCTTGAATCTCAGTAAATGGCATGAAAACATGAAAAGTGTGACAAGGACACAGTTTTCATATGTTTAATGTAAAATCCTGGAAATAAAAAAAAAATACTGTCTAAGGTTGCTCTATACTGTCAAAGTAACAGCTCCTTGGCAAATAAAATTAAAATGTGTTGACCTTGACTTCCAGTTTTCACCTACTGAATTCCAAAAGACAAAGTCATTTCTCCATGTTTCTCCTCATCATATATGTTACCCAGGTTCAGTTTCTCCTTATGCCCAGACAGGAATTCCTTAAAATATTCTTTTAAAATATTAAAAAAAAAAAATTTAAAAAGTCTCACAGATGCAACTGTCTGCACCAAAGCTTAGTAATAAAATTAATTTTTTAGAACCACGATCAGGTTTTTAGTCTTTCACAGCCAATGTTTTTCACCACCTCTCAGCTGCTCTCAGCACTCCCTGGAATCTGCCTACACTCCCATTTCTCACTTTTCACAAAGGCTGACTGGACTATAAAAGGGAGGAATGCACTGCTCCCCAGGGACACTTGATAACATGTAGCCTTTCACAGCACTTCTCTTCCTTCAGCATTTTTTAGGCTTGGTGGGGAAGATTTTCTGCATGAACTTAAGAGATGGGTTCAGTGACTCAAGCAGTATTGACTGGAGACACACATTCAAAAAGCCAAAATTTAATACAAATCAAATGTAAGAGCGGTGACAGTTCATCTGACTACCACCCAAGGCTGGCATGCAGCTAATTTTCCCTCTGAAGCACAGGTGATTGTAACTGGGCTACTTATAAAGTAAACTTTATTTAAGAGCTGACTGTACATCCTTCCTAGCTGTCCTTTCTGGCTTCAGCAACAGAAATTTTCCCTGTTTTCCTAGAAACAACTGTCCTTACATCCCTAGGCTGGATTAAATCATGATGTGCAGTTTTATTCTAGGGCTGTACTTGTCAGTGAAAAGAGATGAATGAGCAAAAATGGTTCTCACTCACTTTCCCCCAAAGACCCTGAGCTTGTGTTCCTCCATGTCAAGGATGACAAACACTGCTGGTGTTTGCTGGATGCCAGCAGCTGCATTCACACAGACTCATGGAGTGGAAGCATACAACTATCCACTGCTGGATCTTGATTCCAAACCATTCCCTGCTGTATGCACTACTACCTCAGCTGCTAGAAAAGCTCTGCTCTATTTAAAAGCAACAGAATAGGAAGATCTCATGGTATAAAATACAGATTCTACAGTTAATGTCAATTCTACAGGAAGAAAAGCAGACCCTTCCACACTGCTGACCCTTTCAAAAGTGCCTCTCTCCAGTGTGAGCACAGAGGAGCACTATGTAGGCTGAGTTTTGGGATCATATGCTTAGTAGGCAGATCTGGTTTAAACTTCTAGATAAGGCACCCTGGAAGAGGATCCATAGATTCATGCATGACATTTTCTACGCACAGCATCTTTCTACCGTTCTTCAGTTTACAGGAAATCTGGCACAGTTTTAGTCTAAGTGATTTTTCTAGAAGAAATTAAAGCGAAACTCTTCCTGGGGAGTTGTGAAATTGAATAAGCCTGTGTTAAGTGTCCTGTGTGACTCTGAAGGGGATTCTGCTGAACCTTGGCTTTTCCTGCAAGCTCCCAAGCACTTCCGGATGAACTGGCCATTCTTCTTGCAGATGCTTCCCTTCAGCTCCACGATCCTGGCAGATTTTGCAGCTTAAAGAGGGGAGAAAAAAGCTTTAAGAGATGTTCAGTCATCTCATACAGTGAGGTCCCAGTCTGCAAAGCATAGCACAGGACTGAATCCCTTTCTTCTCCTCACCATGCAAAGTCCTCCTACCTGTTTCCATAAGCTTCAGCTCTCTGCACAGCTCCTCCTGCATCTTCTTCCTGTAGTCTCCAAACATGGCTCTCATGAGCTGACGCTTCTTCACCAGTGGAGCCTTGTCACTGCGCAGTGTCCTGATTGCCCTGAGAGCCTCCTCAGCTGCAGCACAGGAGAAACAGCACACAGGTTAAGGCTCCCTGCTGGCTCTGCCCCTGCATTCCTGCCAATGCTTCCCGCAGGAGAGAGCTCTTCTTTACTTCAGTGCTTACCCTGCTTTGGAGTGGGTTTCTGTGTCTTCAAGCCAAGTTCCAGCTGGTTCACGCACCAGTCCACCTCCTTCCGCAACTGCTCATCTGACTGCTATCAACATGAGGCACAGTGAGCAAGAGGAAGCAAGTCACCTAAAAATTACAGCAGCAGTTGCTACACAGGATGAAAGGGAACTCCATAAAGTCAGGACTATTTCAAATATCATGTTCAAATATCATAGACTTCATGACGTTTTCCCTCCAGTGTTTTTCATCAGATAAACTAAAAGCACTGTGCAAATGTTTAGTTGCAACTCAGTGTCTCTATCAGATGGATTTAATATGTGGCTGCCATTAAGAGGGTGCTGTTTTCTGGAAAGCTGTTCAGCTTTCAAATAAACTTACAGATGGGAGAAATAAACATAAGAAATAAAAAAACCCTATCCTCAAACCTGCACAAAATCAAAAAAGCAAACAATGGACAAAATCAGAAGCTGAGTCTTTTCTCTCAGCTCCTCTGTACTTGCTCAACCAGAAATGCATGAGGAGAAGAAAGATGAAGCCCATGGAGATGGAGTAAGCCAAGTCCCATTGAGCAAAGCCAGCTGGCTAACTGGGAGAGGGAAACAGGGCTGGACCCTGGGACTGAAGCAATTCTTAACTGCTATGTACACGTAAATACAAACGCCCTCACGCTGTCTCCGTTCACCTACAACAGTGTCCTTCTAAAGGACTGGAAGGGCTTTACCTGACCTTCAACTCTTCCTATGTGTCTAGTGCTCAGCAGTGTTTATTGGTAGGACTGGAGGCGAAGGAGACCTTTGGAAGGAATCTTCCAGAGGCAGGTGAACACTCAGTGCAATTTCCTTGTAGCATATTAAGGAAGGTTTTGTGCAATCTATTATTACAGTACTGATCAGCTGGCACCTTTTGTTAATAATACCTACACCAGTGCTGGAAAGTAAAATAAAATGAAGACCTGGACCTTAACAGAACAGAAAACCTCAGGGTGTGCCTTAATCTTGTGTTTGCACGTAACTTGCAACTTCCATGGATTTCTGGGCCATGCCCTACAGAGGAACCTTCTCAGAAGCACCCCTGAGCTTTACCACAGGCCCTTGGCTACACCAGGTGGCAGCTCTGTGCCCTAGCTTTGCACTATGAAAGCAATTCATCCTGCAACATGCACATCAGAGTTACAGGGCCTGGCTCAGCACCCACAGGCACCAGCTTGGCACCTCCTACCTCCATTTCCTATTTTTATTTTCTTAAGAAAACATGGCATCCAGCTCTCCAGGATTAGCTGTCACAAGCCTAAACATGAAATGTTTTAATACAAATCTGAAGGACTATTAACTTCCTTTGCACTGGTCAGGTTCCTCAGCTGTGCAGCAGAGAAAGCAAACAGCTGCTGGAACATGTAAGCAGCAACCACGGTCTTTCAGCTTCCATCTCAAGACAGCATGCTAACTGTTGATCTGTGCAAAGAGATTAAGTGTCTCTTTAGCTCAAGGGTTTATAAACGATGGGATCCCATCAATATTTAACTACCTGAGAGGTCTTCTCATCCTGATGGGAAGTATCTGTATTTTGACAGCTGTTAGCTTCTGCCTTTGCCTTCCTGCTGGTCTCAGTTTCTTCTGTTTTCTTTTTACTGACAGGTGGTTTTTGTTTCTTCTTTTTCTTCTTCTGGGCAGCTCCACCTCCTGCTGATTTCTCTGTCACTGCCTCATCTGCAGGAGCTGTCTCTGTTTGGGGGATCTTTGATATGACATGGCTTCTATCCTCTTTGGGTGCACTCCCAGTCACTTGAGTTACCTCAGGCTTCTGCAAGGCTGCAGCCTGTGGCAGAGCCACTGATTCAGCAGGTAGTGAAGGATCTGCTGTGTGCTCTGTATGTTGGCTTGCTGGAAGTAACTGAAGCTGAGGACAGTCTTCATCTGGGATGGCAAAATTGAAAGCAAACTTGGGTTCTTGTCCAGAGGCAGCAAACCTCAAGGCTGCATTGCAGTTCTCCTGCTTGGTGGCTCTGAGATTGTTTTGTACCTGCTCAGCACCACTGTCACCAGGGTCATCTTCTGGGTTGGTCTCGGAAAGTGTAAAATCAAATTGGAAGCTGCTGCCAGATGATGTGAACAACTGTGGCTTTGCCTCGGGGGTTGGGTCAAACTGTTTCACATCATCTGCAGCCTGCCCCTTGCTTGGCTGTACTTCCACAGCATCAGGTTTCACGCCTAGAAAAGAGAAAGAATATTGTTTCAATGCTGGTGTTCTCAATACACCAGTTTCCTACTGTGGGGGTGCCACTTCAGCTTCCACTGTAAGGCACTGTCCAGAGAGGTGACTCAATCTAATGCTGCAACCTAAGAAATCTACAGAAAGAAGTAAGTCTCACTATCCTCCGAGGGACAGCTCAAGCTCACCTTTCTCCATGCTCTTCTGACCCTCGTCCATCTTGAGATGACAATCCCCAAACACATTGCTCATCACTTGTTGCTTCTCTGCAAGAGGAGTCTCAGGGCAGCGCAGGACCTTGAGAATGTGCTGGGTCTCTTCTGCTGCACTCAGAAAACACGAAGAGAGACAAGAAACAGTTTATGGTGGGCCTTAATATCCACACTGTGGGATGCTGATGACTGAGTCTTCTCTGAATGTGCTGTGGTCATACCGCCTCTGACTAATCCATAACTAGCATTCAATTGAAAGGGAACTCCAAGTGCTTCTAGAAGCTCAAATACTGTGAAATGCTCCTAGAGAGGGAAAAAAAAAAATCTTAACTGCTTATTACATACAGGCGGACTCTTATACTGTAGTAAGTGCACTGCTAATGGCACAGAAGCTACAGAGGGCTTAGCAATCCTTCCCTCAAGGCACAGACAAATCCCAGAACCTAGCTCAGTGTGTCTTCTCTGGAAAACTGGAAAAAATCTGAGCATACCCTGAAAAGCAGAACTATTGCTTGACTCTCTTAAAAACCAGCCTAACCACAACAGGAATCCAAAGTTTTTGTGTTAGAGCATATTTTCTAAAAAACAGAGTCGCTCTGTGACATTGGTCCCCAAGACCTCCATTTGGAAATCCTAGATACAGTCTTGTAGTGTTTGTCTCACTTACTTTAAGCCACAGAACAACCTGAGAGTAGTACTGTGGAATGGGCACATCCCACCTCTCCCAGCTGCAGCGCCCGACCACCCTCTGGGGAAAGAGCCTTTCCCTAACGTCCAGCCTAAAAATCCCCTAACATAGCTCCAGCCATTCCCTCAGGTCCTGTCAGTGTCACAGAAAGCAGAGATCAGAGCTGCCCCCTCCACTGCCCCTCAGGAGGAGCTGCAGCCCTGCTGAGCTCTGTGCTCCATCTCCTCTTCTCCAGCTGAACCAACCAAGTGCCCTCAGCTGCTCCTCCTATGGCTTCCCCTCGAGACCCTTCCCCATCCTCGTGTCCCTCCCCTTGGGCACTCTCTCACAGTTTTAGATCCTTCTGATATTGTGGTGCCCCAAAGGGCCCCCAGCACTCGAGGTGAGGCCACGCCAGGGCGGAGCAGAGCAGGACAATCCCCTCCCTGTCCCGGCCAGTGACCCTGGGCCCAATGCACTCCAGTCCACGGTGGGACAGAAGTGGGTTGTATCTTCACAGCATCTGGGTGTCAGGGTCCTGAGCACATGTACCCTTATTTCAAGGGGTCTGGCTGGCTGCAATCCAGGCCTGTCACACAGCAAGAGCTAGAGAGAGCTCCAGAGAGCTGCTCGCCTCCCTCACCTGCGAGTTACTGAGCTGAGGATCTCCTGCATACAGTGCTACAGCCAAACAACTGATTGATCCAGACCCTGAATTCCTGGCTAGAGCTTGGATCTGCCTCCTTACCAGACTTCTCCAGTGACTGGGACTCCAGGCAGAGCCTGGGTACTATCAGCAGCACTGCTCAGCTCTCCTGGCTCATGTACTGTGCAAAGGGGCCCTTTTCTGGCTAGGCCTCTGCTTCTGCTGCCTTGTTCCTGTGCTCAGCTCCTGCCTCCCCTCCAGCGGCTGCCTTCCCTGCTGCTGGGCATGGGACTGGCACAGGACACAGGTGTAACAAAATGGTCTGATCACAGAATAGTTTGGGTAGAAACTTTAAAGCTCATCCACCCCTGCCATGGGCAGGGACACCTTCCACTATCCCAGGTTGCTCCAAGCCCAGTCCAGCCTGGCCTTGGATACTTCCAGAGATCCAGGGGCAGCCACAGCTGCTCTGGGCACCCTGGGCCAGGGCTTGCCTCACAGCCCGGAATTCCTTCCTAATATCTGATCTAAGCATAATCTCTGGCAGTGGGAAGCCATTCCCTGTGTCCTGTCCCTCCAGGCCCCTGTCCCAAGTCCCTCTCCAGCTCTCCTGGAGCTCCTTTAGGCACTGGAAGGGGCTCTGAGCTCTCCCCAGAGCCGTCTCTTCTCCAGGCTGAACAATCCCAACCCTCTCAGCCCTAATTCTTCTTGGAGCCTGATGCTCAAGCACACGGTGTGGGCACCTATCAGTCACTGCTCCATCCTCAGGCGCACCAGCAAACACTCACCTGAGCATCTTACCCAGGGTTCACAGCCCTCCCCTGAGGTTAAGTACTAACCAGGAACAGGACACTGGTCTGCAGCTCTACAAATTGGACTGATGAGATCAAATTATGACCTTAGAGAATTATATCTTCCATGTAATTTTTCCCTGGAACAAGCTTCACAAAAATAAACTTACTGGTGTTTAAGGGCCAGACACACTGGCACAGTATTTCCTTAAGATGGAAAACAAAGGCAGAGCTGTAGCAGAACCAAACAAGCCATTATATGGGAAAATAAGAACATGACAAAGAATACAGAAAACAGGGAGAACAAATACCAAATGAATGAAAGATAAAACTGCTTCCAGAAACACAGTCCTTAAAGGTGTGTTTAGAACAAATCCCAAATAACACAAGAACAGGGAACATAAAGGAGAGAAGAAACAAAAAAACGCCCAAATCTGCTAAATCACACCCAAGGCCAGAATATGGGGGTGTGGGCTGGGAAAGAGAAACATACCTAGTTCAGGGTGTGGAGTGAGGTGGAGATCTGCCTCCAGCTGGGAAATGCACCACTCCAGCTCCTCCTGGAACACACCTTGGGGAGCCTTGGACATCATGTGGGGAAGGCAGATTGTTTAGAAGCACAAATCTCTCACCTCCAAAACTGATTCCAAAACTGATTTTTCTGAGGCTTTCTTGCCTCTCACAGGAGATCAGACCTGGCTTTACATTGGTGGTGTGCTGTGTAACAGCTCATTTATACCATAAATCAAAACAGCACAGGGACACATGTCCTGTGTGGAGAGGACTAAACGAGCCCTCCGCATTACAAAAATCACAGCTCTTACTAGCAGGAAACCTCACCACGCCTGGCAAGCCAGGACTTCCCACAGATTTTTTTTTTTCATCTTTTTCTCCACCTTCCCCTTTTTAAAGTCCCCAAATGAAACAATTCCCATTTTTTCCTGAAGCTTAGGCAATAGCATAATGTCTCCACGCAGGAAATTCGCTTTAGCACAGGTCTGGCAACACACAGAACTTATCTTTAGGCGAAACACAAGCCCTTGAAAGCCCATGTGTTGAACTTGTACGCTGGCTGCCTCCTGCTAAGCAGGTGGAAGTTAAGGTTTGCAGCCTGCCTGGGAACAAGGCGCACTAAAACACTGGGAACGAAAGCAACATTCAGGATAAGAAGATGAGCAGGGGTTGGGAAAGGCACCAGCGCTGGGAAGGCCTTTAAGGAGAACCTGCAGGAGCTGGGCCCGGTGCGGTGAGAGGGGCTCGGCACGGGCCGAGCAGCAGAGCCTTACCCGCTCCATGCCGGGCTCCCCGCAACGTCGCCGGAGGAAGCGGCCC
>WEIT01009490.1:69277-85943 GCA_013389985.1 Dryoscopus gambensis | reverse complement strand
CCCGCAGCACCGCCTGCTCCCAGTCACGTGAGCGCGCTTAGCACGTGCCGGGATTCCCCGCCCCCTGCGGCACGTGACCGGCCCCGAGGCGCCGCCATCACGGGAAGGGCGCCTCCATCTTGAGAAGGTCGGCGGCGGAAACCGTCCCCGTGAGACCGCATCCTGAACCGGCATCCTGAGACCCCATCGTGAGACCCCACTGTGAGACCTCCTGCTGAGACCCCATCCTGACACCTCCAGCCCAAGACCCCCATTGTGACACCCTGGGCCCCCTGCCCGCCGTGTACCCGAGGGAAGCTGACGAGACGTGGTTGCACCCAGCTGATGTGGGCTCCGGCACTGCTGATCAATGTCCCCCAGGAAATATAAATGATGAGGAATATAATTGCGTATGAATGCAACCTCCCTGTCTGGCCTGGAATTGGATTTTAATTAGGTTTTTTGCCATGCTTATCATTCCGTGATGTCAGTGCTTGTCCACACTACAAGCTGCTCCTATTGTCAGCAGGATGCTGGGAAAGGGGCCTGAAAGGGAGAGATAGGAGTGATGCTGGTTGAGACTAGGAAAACTATGTGCAGCACTGTTTTGGGAATTTGAGGCTAAGAATGGTTTCAGGCGACAGAGATGCTCCAAGAGCTGGAGCCCCTCTGCTCTAGAGCCAGGCTGGGAGAGCTGGGGGGGTTCATCTGGAGAAGGCTCCAGGGACACCTCAGAGCCCCTTCCAGGGCCTAAAGGGGCTCCAGGAGAGCTGGAGAGGGACTGGGGATAAGGGTCTGGAGGGACAGGACAAGAGGGAATGGCTTCCCACTGCCAGAGGACAGCGTTAGGTGGGATATTGGGAAGGAATTGTTCTCTGGGAGGGTGGGGAGGCCCTGGCACAGGGTGCTCAGAGAAGTTGTGGATGCCCCTGGATCTCTGGAAGTGTCCAAGGCCAGGCTGGATGGGGCTTGGAGCACCCTGGTATAGTGGAAGTGCCCATGGCAGGGGCTGGAACTGGGTGAACTATAAAGTTTTCCTCATGAAATTATGCACATCTGGGACACCCAGCACTGTATTGCTGGGAATGATTTTTAGCTTCATACAGGTGGAGCTGCGGAGACCCCAAAACTAGAAGTTGAGAAAATGAACCCTAAAAACAGCCCTTAGCCCTGCTTATTTGTCTGTGAAGAAGCAAAGGACCCATTTGAGCTGCTCAATCAAATTTGGATGTCAAAAGGCACGTATGGCACCCAAACTGCCTGTGGTCAAAACAGGTCTGTTCCCCAGGAGCACACAAGCTGACAGGGCTGTGACAGTAACTGTAGCGGGCAGTGGAACAGATACCGAGGTAAATGCGAAAACTGACTGCACAGATAGGAACACTCACCATAAATATCCCTCCTCGGGCCCACCCAGAACAGTGACAGAGCTTCACCTGAGAACCCTCCAGCCACACAGATCCAAGGCTTCCTCAGGCTGCCAGTCCCAAGCCTGGATCAGAGCACTGAGACCTCCCGTCTGCACTGCTGGGAGAACAGAATAGCCTGTGCCAAGCGATGGGCATCTGCTCCTCGAGGCTGTAGGTATGTCATCCAGCCCAACCTATGGCATGTACTGCTAAACTCTTACCCCTTTGGATGCTCTCCTTTTATTTCTCAGCATTAAATTAACTCTGTCTTGCATCACCAATACTGCACACTCCTCTAATAATAATTCCATATTGTTTCTCTCTACTGCCCTAGTAACAGGTGGAAGGAATCACAGGCTGTAGTTTCACTTGCATTTTCTTTAGCAAACATGGGGTTTTTTTCTTCAGGCTGAGTTATTTTTAACCTGGCTCAATTCCCAAATCAGGTTCACTGCCTGGCAGCAAGAGCGGTTGTACCTGCGCACTTGGGAGGAGCTGGGAGCACACGGAGCAGCTGCGGAAGCAGGGCTGGGGCTGGCACTGCTGCTGCATGAAGGGCTGTTGAAATACAGTCTTGGCTTCTGATTTTCACAAGCATTCACAAAGATGCCTAAGAAATTGTCCCAAGGCACACAGGAGCCATGGAGACTGCTTAGAACACACTGCCAGTCTTGAGAATATACACGATTTCCCAAGATTTGTCCTCAGCCTACCTCATGCAGACAGCCATTAGGAGAGGGTGGCTGAATTCACTTTCTGCCACTTAAGTCACCCTCTTCCTCTCTGCCAAAAGCAAAGGAGGAAAGCGCAGGTGTAACAGCATGGACAGGGCAGTTCAAAGTGCCAGAAAAGGGTCTGGAATTTACACAGTCCCTGGTATCCCCTTGATGAATCCTGAAGAGCCAGACCTGATCCTGTGAGGGCAGCTTGTCCCATCAGCAAAAGAACGGCAAGGACAGGCTGCCAGTACTCCAGGAGCTGCATCCCGCCCAGCTTGTGCTCTCTCAGGTCAGAGAGAGCTGTTGATGCCTTATCCAGCTGCGTAGAAACAGAGACTAGACAGGAGTAAGGAAATCAAGGTAGGTATTTATTTGAAAGGCCTTCCAAGGTACACCTCTGCGGAGCCAGAGGCTACTTCCAAAACAGACCCCAAGATGGACGACAGGTCACGAGTTCTTCACACTTTTATAGCTTTGGTCCATTTGCGTATCAGCATAAATTCACCAATTAAAACTTTAGCTAATGATGTAATTTCTTCAATTTCTCCACCTCTCTAGGGGCTCTAGTTTACTCTTTTTGGGCCTAGGACAGTCTGAGTGTCCTTGAAGAGCAAGCTCAGAGAAGCTTTGTTGTGTCTATCTGACCTAAGACAGCAGCTAACAAGCTACTCTCTACTAACTTCAGAGCTACACACTAGGCAATACAGCATTTGAAAAGTATAAAAGTTAAAACCTAAGGCATCACTGTCAGGGGTCTGTAGATACCTGGTGGGATAGTGTGGGCCCTGAAAGCCTCAGCCCTTAAACACTGTAAGGTCAGGGTAGGATTTTTCCCTGTGTGCTTTTGTGTTGTGACACAAGAACCAGCTTGGCAGAAACCCACTGATATGAGTCGCAAAGCTGTGGCTCCCAGGGGCTCACTGAAGTGTGTCTTGCAGAAAAAATAACAGCATTTCTTAGCTTTAACAGGAACAAAAATGGAGAAGCATTTTGGGACACAATCCTTTGACCCTAGAACACAAAATTCCCACTCCAAGGCAAGTGGCATTGGGAAGACTTGCTCTGGGTTTGATTTAATTATGTCAAGAGAAAAAGATGGTTAATAGCTGTAAGCTAAGGCCAGAGGTGGCAAGTCCTGTGTCAAAGACAAGTAACTCTCACCTGAGCACAGTGATGGTTTGGACAGTGCAGCTGGTTGGAAACAGCAATATCCCCGTGGGCAGCCTAGGAAGGAAACAAGGTTTACTGAGAGCTGTAGTCGTTAGTTCTGCTGTTACTCTGTAACTGAAAGCAGCGACTTGCTTTCTGGAATCAGTTTCTCATAACAAGGTTTTTGTTTCCCCAAAGCTTATTTCCTTTTCCAGGTTACTATGCTTCTCTGTAAACCACCTCTCGCTAGGAAAGCCAGTCCCTGAGCAATCACAGATAAAATCCTGGTACTTAAAAATGCTTCTCCAACAGCAGTGAAAAACAAAATTGCAGCCTTTGGAAAAAAAACCAGACAAAAAACAATGTGAAAGGGTTAACAAAGAACAAGGTCAGCAGGCTCTGTGGAGGCATTGTCTGTGCTGGCAGCTCTGGCAGCAGGTCCTGAACCTCCCCGAGCCTGCACTGACTGCTGATGGCCCTGTCCCTGTGCTGCTGCTGCTGCTGCAGAGGCCCCGCTCCTCTCCTCTCCTCTCCGCAGGGCTGACTCACTGCAGCGCTCCGAACCACGCACACAGCACCAAAGCACCGTGGCTGTGCCGGCACAGCCACACCCTTCCCCTCTTCCAAACCGACCACCGAGTCAACCCCTGCCAGCTGGGACTGCCCTCTCAGCTGCCATGCTCCTGGCAGTAAAGGAATTTCAAACACCCCAAAGGTCTCTCATTTTCTTAATGCCCTGAATCACTTGAGAAATGTGCTGATGCAATAGTACCAGTGAAGGACTTGAAATGTGGGCTTTCACCCAGGACCCATCACAGAGGATTCAGAGCATTACTGTCATGGCCGAGGCAGCATGTGCAGACTTAATTTGACTCTAGATGTATTTGCAGGTACTTGGCACAAAGTGATCCTGCCCCAATCCATGCTCACCCCAGCTCTGTTCTTCTTGCATGGGTTTTTATATTAATGACAAAGGTTTAATGTTCCAAGGCATGAAGCAAAATGCCATTGAAGGGATTTTCCCTGCATTGGTTCTGCAAGTACCTATTAACTGCCTCTGTCACCAAACTTACAAGGGACCTTAGGGGTGACTGGAATATGGGACCTTTCAATCACTTGTTGCCCTTGGAGATGAGAGCATTTAGCTGCTCTCTTAAATGCAATTTTGCTCACATTCTTGTCAACTGGCAAAAAGACTGGCAACAGGGTCTCCTTACAGAAGGTAAAACCAGATGTTAAGTGTATTTGCAGCCCCAGCCAGGACCCTCTCCTATCCTGCCACACAACTTGAATTGCCAAATGCAATTCCTCTCACCAGAACTGCAAGCTGGATGCAGCATCCTCTCCAGAGCCTGGGTTCGGGATTTCCTCCCCAGCTGCAAGCTGTCACACTGCACCAGGAAGGTCCCCCTCTGCAGTCAGTGTGAGACACAATTGACCTACAGATTCTATAAACCTTTATGACCCCCTGGGGAAAGCCTAATTCAGAGGTTTAGTCTACTACTTTTGCTGATGAAAAGAATGACCAACACCATTCTGATCAGGACCTTCCCCCAGGCACTGCTTCAGCAGGCATCCAGGATTTTCCTTCAGTCAGCTTACACCTCTGTACAGCCCCACCACCATCTCTGCTCACACTGCCACGAGGCAAAGCCCTTCCCAAGCAAAACCAGCCCGGCCCGGCCCAGAGCCAGCCTGCTGAGAGATCAGTGTTTGAGCAAACAGCAACAAAATAAGCCAATTAATTTGTTAATGATTATTGTTAAAACTGGCTCATAGCTACAGTCTCCTGCTCACCCAGAAGGTGCACACAGTGGGCACCAGGCCTGGGCTAGGCAATGCCCTCGCTAGGTTAGAAGCTCCAAACAGCTTCAGTGAATTGCTTGTGTTCTGGCCACAGCTCTTCATGGTACTTGCACCACTGACTGGACAGGTACTTTGGTGAAACACACGTACACATTTTCATTCCCAACCAGCTGACACATCCCTCCACATGCATCAGCTTAGTTAGATGCCAAAAGCACTGCTAGCACCAGGTGTCCGTGTAGTAACATTTTGGCTTGAACAAGGCAGAGCTTGACCTGTTCTCCAAGCTACAGCTGTCCCAGTGCTAACCGGGACCAAGCTTTACCGTTGAAAGGGTCCAACACATATTTCCCATATAAGCTTGGCAGTACTCAAATCCTCAGGACAGAGGAGGCTGCTCCAGCACTCAGTAGCTGCAGCAGCAGAATCTCCCAGCTCAAATGGTCCTGATTTAAAAGACAAAAATACAAGTTCTTGACTGAAGCCATTTTGTTGATGAGCCTATTGTTGAGGTACTTCAGAGGCAATTACTGTTCACAGTACAGCTTCCAAGCAGCTCAGCTTCTGCAGGGCCAGCACGAGGACAGGCTGTTTGTTTCCTGACAAGGCAGCTCCTCTCCCCATCACAGGCTGCAGCCTGCACCCTCACTCCCTGGCCGTGGTGCAGACTGCAGCTCCCTGACCCTTGGTTACAGAGCACCACAGTGAGCCAGATGTGCTGATCAGGGTGAGCACAGCCCTGCATCCCAGCTCACCATGAGTATAGCCTATGGCAGCAGCTGGGAACCACACTGCCACAGCCCAGGAGAAAGGGTACGTTGTGGCAAGAGCTGGCAGCATCACTCCTGCAGGCTGCCCAGTCAGTCGCTCCAGGAACCTGCCTCCCCCGAGGGTCCTTGCCCTCTTCCCAAAGGAGCAGCAACAGCTGGAAATTAGAGCCAGGGACTCATTACAGCAATGTAGTGAGGAAGTTTTATTTGGAAACATGGTAGAAGTTTGTAACCCAACACTGGGTGCACAACTGATGCCGGAGCATATGCGGTTACTACTGAAACACAGGAGTGTTTCGGACAATTGCTGTAATAAAACACAAAATTCTCATACTCCAATACCAGGACACTACAGCAATCTTTAGAATCAAAGTTACATCCAAGGAATTCTCTGCACTTACAATTGACCCCACAGTGTAATCTACCTATATATAAGATTAATATATATAGCATGGGAAATTGAAAATCCTTGCTCCATATATGTATGAACATGTCAAGTCTTTTATAAATAAACATCCAGTGAAGAGAAAAAAATTACATTTCTAGTTCATATTTATACATAAAATACTAACAGCAATGGGTGGAAAATTGCACACAGGCCACCCCAAGCCGTGCAGCAGGCTTGGAGCAGCCCATCCAAGTTAATATTGAAGTACACACAGGACAGACGAGTCACTAACATATTGCGCATTTACAAGAGATCAACTACCAAATTGGGACAACTGTACACATTGGAGAAACCATTTTCATTCTGGAGCTTTTTTCTTTGTTAAATGTAGATTTGTTACATCTCTTTACATCATACCGCAACATTTACTTCGTGGAGAGGATAAGGGCAACAATGAGGCCATAGAGACCCAAGACTTCAGCGAAGATCAAAATGAGGATCATCCCCACAAATAACCTGGGCTGCTGTGCTGTGCCCCGGACACCTGCATCGCCCACGATGCCAATGGCAAAGCCAGCAGCCAGACCGCTGAGACCCACGCTCAAGCCAGCACCCAGCTGAAGGAAGCTCCTGTGGGACAGAGATAGAAGAGTTTCAGTGGCAAGGAACAGGACACTCAGCCTTAACCCCTTAACTCTTTCAACAAGCCCGGTGTGTCTCAAAGCAGACGCTTACTGGCACTCCCAACTCTGATACTTAAAGAAACAGGCAGCAGTGGAGGATCTTCACCTGATATTCACGTAGGGCTCATACACTAAACTGAGTTACTGGGCCTGGAGTTACTGGCCTGAAGACCAGCTTGTCTGCAGCCACTTCAGCCAGCTGCAGACTCAGTGTGCTGTCAAAGCAGCACTTACTAGCACTTGCAGCAATGCCTGTCCCACAGTGCTGTGTAACCTGTTAGTAGCTGCTCATCTCCAACCTTTAGCAACCTTATATACAGCCACAGCACATCCAGGTGTCTTGCAGTGCAGGAGCTGGGCAGGAATGGTCTGGTTTTCCAAGCAGGAGAGCAGCCCTGAAGACCAGTCCCTATCAGTGTCTGCCCACCTGGTAACTGCAAAGGACCATTTGTATCTGCTGTTTTAGACCATGTCTTGTTCAGCCAAGCACACTGCTCATAGGTACAGCCTGTACAGCAACACAGATACCTGTCACACTTCAGCAGCACTGTTTTATTCCAAGAGGGCTCAATCATACCAGTTCCAGCTGTTCTCAGAAGCCAAAAGCAGATTAAGTTTCAGACTGTAGCTGCTATAGAGGCCTGATGTATAGCTCAAGGATTGATTTACCAGCACATAAAGCAAAAGCAATATTAATTATTCACTTGCATCTCTCAGGCAACAGCAGAACTATTTAGACAGTATTGGAAACACCTGTGCATCCAGGTCTAGAGTCTGGCACCACGACACAAGCTTTACCTCCTATCCCACTGCTGTCTGTACACGGCTTCTTTCAAGCCACAGCCCCACCACATGAGCAGTGGGATGCCCGATTGATCTGTGATAGCCAGTACAGCCAACTGAGCAGGCAGCTCCACTGGGCAGCTGGAACCCAGCCCGTGCTCCTAAGCCTGGCCCAGGAGCATTTAGCACTGCCAGCCCTTCCAGGGGCCTTGAGCCAAAACCACCCACGCACAGAGCATCAAACAGTGACAGGACAGTCTGAAACAGAAGCGCCAGATGAAGCAACTTACTTGAATAGCGTGATGTCAGGTGAGAGGGCATTGGCAATGAGCACTGCCACTACGAGGCCATAGATTGCTATAATACCCGCCATGACCACAGGGATGATGGACTTCATGATCAGCTCAGGCCTCATGACAGACATGGCTGCAATACCTGTGCCACTCTTTGCTGTTCCATATGCAGCTCCCAAGGCTGGAAGAGAAAAAAATGCATTAGGCACATCCCCAGATACGATTTCTTTTGCTAGGCTGCAGTTAGAACAGCTGAATCAGCACAAGGAAGGATTGTGCAAAACTAACACGGTCACAAGACAGCCAGGAATACTGTCCTAAGGGATGAGGAAGTGACCTACCCAGAGTTCTATTCAAAAGAGGTGCTGTTCAAACACAACTGATAATAGAACATCTTCCCAGGCCAGCTTCACAGCAAGGCACACCCCCAGCAGCCATCCATGTCCCTGCTTAGGGGCCAAAACCCAAGGTCCCACGTGGAGCTCTTAGCATTTGTGCCCTCCCAGAGTCCACAGTGCAGGGCTCAACAAAGCACATCTGTCTACCCCAGCCGAACACAGCTGAGAGCTGGGCTTCACAGTCACTGAACTTCGAGCCACCCAAACTGAGTTCAGATGCACAGATCTCCTTCAGGGGGCCTCTTCTCCCACAAAACCCACTTGCCTATGCTTTGGCCCTGGAGTTAAATGTCCCACTGCAGTTTCATCAGACACACTGAGATAGAAACACACTCAAATATTACCACTCCATGTCATTCCTTGGAGAAAGGTCACCTTCTCCATGTGCCAGAACCTCACCTGTGAAGGATTCGGGTCCAAACACTTGACAGTGCAACCACTGGAACCATGAAGAAGAGTTTGGCTTGTAGGTTATAGAGGACCACAACCACCTTACACCTAAGGTTTACTCATCATCTCTGTCAACACTTGAGCATGCAGAGACCTGCACAGGACCCAAAGCAGATGATGGGCTTATCACCTGCACATGAGATCTACTGGAAGAGTCCAAAGCACTACCCCAAAGTAACTTATGCCTTGAAAACTTCGTAGTAGTCTCACAGAAGCCTCCTCAAATACCTCATTCTTTGATTCCGCAGTACTTGAAAAGACACCTTTCCTTCCAGTCTTACTGGGGAGTATTCTGGGGACTCTGTATCTTCCTACTGCACTCACCATCACCCAGAGATGACATGCAGGCCAACTGCCAGCCGGGAATAAGTCCCTGAAGCAGCAGTGATAGGCATATGAAAGGATAAGCAGTCTCCTTTCCCAACATCATCATGATGATATTCAGAGGTCAGTCATGTTTGGCAAGAAAATGTTCTTGCATCTGTTTTAGAAGGCTGTTGGAGTGTATTTAAACCACGGGCATTTAAAGTCTTTGTACTGTTCTGAGACTTAGTAGATGAGTTTGCTCCACCCACAGAAAACTAAAGTTTCTCCCAGGGAGACCTGCTTGTTCCACAAAGATCTGTAACTGCCTTACATCAGTATCCAAGTGTGAGAGTGTGCACCTTGTCTCAAAGAGTGGCTGGGAGGTATTTGGAGGAGTTTGGATATATGTTTTCCTGCTTCTTGCTCAGCACTCCTTTAAAGCCCATCTTTGAGCAGTCATCCTCCTGGCTTGGCACTGAAACTCCAGACCATTCATGCAAGCAGTGCTGCTGCACTAACACAACGTTCATTCTCAGAAGGAAGTTCAGGTTTAGTTACAAAAACCTGAAGAGAAAGTCTCATAACTACCAATTCATTCTGTGCTAGCAAAGGTCTTGAACCTTGACTGGCACCAAGTGATGTAAAGAGCTGTTTTGGGCAATTCAGAACTAGAACCCAATTTAGGAAGCTTGAGCTAGGAGCAGGTTCTACCTGCAAATGTAAGATGAGCCTGGAAACTAGCACATGGACTTAATCTGCCATTTCTTATGGCTCTGTTTAGGGTCTAGCCCTTAGGAAGTCTAGAAAGAAATCACTGACTTGAACTAGGAACCATTTTTGTTGAATGAAGCATCTTCTAAGGACTGTAACTAAGCCTGAATCCTGGTTCCACTGTCTACCCTGGGTATAGAATTTAGCAGAAACCACTTCTCCTGTCTGCAATCTTTTACAAACCTCTCCAAAAATGCAGAGGCTAATGAGGGAAGTGCACTGTTTAAAGTTAGATCAGTCATTACTTCCTCCAAGCGTGAAGCTACTTGAGGGTGTTGCAATTAATGCAGTGGTGGATTAGAGAAGGTGATTTTGTAACCCCACTTACAGAAAGTCAGCTTGCTCAAGCTTTTGTGGAAGGGCAGAGCAGCACAAGTTTGTCAGTTCCCAGTTAAAACCCCAGAAGAGGCCACATCTTACGCCTTGAACTTATTTTAGACACAGTTTGGAAAAAAGCCTATGTTTACCAGTCTTCACATGACAGTCTTAGGTGTCACTGAAGCTCTACTGAACTCCCACTGGTGGACAGTCACACAGAGCCTCAGAGCTTGGCATCTGCTCCCAAGGGAGCCTTCATCACCACCCCAAGCAAGAGACATCTCCAGCACCTTACAAGGCAGCTTTACTGTCCTTCACTAGCCTGGAGGCAAGTCCATGCATCTTTGACACTATCCCAGTATTATAGGCAAGGTGGCAAAGACAATACCTGCTTCCCATGAGCCAGCCTCTAGTGGCACAGCCACTCGGTTTTGGGCTATGGCCACCCGGGACAATGTTCTTGCACACCTCCACCTCTACCTCACAGCAGGTCTGAACAATTGAAGCACATATGCTTCATATGCTACGTTTAAATATCCCTGATTCATTGGAAGGACATGTTTTCCAAAAATCCAGGTGAATGGGGCTTGAGGAAATCTCTGTGGCACACACTGGAAACGGGGCAAGAGCTGCTCCTCTGCTACACACCAAGACTCTGGGGTTTTGTGTCAGCTCATCCACCTCCCTCATCTCTAACATACAGACCCAAGCAAGCTCCAACACTACCATTAAAGAGTTAGAGCTGTCATAGAACTGTCAAAACATTTACCTGGCAGGTGGAGAAGCACTCTGCCTATCTAGTTCACCAGGGAGGGAATCCATGCTGGTCTCTAACCAGGAACTGTGCCATTTGAAAGTTCAGTGGTACAATACAGAGAAGTTGCAATGCACATCATTCAAGACCACCTACTCCCAGTAAGCCTGTTTCAAAGGTTAACTCCCTTGTGAAATGCTTGAGTTACTTCTTGAACTCACAACCCAGAGTTGATTTATGTACGGCTCCTGGGGGCAAAACGCCCTCCCCTCAGGGCTGAGGATATGCCGCCTTGCATCTCACCATACCTGCCCCTCTATAAGTGATAGCAGAGGGAGTGAGGCTGTGCAGCTCCAGGATCAGGTATAACCTAGAAAGTCACTTGCCAGATAGGCTGTAGTGTCAAAGACTGAAGACTAACTGTAGTCTTGCCACTGCCACAGCTTTCCATAGGGCTCTGCCAGCAGCCTGCTCTTCAGATCACGGGCAGTCCCAGCATCAGAACCAACCTTTAGCAGCTCCAGCAGGTGACTCTGCTCAGTCAGGTCACACACCAAGAACAGTAACAACCTTGCAGTTAAGCCAGATGCAAGACACCCCCTCAACACAGAAAGAGGCTGTGAGGAGCCTTCCAGTCAGGAGATCCAGTAGCACAGATCCAATTTCACTAGTTGATATATTCAGACAGGCTCAGTCCAGGAACAGAGGCTCAGAACCAGCCACACGCACTCCCAGCAGCATTTGGTCCATTCAGACCCAGGGATTCCTCCCATGTCCCACCATGGTGAAGCAGGTTTCCACACTGCATGTGAGAGGTTTCCAGAGCACTAACATGCAGAATTGCCCTGCATTAGAAGTGAGCTAGTAACAAAAGTCAGATTTCCACTTAGGTTACCACTGGTCACCATCCCAGCAAGTGTGAAAGACCATTTGAGATGAGAACTTACATCTGGAGCCTTTTAAAACTAATCATTATCAAATAGGCTGCCCTCTGCAGTAGGCAGGCTTCCCTGGGTGCAGACAGGCACCAATTCACCTACATCTATTCATCCCTGAATAGGTGGTTCTTAAAAGGCTGGAGAAATATTAGAGGTGACATCCAGGTCAAGTACAGTCCTTGCTTTGCCATGCCAGAAACCTGGGCACTTCCAAAGAACCAGGCTGCTTCCCACCGGTTGGCCCTGCCCCTCCCACCCCATCGCATTTAACAGCTCCACCTCAGGTTACAGTAATGGATACTCTTGGAAAAACTCTGCTGCTCTGCCCAGGTGCATCTCTGCAGAACAGAGAAGCCGCATTAAGGGAACTGTACTGGAGCCTATGCAAATTCCCATCGCGCTGGCTGAAGCCTGGCTGTAGCCTGTTCCCCAATGAAAACCCGAGTGGTAAACAGTGAAGCTGCCCTACAGGAAGCTGTAGACTCTGAAGACCTTCAGTGAGTCACCAGTTTCAGGATTAGGGACAGCTTTTTGTTCTTCCCTAATGTAATGAAAGGGTGTGGAGATTTCCACCAAACCTGGCACTGTCAGCCTACAGCATTATCAAAAATTCTTAAAGACTGGCAGGCCTTTTACTCTTGGGTCACTTACATCTGAGAACTTAAACCACCAGCTCCTTGAGCTGTTGCTGTAAAAGCAGCAGTCCAAAGAAAACAAAGGATCTGCCAGTCAGCTGTCCAAGAGCTGCTTCAATTGGCACTCTGGATTGTCTGACACAGCACACAAAGCTCTTTGATTTTGAAAGTATGGTAAAGCACTTACACCATGGAACACAGGCTTGTCCTTCTGCAAGCAGCAAAGTCCATCCAGCCACTTGTTACCCATCTTTATCATCATACAGGCTCCCTCTTGACACCTAAAAGATGACCTGTTTCACAAACCGGGTGACCAGTGTATTCCAGGTACTGACTGACAGAGCAGTGTGTTACACCACTTAGTAAGACCCCTTTCCAACCAGCAGGTCTCAGGGGAGCTCAGAGCACTCAGCAGCCCCCACAGCTCTGCTGCCCCACTGCTGTGGCATGGGACAGCCCAGGTCTCCCGCCTGCATCCAGCAGACACTCCTGGGGCCAGAGCAGCCTGACCCAAAGCCTCGTGCTCACAGGATTCACAGTCTGAAGGAAGGAAGTGCAGCCAGCTATGCCTCACTGGTGAAGCACACACTGCTGTAAACCATCGCTTCAAGGAGTACGCAACAGTCTGGGACATTGTTCACCTTGCAAACCCTGTGTGCAACCAGTCAGGCTCTAGAGATGGAAGAGGCCAGGTCTAGGAAGGAAAAATATGAAGCTGACCAATAGCTCCTAAGGCAGCTGTCATCCATGTCCACGGCTGCTCCCAGTGTTCTCACCAAAGGGGAAGTGTCTGCAGGCTGTGTAGTGACTCCAGGGTGAGACAGGGATCCATCAGGAAGCCACACTTCAAACTGCAGCATAACTGCTTAAGCCATGTTTGGCAGAGCCAATGGTTTATATTGATGATCCATCTCATTTTCAGATGTTCCCAAGACTGGCATTTACTGAGAGGAAATGATGCCCTTGTTGAGACGCCTTCCCTCATTCTCAAGCTGTAGAAATATCGCCCACCTCATTTCTGTTACAGCATTTAGGTCTTAGCCATCCACTGCTTTACCTGCTGTTAAGGACGAAGGCTTAAGCTAATCTCTACTGCAGACAGTCTGGTAGCTCATACACCTGCCCACATCACAAGCACCCTCATTTAGAGCAGAAAATTACCTTCAGCTGCACTCTGCCATTTCATTTTTACCTGCAAGCTCCTCAGTGTGAAGCCAGCAGCTCTCCTGTTCCACCTCCCCACATCTCAAAGAGTATTTCAGGAAGCACAGGTGCCATTTGCATTTGAGGATGCAAGTTGCTCATAGTCATGATGCCTTCCAGAATCAGACTGCATAGGGCTGTCAGCTGCATCGAGCTACATGTTCCAAGCCAGCTATTTCACCATGGAGGTCCCATAAGAGCCAACCAACTGGTATAATACCTAAAGCTCTAGTTTAAAAGAAAAGTACTATTTCATCGGCTCTGCAGCAAAAACGAGGAGACATAGGACTCATCTAACACTGCTGGCTAAAGTTCTCTTCATGAGGAATCTTCCAACTGCTTGGCAGTGCAGTAGGTATTGAAGGCACTGAATGCCCAACTGCTCACACCACAGAGGGCACAGTGGGCACACTTGGGACAGCTTTGCACAGAGCACCAGCACACACAGAACCAGACAGCTCTGCCCAACACCACACTTGTCCATTCTGGTGTGTTCAAATCACATGAAAAAGCTACAATAATTTAATCACTCAACAGCACCTGACCCTGAGCCACCACATTTCACACATGGGAAATAGGGAACTGCAGCAATGAGAACAAGTTGTAATCTGCAAATAACCAGACAGGCTCAAAAATGGCCAAGGTCACAGCAGCCTGCTCTTGTCTCTCGCTGACCAGAACGAGTTCTGCTATCTATTTACCATCAGCAAGTAATGCTCACACGTCACACAGGACTGCACGAAGTCGCTTGTTTTCACATCAAACTAGCCTGGACAGTAAAAAACCTGAACATATTTACTAGAAACAGGTCTTAGAACTACAAGCTCCCTAAGAATGTGATCTTTAGATACGGCATGAGTCAGACATGATTGCTGCATTAATTAACACTGATCCAGGACAATTTTAGAGTTTTACACTGCTTGTCCAGACTTAGCTCCTTACTTCTAAATCACGGTGGTTGTTTTAACAACCAGCATACAATTAACATCAGAATATGCTGTGGTGACACACGCCCATTACAAAAGTTACACAACACTGCAAGTTTTAGTTTATTCTACGTTGACACCTCTGCCATATTGCCTTAAAAATCCAAACCATTTCACTGAACAGTCACATCTTAGAAACAACTTCCCATCAGCAGTATCTATAACCTGTTCTCCAGTGCCCTGGCAAGAGACCTGCATGGCTCAGACCTGCTGGTATTACAACATCACTGAGGTCAGGAAAGATCTCTAAGCTCACTGAATCCAGGACCGCCCGACACAGAGTTTGCAACAAGGACCTCTCACAAACCGGCTGCAACATGACAGATACCATATCAAACCAATATAGCTTATGCACTGACTTTGCATTCCCCTACTTAAACCTTCCCTTTGCAATCCCACAGCACCATGCTGTCAACCTTGCAGCTTCTAGGAAAGGCTTCCCTGCTGGTTCAGACACACCAGCACCACTCTGAATTGCTGTTAAAGCGCTGACTCAAGTCTGCATCCCTCACTGATGTTTCAGCTGAAGCACACTCACACATCACAAACCCGCTGTCTAAAGCCATACAGCCATGTTCTCTTGCTTCCAAATTCGATTCTGCAAGCAGAATCCAGCAACTCCTTCCTTGGAAGGAAAGCTCAGATATAGGACCATTTTGCAAAATGCAGTGAACCGCTGATTACTTTTTCCCAACAAGTAACTAGGTCTTAGTTTCTTCCTCCATTATCTTCACTAGCCAAGAGGCAGGTAGGTCAGCAGTCCCAACTCTGGGTCCTACGGCATTTCAACCACTGAGTTTTCAGGGAAGTCCTTATCTGTCAAGCGTGAGTATAATGTCTGAAATCCAAGGTGGCAGGCCACTGACTGCCCTCAGCATGGACATCTGCATCGCACCACCTGGTGCAAACTGAGCAAGACTAAACACAGCCAACCAAGCTTTTGTTTTATCAAAAATTAAAGCCACAAACATGGCTGGTGTGGAACGAGTCGATGGTGCCCACACCAGCATGGTAGACAGCTTCCTCTCAAACAATGGTTTTAATCCAGTGTCCACTTGGTTCTTTGCATGATTTCATCTCCCACACTCATCAGTCAAGAGCAGCTTCCCCAAACCTGTCCTGCAGACCTGGCCACCATCCCAGAGGCCGTATTAACACAATGAGACCCCAAGCACCTCAACAGCACTACTCAACTTGAGCTACAACCAACTCAATACTAGAAGGTTTTGATTCCCTAACTGGGAGCCAGGTGATGTGAGAGATGAAGACCAGTCAGTATGTTCATGTCTGTGGAGACATGAGCTGAGCCTTCAGAAGGGAAGGCCAGATTGATTCCTAGATGTTTTATTCCAAACTACTGTAACATCTGCACTTGGGGAAAAACCTGCTGAAGCCTTCCCCATGTTACATCCCAAAGGGAACAGCAGGTCTGCACCCATCAGGGACCAGCAAACGCTGTGCAGGAACAGCAGTCACCTTCTGCAGGAGGTTTAACCAGGCACTGAGAGACAAGGCATTTAAGGATGGTCTTTCTGGTGCAAGCCAGCATTTATGGTCCCTACATCTGTGCTCCTTCAGTGGGGAGAGCGGTGCCGCAGGATGACCCAATTTACACCGCACTGAGCTCGCTGCCTGGAGACGCAGAGGGACAGCCATGGAGCAGGGCACGGGTGGGCTGCACGGGGCAGCTCAGGAACCCGTCCATTCTCTGCAATGACATTAACGTCTCTAAGGCGGACCTGCCCGCCAAACGATCGCACATTTATGTTTAATCTCGTTAAAAACGGGTCTTGCGTTATCCGGGGAATGGTTTTAACACCAACCGCGTCCGATTCACAGCGGCAGAAGCGCCGCGGAGGCCAGGGCAGGCAGAGCCACGGGGACCCCGCGGGCAGCCGGCGCCGGGGGCACGACACCCCCCCGCCACC
>WEIT01009490.1:47493-68581 GCA_013389985.1 Dryoscopus gambensis | reverse complement strand
CCCCTGCTCTCTGTCCCCCCTCCGCGCTGCCCGGGTGAGCCCGTCCTGCCCGGCGGCCGCGGCCCGCTGAGCGTGATTCAGCGCTTATTAGCATAAGGGGCGTGTCCCATCGCGGCCCCGCCCGCGCGGCGTCGGCTCTGTCCCGGGCCCGGAGTGCCGGTGTCGTGTCCGTGTGTCGCATCCCCGTGCCGTGTCCGTGTGTCTCGTGCCCATGTCCTGTGTGTCGTGTCCGTGTGTCCTANTGTCGTGTCCGTGTGTCCCATCCCCGTGCCGTGTCCGTGTGTCTCGTGCCCATGTCCTGTGTGTCGTGTCCGTGTGTCCCATCCCCGTGCCGTGTCCGTGTGTCTTGTGCCCATGTCCTGTGTGTTGTGTCCGTGTGTCATGTCCCCTCAGCACCGCCGGGGCCGTGTCCCCATTCCCTGATCCCAGGACGCTCGCTGCTTCTGCCGTGTATCCCCGTGTCCATCTGACGTGTTCCGGTACCGCAACCCCCACGACGCACCCCACGTGCCGTGTGCCGTATTCCGCGTGCCATGTCCTGTGTCCCGTGTGCCGCGACCCCGGTGCCATGTCCTGCACAGCACGTCCTGTGTGCCATGTGCCACCTGCCCTGTGCCTTGCCTGCCTGCTGTGCCCCATTCCCTGTCAGGGCCCTGTCACCTGAGCTGCGATGACCTGTCGTGGGCTTCCCACGAGGGATCAGCTGCGCCCATGGGGCCTTGCTGCCTTGGGATCCCCTCTAGGAGCTTCCTGCCCCTGCATTCCACATCCTCCCGGGGTCCAGTACCAGTAGCATCTGCTGGAGTTCTGCTCCCACCCCATCCATCGATCCTTCTCCCTTGGATGTGACAACCCGCCTCTGGCCCATCCTCTCCCCTGCCCGGAGGAGGGCGGGTAGGCTGGGTCTGAACCATGGTATCATCCCTACCGAGGCTCTGCCACGAGCTCTCGCCTGAGGGCATTCCCCTGAGCCAACCCCATCCTGAAACATCCCGGAGGGATGCTCCTACAGCCCATCCTGGAAGGGTGACTGATGCCATTCCGTTACCTAGGATTTGAGGGATCATTAACAGTTCTTACTGCCACAAATCTGTCCCAAATGTCCCAAAACACCAGATCTCTTAATTACCCAAGGGCCACGTGCCTTTCCCCCCATGTTGCCAGTTTTCTGGACACCTCAGCCTTGTTAGAGCCCACAGGGAAGCTGAAGAGAGGATTTACTTTGGCAAGTTCCTTGCTGCTGCTTGAGCACAAAGGGCCCTGGCACTGCAGTGGGCAGAGGTGGCTGGCATGTGCTGGGGACTGGCATCAGGGCACTCTGGCTCTGAGAGGGAGACTGTCTTGTGGCAGACTGTCACCAGGTCTTCATGGGGACATCCAGCACATGGACCAGCCAGGGGCTGGCTGGAGGCACTGCTGAGGTCAGAGCCACATCTGCCCCACGGAGTTCACCCATGGGTGATGGCTGCTGTCATGTTGTTGGGCGAGAGCTTCAAAGCCCCAAGGACACCAGCAGACTGGGGCAACACTAGCATCAATATTTGGAGCAGGGACCCAGGGCCAAGGGTGAGTTCTAGGCACCCTTAAAAGATGCTCTTCCCCCCGTGCCTGCGCCCGCTGCCTCCCCGTGCCTCTCCCGGGTCCCGTGGGGCAGCCCTGGCTGCCGATGGAGCGGCTCCATAGCCCCACACCCCGCAATGCTGCCGTCTCCTCCTCCCGTGCCAGCCCCGTGCCAGCCGGAGCCCCGGCCCCGCTGCCCCTCGCTGGCGGGCGGCTTCCCGCAGATCATCCGGCCCCATCCCCGCCCGTCGCTCCGTCTGCCGGCGAGTGGCCATCTCGGCGAACAAAGAGCCTCCTTGTAGCCGTGAGCTCACGAGTTGTGGCGGCGGCGACGCTTTGGGGACGCGGTGTCTCCAGAGAGGCTGAGCGGTGGCACCCCGAGGGCCGAGCTTCCCTCCCGCCACCCTTCGGAGCTGCGGGATCCCGGGAGTCCCCTTGCCCCTGCGTTGTGGTCAAGCACCTTGAGCCAAGCCCTCTTGTCCTTCCTCCTCCTGCTCCTCCCATACTTTTCATTTGGGACTCACTCAATATCTCTGGGTCTCAGTTCTCCAGCACTAAATGTCCAATAAATTGTTTGGGTTTCACCTGAAATCGCTGATTCACAGAAAGGATATTTTAAAAGATTTTGGCAGCAAAATTTCCTTTCAAAACATTGCATTTTATATTTTCCCTGTGGCATGTATTTATTCAGCCCCCTCCTATGCAGGTGGAGCCACCGAGGTCACGGTAGAGTCAGTGTGGTTCCTACTGCACATCCTGAGAGTTTGCACAGAGGGAAGGTCTGGGTGCTGGAAGCGAGAGTATCCACCTCCTTTCATCCACCCGGGGCTGCCCAGTCCTCCTCACTCTCTCCACGCCACCCTGGACTGACGAGGCCAGCAGAGGGACCGTGTGCCAAGCATCCTCCTGAGATGCCTACGGTGCCACACTGGTGCCCAGGTGTGGCTGTGATGGGCGGAGTGAGTGGACACAAGGATGCACAAAGCCCACGTGGGCCAGAGGAGGGCAAGGACAATTTGGATGCTAGTGACGGCACATGTGACCTCGCCTGGCTGCCTGTGGTGCCTGGTGAGTTGCAATAAGTACACAAGAGCAATTTAAGTTCTCTCCACAGTACTGCTGTTTAAAGCACCACGGCGTTCCCACCACCAGCAGCTGCAGCTGCGTCTCCTGGCCCCCGCAGACCCGGGAGTGACGGCACCTTTGGCTGGGGCCTCCCAGTCAAACCCAGCTCTGTTCTGGCCCCGTGGTTGCTGCACACACACAGCCCTCCCCAGGATGTCACTGTCCCCCTGCCACCCCTCAGCGGGGACACCAAGGCTCTCATGCCAGTTCTGCTCCTGCCTTGTGGAGGTGCAGGGATATTTCTTCCTCAGGGAAATTCAATGCAAACCGGGAGGTGAACACAACATCAAAGGCAAAGAGCCAGAGCCTGGATGCAGAACAACCCGAATTCCTGTTCCCACAGCAACCAGTGCTCACCCCCTCGCCCCGGCGCCAGGCTGGCACCAACACGCCCACATTCGCCCGGGGACATGAGGGTGGCACCTCCAGTTCTGCCTTTTCCTTTTGAGCTGGATTAACCCCACGGCATGAACGACACCACACCAAAACCCAGCCTAAGGGGGATTTTGGGCTGTTTGTTCCCATCCCAAGGCAGGAGCAGAGGGATGAGGTGGGCTTTCCTGCAGGTGCAGGCTATAGGTGCCACCACCTTTTGGGGGGTATTTTCTGAGTGGCCTCGTGGCAGATGCCTCTCCTGCCACCCTGGGCTTTGTCTGTGCATGGACCAAACATCCCAGAGAGCAATCTCAGAGGGCTCCAGCTTCTGTCAGCTGCTTCCAGTGAGCAGGAGCCAGACACTAGCTGCTCCATGCTGCCATATGGGACTCCAGGGCTGCTGACCTGCTCACCCAGCTGGCTTTTGGCAAGTTGGAGCAGTTGTTCGCCAGGGGATCTGTTTCTAAAAGTCACAGCAATGCTGGTGGTTTTGCCCATGTCATGAAGCAGGGTGGAAGGGGTCTGGAAAGCAAGCTGGAAGCACCCTGCCCCTCCAGGACAGCTCTGGGTACAGAGGTGCCAGCATGGAGTTGCATTGTTGCAGGACAGAGGGGCTCTGGCAGGGAGTCCTCTGGCTCCTTGGGTGCCATGAGGGGATTTGGGGTTAAAAATGCGGCTCATCTCAGGACAAGCCCAGGTGGGCTTTCAGTCAGGAAGTCTGATGGACTCAGTGAAGCTGAGCTGGTGCTGGGATTGGGAATCGGAAAAGCAGGTCTGGCAGTGGATGCACTGCCCTTGTCCTCAGCAGCAAGCACTGGCCAGCCATGCAGCAAACCCTGTGGAGCATTTCCTCGTTTGGTGTCTCTTGCAGCGTCTCACCAAAATCACAGGGCAGGAGTCACGGGGCTTGGGGGCCATCCCCTGGCTCCTCCTCCCTCCCCTAGCCAGGACTTTGGGCTGTTTGCAAGTGGTGTTTCTCTTGCACTGCTTGGGAAGAGCCTAATTGAAGCTCATCCTGAGCTGTTAACTCTTACCTGGGGTACTCCCAGTGCTGGGCTTCCTGCTGAGACAACCAGGGGCCTCTGAGCCTATCCTATCCTATCCTATCCTATCCTATCCTATCCTGTCCTGTCCTGTCCTGTCCTGTCCTGTCCTATCCCATCCCATCCCATCCCATCCTATCCCATCCCATCCCATCCCATCCTATCCCATCCCATCCCATCCCATCCTATCCTATCCTATCCTATCCTATCCTATCCTATCCTATCCTATCCTATCCTATCCTATCCTATCCCCATCTACCCTGATCTAATCCCTTTTCCTTGCAATCTCTCTGTCCAGGACTTTCCTATCCTATATAAACCCTCTGATCTTCCCCTCATCCACACCATGCTTGTGTGTGAATGCAGTTGGGAAAACATCCATGTTCCTACAGCTTCTTCAGCTCCTGCGAATGTTGTGGAGGAAAGCTGTTTTTTTTCTGCCATCCTTTTCCTGAAATGCCCTCTCAGGGGTCTCTCCAGGACCACACGCTGTGTGGGGCTGGTCTTCATCCTTCCTTCCACAGGGCATCCATGCTGGCTCCCAGCACGCAGCTGGCAGTGGGGATCAGTCAGGGCTTCCCATGAGGAGCTTCTGCCCATGGTTTGAAAATAGCATTTATTTGCTCTGGGTTACCATAGTTACTGGTGGAAGTCGTGTGGCTCCTGCTGCTTGCTTGGGAGATTCTCTCCATTGTGGCATCACCGGCTGCTTTTACCTGCACCCATGGAAAACACAGGAATTTCTTGGGCATCAGGTGGGCTCTGCATGGGATGCCCCTTTCTCCCCTGGCACCCCTCAGCAACCCGCTGGCTGTACCTGCAGTGCTGTCGCAGATTTTCAGTCCCCAGTCACAGGGTTTGCATTTCTAGGAGGAGCCACTGTGGTTTTCCCAGCACGGAGCCTGTCCCTACACTGCATCTAGGAGGTCTTGGAAGCAGACACTGAGAGCCAGCACACCAACCTCCCAACACACCCCACACCTGATTTTTGGGAAGCTAGTCTGCAAATGGGGGCCTGGAACAGCTGACAGATCATGGAGAGGCAGTTTTGGAGACATGATTCTTGGTGAGACAGGGATGCAGCGTGGGAAGGATGCTTGGTGGCTGGGAGCCACGTGTGGGCTGTGCAGAGACACCCAGAGAAGTACAAACCCAGTGCTCAGGTTAGGCCGGCACTGGAGTCTCCCAGCCATGGGTTTTTCCTGCCAGAGGCTTGTGTGAGCAGGCAGTGTTTGTTATCTTCCATGGCAGACACCACCCCACAGACAGAGCCTGGAGCCAGCCTGAGGTGCCACTGGCACTCTCCTGCCTGTGGGTGTTCTCCTGCTGCCCGGGGAGCTGCCCTGGGGACATGGGGAGAGGAACATGCTGGGGACAGGATGTGGCAGGACAAATCCAGGCCCAGGGTGCCACGATCTTTTTGAGGATGGAGTTGCTGCGAGATGCTGAGAATAGGCAGCCACAGGGCACCAAGGAAGAGAAGGATGATTTTGGGTTATTACACTCAGTTTTGGGGAGAAAACCCGGGTTGGTGAGGGCAGAAACTTTCTGCTGCCTGGGTGGGAGCTGCTTCAGAACCATGTGCTGGGCTGCTCCCAGTCCATCCTTTGTCACTGAGCTGGGACAATGCCATGGCTCTGCCCACACAACCTGCTTCTTTCTGTGCTGCCAGCTCTCCCTTGGCCCATGGACCTGGCGGATGGGGAGGGAGATAAACCCTTGGCTGGCTGGCAGAACAGCACCTTCCTGCAGAGCTGCTGAGCAGGAGCTGCTGAGGAATCGCTGCCCGGAGATGCACCAGGGCAGGGGTCTCTTCTCCCCTCCCTGCCTCCCTCCCTGCCTTGCTCAGCTCGTATCAGTGCTCACTACCAACTGGCAAATTAAATCCAGTCCCTCTGGCACTTCCCAGGTATTCCTACACAGATGCTGCGCTTGTGGCTCCTCCAGCCTTGGCTCCTGCACTCTGACTGAGCACCACCTCTGGCATGCTGCCACGCCGTGCCTGCCGGCCTCTCCTCTGGGGCTCCCATCCTATGGACCCCTCAAGAACTAGAGATGAGACTGAGACCGTGTTGGTGCCAGTGGCAGCTCAGTGGCAGCTGTCTGGAAGCCCCTGAAGCTCCTGTCCTCTGCAGCTTACGGATGCAGTGTCAGCCCCTCCTCCCACCCTGCTCCTGCACACATTCTCTGTTGGGCTTGACTAATTAGAGAAGGATATTTTTGACTGGGTGAAGAAATTTGCCAAAACAGGGTCAGATTGTCCCCAACAATTGTTCTGTGCATGGCTTGTGGTGACCAGTTTTTCTGCAGGTGTATTTCTGGGGGTGGGTGCTGGCAGTGCCCCAGTCTCACTCTGCCTGGCCAGGGGGACCACGGGTGCTGTGCCCTGGCCCCTGGCAGCCCCCGTTAGTTCCCAGTGGTGCAGGATATCCCGTGGCCTCACCTCCCTGCCCCACTGTCGGGCAAAGCACGTGGCAGCCGGTGTCTTTCCTGGCCACCCAACCTAAAATGCTGTGGATGAGCCAACGTAACCAGCACTCGGTTATCGCTCTGTTTGAGGAAAGACAAACTGAAAGGCAGAAGGAATGTGTTTCCTTTGTTATGGTTATGCCACTCTCAGGCAGTTGTCTCCTTGCTCGGTTTGCTGGGGAAAGCCAAGCCCTGGCTGCCCCTGGAGCTGCTGCCGAGCAAAAAGGCACGAGACCTTTTTATTTTGAGCGTAATTTTTGTTTCCTGGGTTTGGCATCTCCCTTGCAGGCAGTTCCTCTCCTCCAACCCCCGCTGTGAGACGTCCCGCCAGTGGCGAGAGGACAGTTGGCTAATCATGGGGATGAGGTGACCTCTGCTTATCTGAGCCCCGCCCGGGGCGGGCAGCCCGCTGTACCCGCTGGCGGCTGCGGGGACCAGCGCCTGTTTTCCAAAAGCACAGGCACCTCCCCTGGAACGAGCATCTCGTCGGGAAGGAGGGAGACTACAAGAATGCAGGAAAGGCTGCTGCAGTGGGAGGGAGTTTCTGTTCCTCTTGGGCTGGAAGAAATGTTCACCCAACCCCAAAATGCATGTCCTGGGATCGAGTATGCTGGTCTGAGCTACCAGCGTCTGCCCTATCTCTGGCTTCACGCGCTGCCTTCTGCTCTAAGCCTCCGGAGACCAAAGTGCTGGCGCCTGCAGCCAGGGACATACCCAGCCCCATGAGATGGTATTTTAGAGCTGCCCTGGCAGGACAGAGAAGAAAACACCGCAGATTTCCCCACCAGCCCAGCCCCAAGGCTGGGATTTGTCCGCCGAGGTGGCTGGGGCAGCTCTGCCCACTCTGCAAAGGGGACTGAGCACTGAATGTCTCTGGCTGCTGCAGCCGGGAAAAGTGGAGGCAGACCCAGGTGGGACCCCAGTCTGGGGCTGTTACACCCCTCTCCTCTGTGCCAGAGGCTGACTGGGATTTCCTCTGCCCAGCTCATCAGAGACCATGGGTGTGGCATCCAACACCTCCTTTGGAGGAAGCTCCATCATGCCTAGTCAAAGATGGCCTTATTCACACCCATCCTGGCAAAGACAACAGACCTCAGGGAAATTCAGAGACCCCCACAGGCTCCAGTTCAAGTTTTCAGTAGAGTGGGGGGCAGCTGGTTGCCTGCAGGTTCCTGCTGGCCATTTACATTTGTGTTATGGGTACATCCCAGGCTTCAGCCCATGCCCACCACTGCTGGCAGGGGATGTGCTGCCCTCGGGGCTGAAATACCCAAGAAAGATGATATTTGGTAGGAGAAATTAGTGTGCCATGGACCTGCTTATCTCAGTGCCACCAAAGCAGCAGATCTGCATCATGACCCCAGGGTTTCCAAAGCCCTGTTCTCTGTTTTCTAGTGCTTTTTAGGCTGCCCATCCGTCATGGAATTGTTTAGGCTGGAAAAGACAGCTAAGATCATTGAGTCCAAGCATTACCCTAGCTGGGCCAAGGCCACCGCTAAACTGTGTTCCCGAGTACCCTAAGCCTACTTGCTTCCTGAACACTTTCAGGAATAGTGATCCCATCACTACCTGGGCAGCTGTGCCAGCACCTGACCACTCTTTCCGTAGAGAAATTTTCCCAATATCCAGTCTGAACCTCCCCTGGCCCAGCCTGAGGCCGTTCCCTCTCCTCCTGTCCCTGTTCCCTGGGAGCAGAGCCCGACCCCCCCGGCTGCCCCCTCCTGTCAGGGAGTTGTGCAGAGCCACAAGGGCCCCCCTGGGCCTCCTTTGCTCCAGGCTGAGCCCCTTCCCCAGCTCCCTCAGCCGCTCCTGGGGCTCCAGCCCCTTCCCCAGCTCTGTTCCCTTCTCTGGACACGCTCCAGCCCCTCAGGGTCTTTCCTGTCATGAGAACCTCAGAACTGACCCCAGAACCGGAGGTGCCTCAGCAGTGCCCAGCACACGTCACTGTCCTGGGCCTGCGGCCACACCGTGGCTGGTACAGGCCAGGTGTCACTGGCCACTGTTGACCACAGGCAGCTGTCATGGGCTCTGCAGGCATTGTCCACTGCAGAGACAACTTCTGTTTGGGCTCCTTGCTGGGGCAGAGCCATGGCTGCATTAACCACAGAGTTTTGGAGAAGACACAGCCAAGATGGCAAAGTTCAGTGGCTGCAGATGAAAAGGACAAGAGCGTTTGCAGATGGCAAAAGATCATACAGGGATGTTGGCTCAGAAAAGGGGAAGTGGGAGAGGAGACTCAGTGGAAAGATGTGGGGGACATACGAAAACAATCAGTTCCTCTTTCTACCGTATCTCCTAAGTACAGAAATTAAAGAGCAGCATATGTTGACCAGATTAAAATAAGCTGATCTTATATATTTTATGTACTAGTTAAGAAAGTTTAGGCATTGTTCAGAAAGCCAAAGGTAAGGACAGACACGGCACAAAGCCCAGGGGACACCAAAGGTGACAGCCAAGCACTGTGTTTTCCAGCACTGCTTTGAGGGTTTAAAAAAACAAGAGGTTTTACAGCGGGCATAAAACCAGCTTTGTGATTCCTTTGAAGAGAGGGGGAAACACCACCTCCTTTAGTCCCTGATAGAAACTGGAGACAACTGGGATGAGTGCAACCGCATGATGTTCTTGCAGCCTGGTCCTGCACTGGACTCCCCTCTCCCAAACTCTCCCTGGAGTGAGAAAGTGGCTGGACACTCTTGGCATGTGGGAAAGGATAGCTGGGAAAGGGAGGGCACCTCCCTTCAACACAGGGTACTGTGATTAGATTGCAGCCCCGTATCTAAGATCAGGACAGGGAACCTCCACCCAGCCAAACATCTAATCCAAATCTCAGTTTGGTCCCTCCTCCATCTTCCCTCCAGGATACACAAGGCTCTGTCCTCACCCATCCCTCACACACAGCTGGCTCCAGGCTGGCTGAGCCCAGAGGCGAGGGATGGCCGGTGCAGTCCCAGGCCTTTCCAAGGAACAGCTGTTTCTTCCATTCAGAGATTTTTTCCCATCAGCTGACACAGTCAGGATCACATGGGGAAGCTGAGCTCAGGAATAGCTCGTTATTTCAGAATGCCTGTACATGTGTATTAGTAATACATGCTGAGGCACTGGCTCATCCCAGCTACTGCTTGTTCCCTGGGCACTTCTCATCCTCGTGGTCCAGCCCACCCTCACCATTTCCATGCTTGCAGGAAAGCTCCCGAGTGCTGGAGCAGCCCTTGGATGGAGAGCTCTGCATCTCACTGGGAGCTCCTGGCTGGGGCCACTGGGTAGGAGGCAGCAGCTTGATGCACTGGATCTCACCAGGGAGCCCTGGGCATGGCACAGCCTGCAGGAAGGGCAGCAAGAAACATTTGGGATTGGGATATAGGGATTTTTGGCCCCCAGGGGCTTTCAGGGCAGATCCATCTGTGGTTGTTTTGGTGACAGGGAGGGACCACCAGCAGGGAGGATGGGCTCAGGATAAGGTCCTTTGGAGAACACCAGGGTTGTTTGGGGCCAGGACTCCTCAGGGGACAGTGGCTGGCTCCAGGCATCAAGTGGGACCTGTTGGATAATCCCCATTTCTGCAGCCTTAGGGGGAAGGGAGACCCTGATCCCATGCACGAGGAAGAACATGAGCTTGGTGTGACCAGGGGGACTGGCATTGCTGTGGCAGTGCCTGGGGCTGCAAGGGCTTGCTGTTGGGGATGGCTGCTCCTGCGTGGCCCGGAGCAGTGTGTTTCTGCAGAAAACTGCCCAGAAATTCAAACCTTCCCCATTTTCCCTCTTCCCTGTGCTTGCAGTGCAGCTTTGCCTGGTGGGGGATGTTCATCATGTGCCTTTCATCATCCCTGGCAAGTGGCTTTTCACACGGATTCACATCCCTGGATTTCACATCACCGCCCTTCTGAAAACCTCTCAGGCTGGAGGCACACAGAGCCTGGGAAGGATGAGGAGCTTGAGCAGCCAGGCTCTTGTAACCTCTACAAGTTCTCCTCTTCAGTAGGGTGCAGATTAAATATTAAACCCTTAAAAACATTCCCTGCCTCAGAAAACCAGCGTAAAGGCAGGACAGGAGCTGACTGGGGTGTACCCTTGTTGTGTGTACAAGGAAACACGGATCCAGCCCCAGCAAGCAGGCTCTGGCCACCTGAGGGATAGACCACAGCAAAGGTCATGAGACAATTCAGGCCAAAAGCTTCTGCCTGGAGTGTGTTTGTGCTGGTTTGTGGAACAAGAGCCTGCCCTTCCACTTCCTTTGGGCAGCCCTGGACTCTCTTCTTTGCAAACAACTCTCAGGACAGCCCAGGAGCTGGAACTGGTTCTGATCCAGAGAATAGGCTGGAGCAAACCTCTGCCCACCAGCCAAAGGAGTAGCACATTTGCCTCCTAAATATGGGCTAGAAATGCTCCCCAAGAGGCCAGCCCGAGCTGGAGGCATCTCCAACACTGTCAGAGGGCTGAGCACAAGGCAGGCAGCTGGTCTGGAGAGGGCTTTTTTCCTTGGAAAGCCCTAACTTGCCCCTGCCTCCATGCCAGGGCTCTGTCGAACACATTAAAAAGACTTCCTCAGTGAGTTAGTTATTCCTCCTGTGGTTTCCACTTCCGCAATTTCAAAAATCTGTTCATGAGTCTGTTGCTCATTATGGAAGAAAGCCATCCTGAGGAGAACCACACAGGATGGGTCTCAGGAATTCTGGGAGCTATGGCCCTGCAGTCCTTAAGTTGAACTCAGCTGATCTGCTGAGCTCAGTTTCTGAGCTGGAGTCAACCCTGGGGCACAACCCATGATAGGCTGCAAGGAAAGCCATGACTCTGCAAAATGCTTTCCCCCACAAGAGCACAGTACCCTCCAGGAGCTGTGGCTGGCATTCTGGAGTGCAAGAAAAGCCTAATGAACTTGAGAGAGGGGTTGTGACTGTTCGTTAGGCAGATCCTTACAGGAGCATCCACAAGTATTTCTGTGAGCTGTGGAACTGCTGAAATCCATTTTCCTCTGGCTTTGTCCCAAGGGTTGGTAACTGGGGGGGAATCTGCTCCCCAGCAGGAGAGTTCCAGCCCTGCCACAGCCCTTCCCTGTAGGAAGCAGTGCTGGAGCTCAGTGCCTGGTTCTGTGAAACAGGCAGCCAAACCTGGGGAAATTCAGATCTCGGAGGCATTCCTGCCTCTTTCCCCAATACCTTGGTTTGAGTGTGGCCATGGGGAAGTCCTGCAGCATTTTGGCTGTGCTGGCAGTGAGGAAGCCCAGTTCCACTGTTCCACCGTGCCCAAGGGTTACCCTGTTGTCCAGGTGAGGGGAGCGGGTGGCTGCAGAGTGCTGCACCACAGAGACACAGCCACTTGTGGCAAAGCTCTGGGCGTGCCAAGGACTGATGCAGATGTACCCCTCATGCCAGCTGCCTGCCAGAACCTGGACTGCAGGGCACCACAGCTCAGCAGGACCCCCACGGCCACTGGCCTTGTGCTGCTGGAGCTGGCAGAGCTATCCTCAGGCAGGTGTGATTTGTCGTGCAAGAAGTCCATGGATAAAATACCAGCCTGGATGTACACCTCGACCTAGCTCAGCAGTGATAGCTTGTGGAGTTTCAGCCCTAAACCTCCACTGAACAGAACTGGACAAGTTGTTGCTCTGCAGGATTCACAGTGAGCAGCCAACCTCGTTTGAATTGTGGTCTTTCTTGAGCTTGAATTCAGAGCGTCATCAAGCTGAGTGTGCCAAGCATGGTGTACTCAGACCCCTGCAGCAGGCAAGGATGCAAAAGGAAAAAGTTCTGGGAGAGGGACTGGCTCCCTGCAGCACAGCCAACAGCTTCACAGAGCGAGGGGGCGAGTGTGGGTCTTCACATAAGCCTGGAAAATTTTAAGGAGGAGAATTGCACAGCTCGAGGAGGAGGTTTAAGGAAGAGGAATAGACTGTGCCCCAGCCACCGCCAGCGGGAGAGTTCTGGCTGCAGCCAGCTGAGCTGCTGAGCTCGTGCAGCCAGCGCCGGTGCTGCTCCGGAGTGCTCATGGATCAAAAATATGTACTCTCAGTCATGTATGGGACAGAGGATCCAGCATCATGCAGGCTGGGAGCATGAGGTGCTGATCACTGGCTTGCTGGGCTTGCACTTTTCCCCATGGGTTTCCAGAGATGCCTCCATCTCATGGCTGAGGGATCAGGAGGATGAGCCCAGTCAGAAGCCCTTCAGTCAATGGCAGGTAGAGGGCACAGCCATAACTCTGGAGGACATTTAACCATGGAAAGAGAGGTGACTCAACATGCAGGCCATGGACTGAAGCTGTGTCAGCAATGGGAGGGTTCAGGGACAGGGCTGACAGTCCTGGTGCGTTATCTACCCTTGCCCAGTAGCAGCCAGCAGCAGGTTTGCAAAGCAGGAACAAACACCCTCCACTTTTCCCCAGCTGAAGTCTGGACCCAGCTCCACCCAGGAGCTGTTTGTGTGGTCAGTATCAGTCAGCAGCAGCCTATGGCACCAGAGCACAGCCAAGAAGTGGAGCCATGACCCTCCCATGGCTCAGGCACAGGGTCGGCAGCCCAAAGCAGCGCTTGGGAAGGGTGATAGCAGTGCAGGACTGGAAACACCCAGTGAGGGGCTTGAAAAGGCAGGAAACCCTTGAAATTTGCTGCCAGAGGCATTGTTGTGCCACAGCTGGTTATAAAACATCTCTCAAGGAAGCAGGTGTCTCTGAGACATTTACATAAAGCCTGTACAGAAAATTCAGAAAAAAAAGCCCAACTGGCAAACATCAGGCTCTTCTCACACTGCAGCAGCACAGCAAGAGACAGCACAGCCTTCCTTTTCCAGTTCAGGCTCCCACAGTTGCTACCAGCCCTGAGACATCATCCAGGACCTTCCCACCACCACGCTTTCCAGGCAGGACACCAAGCTTCTGCTGCCTGATGCAATCAAGTACATTCCCCTCTCAGGTCTCAGTCACTGGGCTAACAGCAGCTGCGAGGTCCCAAAACAGCTGCCTGCACTGCTCAGCTCCTCACGATCCCTCACTTGCACCTTCCTGCTACTAAGCACTTCATGATTAAGTTTACAGCCTTTAAGGGAGTTGTAAAACTGTGATTTATGGTATTTAAGGCTCAGGTCACCTTTGGAAACCATGTGAAGAAAGTCCTTTTGGATTGCAAGGGTGGATTTACTGGTGATGGAGGCACAGGATCAGGCTGAGAGGAACCTCTAGTGGCCATGGGCTTCCTGTGTAGCAAACCTCCTGGCGAGAATCATCTGGGAATCGTTTCTGCCAGCTCAGCAATCCCTTTTCCACACTGCATTGCCTTAAACTACAGCTCTGCTCTTGGAAATGCGCAGCAGCACAGGAAGGCCAGATTTGTGTATGAGGTGGATATAGGGGGATCGGAGTTTTTTAGGGGGAAAAGCCCAAATCCCTTTGGCCTGACAGCAGTTTGTTTAAACACCCAAATTTAGTGGAATTCCACTTTTTTCACTTGCACCCTTGGTCACTGCATGGTCTGATTGCAACTTACAGGTGTTGGAGGCCAGAGGACACCCCTAAGCTTCATTTTAAACCTAGGCTGGGCTGGGGCAAAAGATGCTCCCTGGCCCTGCAAAGGGAAGAAGGCTCATGTCAGAATTTGCCAATCTAGAGACTTCACAGTCAGTCTGACACCTGATCTCAGGGGAAGTCTTGTGAGATCTGACATGATTAGGAACCGTGCAACCACCTCATCACAGTGAAAGTTCTGTCAGAGTACACATGCTCCAAGGTTTCTCTCAGTTTCAGGGTGCCTTTTGCTATGAGCTCTACAGGAAGGAAGAGACCAGAACAAAGGACAAAGCCAGCAGCCTCCACAGTCAAATACCTTTAATATAATCCAAGATTCTGCACAGTGACAAAAATACCATTGACGTAGGGGAGTGATTCCAAGATAGGGTAGAAAACCAACTCAGCAGCACATCACCACTCATCTGAAGAAAACGTCACCCCAAATAGTACGCACACACTCAACCTGACTATGAATAGTCTAAAATTTATGACAGAGAGCTGCAGAACAGCCAGGTGCCCACGCCTCGGCTGTACCCAACAGCCTGACTCAGTGTTGCTCGCAGGAGCTGAGCTCTCGCAGTGCCATGGTCGTGGGTCAGCTCCTGGCTGTGGCATCAGTGTCCCTATGGGCAGAGGAGATCCCACCCCACCAAAAATGAAGATGAATTTCCAAGGACAAAGTACACAATTTCACTACACACACATGAAGAGCAGTTGATGGATCTGCACATGTCACCGCTCTGTGCATCACCACAGATCTCTATTGGCATGGTTTAACTCTTCAAAGAACAGTACTGGCTTCCATTTCATTTTGACTTCAGATATGTCACCAGAGAGAAAAGAAAAGTTTTTCCCTTCCCTTTGCTAATTTACCTCTATTAACAGGAGGTTGATTAACGTGCTTCATCAGAAAAAGGAGCGTGCCAAAGTGCAGGAGCTGCAGGAAAGACAGCTCAGGTGCAGTGAAGTCTGTCCAGCCTGGCTGCAGCTGGATACAGTTCCCGTGGCCTGCAAACAGCTTGGTTGCCATTTACAGTGAAGTCAGGTTTTTGATGTCAGGAGTTTCTAATATTTTCTGCCTTCAAGGAATATGACACAGCCAAAAGCAGCTTCTCAGGACAGCACAGACGCTCTCGCAGAACTGTGGCGGCCAACGCCCAGCCCACAGCTCCCACAGCTCCCACAGCCCCCAGCCCAAGGCCCATCCCCCTCTGGCACTCTGATTGCTGCCAGCAGGACCACAAACAGGGACTGCAGCCTACTGCAGCAGTGGTTCAGAGCTGCAAGTAACAACCGACTAAAGCACTTCACGGCTGGAGTACTTGAGAAAACCACTTTCTGATAAGGTGTTTCTTGCAGTCATTGTCTTCAAAACCAGCCTGTGGCCTCCACCTCAAGGGCTTTGCATGAAACGAAGGGTTTGAACTTTGATATACAGCTGGTCAGCAACAACCATTAACTATACAGACAGGAAAAATGCTTCTTTGCTACTGGAAAGATGACCAAGTCAAAACGCTGTTCTTCTAAGGTGTCTCACAACCACAATGGGAATGATGGATGAGGATTTGCACATGACAAGGAATAACCATTTTTACTGAGCACAAGGATTGTGTGAAGTTGCTGTAGCACTGTAGAACTGCTCTCCCTGGATTACTGCAGCTTCTCGCTCATCCAAGCTATTCCAGTTCAAACAACACAGACCAGTCCCACAGGGTGGCTGTGGCAAGGCAGTGCTTTATTAAGCCAAACGAATCCCATGCCTGGTGTCCAGTACTGCTCCTTGGATTCTCACACTGATATCCTACGATGAATTTCTGAGCAACCAGGAGTTATTTCGGATCCCAAACACCCAAAGCACCAAGAACAGAGCAGGGAAAGGAACATGTTTCTGAGGCATGTTTCTTAGATACAGCTTAAGACAAGGTATTGACATAGTTGCATCGTCAGGGATGGGAGCGAGGAAATCCCATCACACTGTCAGGTGCAGCCAAGTTTTTGCAGATAAAATTTATTCATTTGGAGTAGAACATTACACCCCCCCAAATCCTACCAACACACAGCTCCAGGGAATTTCTGGCAACAAGCTGGAAATTATTACTATTGTGTTTTTGACTTGCTTTTTGTTCCCAAGGGCACCTCCTCAGACAAGCTCAAAAGAGGAGACGCAAACAAAACTGAAATCCCACCTTCACTAAGGAGAACCCACACTTTTTGAGTGATTTCTTTTGTCTGAGGAAGCTTGTGGGATACTTGCAAGGGCAAAGTGACATGGGTGGCTTGGAAAAGTAGAAGGCAGCATCAGCCTGTGTTTGCAAAACTGACTGACTTCTTCCACATCAAAATACATTTGATTACCTGTCACAGTTCAATAAAGCTTATGGTAAACCTGTGAAAAGACAACTGGCCCGAACTCACTGTGTGGGAAGGAGGAAAACTTGGGAGGCCCACTGCTGACTCCTAGACAGGGTGAGAGAATCCAATTGCAAATACAAATGGTGCAAAAGACATCTTAAATTGTTCTGCACATAAGCTAATTTTTCAAAGAGTTATTTTGACAAAAATTCAAAATGGCACCTTAAACAGCAAATCTTATTTTTGCCAAGTTTGTTCACATACTCTGCAAGAGGCAACTCTTTACCAAGCCATGAGGTACTGTCAAAGCTGGCAAGCTGGACAAGCCAACATGATCAAAAACTCAGCTCTGACCTCTGAATATGAATGTGAACCTGTCCAGCCTAGCTTTTAACATAATTAATTTTTAATTTTTCCTTTTACTGAACTTCAAGCTTAAGTAGCAATAACATTAAGTAGAAATTCCACTCGACAGCATTTTTTTAGATTGAACTATTTAGAAAATCAGCAAATTCTCTTCATTTTCCCTGTTGTGATAAATCTTACTGATGAGTTACTCACTGAAGCTTTGAGCATCCTGTTGTATGCTCTGGGCTACTCATTGATGTTTATGTATTTGTACTTCATGTGGGAGGTGTTCCACAACAGATAATGCAATTTTTGGATAAAGACACTGGGGAATTGCCTCCAGACATCACATGCCACAGGGCATGCCTGCAGAGAATGCAGGAATTCTCAGGAATGAGCAAACCTCTGCATCACCCAAATCCTACCAGAATATACAGGAATGAAACTGTTATGTTTTCATGAGGGATCTCCTCACTGGGAAGACATCTGCAGAAACAGTGTTGCCTCCAATTCTCCTGGGAAACTCGTCACTCCCAGATTTCCCTCCTGCCTTCCCTTCTTCACTTGTGGGGAGAAAAGTAAGTTCCAGTTATCACTATGTCTAATTCCCCAAACACACAGGGATATCAGCACAGTTATTTTCAGATTTAAAGCTTCATTTCATCTCCCAGGAAAGAGGAGGAAAGGAACATTTCTGAGCACTGCAGATACTCTCTGGCTTTCAGCTGTCTGACACAGGGAGTCACTCTGAAGTCATTCTGATATGGAATAGGAATGTAAACAAAATCAAGACTTGGGAGATATCAACATTCAGCCTGGATGCCTTTCTCAGAGGCAGACTGCTCAAACAAATGCAGCCGGAACGTGTAGAAGGTTTTGGTACAAAACAATAAGCAATCATGGTTCTGGTGTGAATGAAGAGCTTCGTAACTTAATGGTACCGATTTGTCTGCATGAAGCCTGCTTATAGGAGAGCAGTGATTTTATGAACTACTGTTCTGTGTCAAATCTGAGGTCACCAGTGTTCCCTGGGAGCAGACATTTGATATTCCTGGCTCAGGCCAGGTACTGGTGCCAGTGGCTCAGGGCTCTGCAGCACAGCTCAGCCAGGGCTGTGCCTCCAAGGAACTGCAGACTCCAACCTACCCCATGACTGGGACCTGTATCCATCTAGCAGGGTCTGTACTCATCACATTTTCATTTTTACCAACAGTCCCTGAATACAGATCTCTGGAGGTAAAGGGACAAGGAGTTAACCAGATACATTTCTTCACCTTGACTTGTCTTAAATAAAATAAGAGTAAACAACTAGGCCTGGACCTGAGTGCACCACTTAGGAACGATTGCAGCACTGAGCCCAGCAGAAAGGATGTTCTAACTTAGCTCCTGCATTGGAATTTACCTTGGGAATCCTTGGACACCTGAAAAACTAGTTGATTAATGACAGTCACATCAACCATTCATGGTGTCCCTGAAGCCCCACACCTCCAGGATGGAGATCTGGAAGCTTTCAGAGCACAGTGGCTGGTTATTGAAAGTGTTGCAGTGGCTGGTTCTCCCGTGGTTCAGATCTGCATCGAGGTACAGAGCCTGGCCATCACCACCTCCTGGGAAGAGACAAAGACAGGGTGAGGGTGTCTCTGCATTTCTTGGCATGGGAAACAGCTATACAAAGACTTTAGTGCTTTTCCCATGGGAACAAATGGAAGCCCTCAGTAATGTCTACTTGCTGTCTTCAGGTGTAACAGTACATGATCAAATGTATAGGTTTTGAAAGACAATATCAGCACTGGATGATTTCTTTTAATAATAATAAAGAAAAGTAATGCAACTCAGTAAGAACAAAAGCTACCTGCATTTAAGATTTGTATTTCAGTGCTGGAGGATATTGGAAGTTACAACTGCAAATTTTCCCTCCAGTAAAGAAAAACCAAATAATTCTCTTAGCAGTCAAAAATCAAAGCTGGGAGAAGAACAAGATCTGTAAGTAACAGCACTGGCTCGGTCTTCTAAATCACTACAAAACACGTAAGAGTTAAAAGCATTTTGGTTATCTGTGGGTCTGTGTCAAGGTTCACAGAGCTTTCAGTCAGAAAATGCAGAGAAGTGAAAATAAAGTTAGATAGAAATGTGTTAGGAGAGCAGAAAGGAAGATTCCCTATTGCTTACTGGGCAACCATCAAAGAACAGTTACTAAAGCCAGGTGAAGAATCAAAAGGGTGGGAATTCTGCTCCACATCTGGAGCTGTGTACAACATTCACTTCTATGTCTCTACTACCCAAGGCTGTATCTCCCCGATTACCACCCACAGTGCAGTATATGGCAAACATAAGTGACTCCCTTACCTAAGGCTGATAGGAGGAGCTGGTGGGACACATCACACTCTACACCTCCCTGAAAGGAGGGTGGAATCCCGTGGGGGTCAGACTCTGCTCCCATGGAAAAAGTGACAGGACAAGAGGAAAATGCCTCAACCACCAGGGAAGATTTAGGTTGGATATTGGGAAAATTTCTGCACTGAAAGGGTGGCCAGGCATTGGAACAGGCTGCCCAGGGCAGTGGTGGAGTCACCATCCCCGAAAGTGTTCAAAAACCATGCAGATGTGGCACCTGGGGATGTGGTTTAGTGGTAGCCTTGGCAGTGCTGGGGTAATGGTTGGACTCAGTGGTCTTAGAGGGCTTTTCCAACCTAAACAATTCCATGATTTTATGATTAGAACACATACTGCTCAGTGGGAAATCAGCCAACACTTGACATTACAGAGGAAATTATAGGCCAGTTGCTCTCCTAACAAGTGTCAAGTAAAGATTTTTGGGAAAATGACAACTATGATTTTAGATCTGTTCCTTGTAAATCCCATTTAGGTGACAATTTTACTAAGCAGACTTTTGCCAAAGTCAGCAGCACCACAGATCCAATAAAGTTCCTGGAGAATTAACGTATTTTATAGTTTACTCTGTGTTTCAAAAGTCTTGATGCAAAGTAAGCTCCTTTTTGAGAGCTACTTCTCATTGTGAATTAGGCAGTATGAAGGAATGGCTGTGCCTAAAGCCAAGAGCTACTCTTTTCTCTAAAATGCTTATATGCAGGTTTTCCCATAGAAAATTTTGGTTGGGAAATGATGTCAGGTTTGGGGCAATTTTATCTCTACCTGTAGTGATACTGAAATAGATAAAGGGGTCCAGTGTATTTACCATGTATCTAAGGTGGACAGGAAGAGCTGGGGTAGGATCTGTGCTCAAATTCTCACACCGACTCACCTACAATGATGCACTCACTGCTGCCAGCCATGAACATGGAGGCTGTTTTGGAAGGCAAGTTGAAGTGCCGAGCTGCTAAGAAGGGAGAAAGGCGATCTGAGGGGTCTGAGGGGATGCTGCTGGAGGAAAGGGTGCTGGAACCTGGTTGGGCATGGTTTTCTGTCTCTGATCCAGCCGAGGCTAGTTCTGGGTGCTTTATGATCACCCACTCGTAGCGTTCCACTTCTGGCTGCAGCTGCAGAGAGGTAGAGAAGGGCAGAGCTGACCTTGGTGTACACATACTAGACAGAGCTCTGCTCAGAAAAGAACATTCCAGCCCCTCAGTCTCCACCAGCACAGTCACCAGTAAAGATTGGATCAACTCGTCTTTTAGGCCCGATGTTATATCCTTTATTCCTTTGCTTTTTAGGTGGTTGAAGAAATGATGCAATAATTTCCAAGTTACCTTATTACATCTCTCATTGCTACATCATCTCTCTCTACAACTGCATAAAAGGAGCGTGGAGCCATTTGGGGTAGGCTCTCTTCCCAGTTAACAAGAGATAGACAAGAGGAAATGGCTTCAGGTTGTGCCTGGGAAGGTTTAGATTGGACATTGTGAAAATTTCTGCACTGAAATGGTTGTCAGGCACTGGCACAGGCTGCCCAGGGAAGGGGTAGACCAACCAGCTGTGTTGGTTTTGCGTGGCCTGGTTCTTGGTAGCAGGGAGGGCCACAGAGGTGGCTTCAGTGAGAAGCTGCTGGGAGCTTCCACCATGTCTGGCAGAGTCAGTCCCTGATGGCTCTGAAGATGGACATGCTGCTGGCCAAGGCTGGGCCAGTGAGAGATGGTGGTAACGCCTCTGTGATAACAAAGGAGGGGGAGGAGGTGCTCCAGGCACCGGATCCGAGATTCCTCTGCAGGCTGTGGTGATGGCCATGGTGAAACAGCTGTGCCCCTGCAGCCCTTGGGGATCCACGGGGGATGCAGAGATGCACCCACAGCCCCTGGGGACCCACGGGGGATGCAGAGATCCACCCGCAGCCCCTGGGGACCCACGGGGGATGCAGAGATCCACCC
>WEIT01009490.1:21984-47290 GCA_013389985.1 Dryoscopus gambensis | reverse complement strand
GGGTGGATGCCTGGAGGAGGCTGTGATCCAGTGCGAGACCCGGTGGAGAGAGGGCCCTGCTTCCAGGCTGGAGCAGCCTGGCCTTGGAGGACTGCACCCTGTGGAAGAGTGACCCACGCTGCAGCAGTTTTGGGAGGACTGTGTGCCCGTGGGAGGGACTCAGGCTGCAGCAGGTCACAGGGAGCTGCTGCTCCTGAGAGTGGAACCACGTTGGGGTTCACGGAGAACTGTCTCCCGTGGGAAGGGACCCCACAGTGCAGCAGGGGAAGGACTCCTCTCCCTGAGCAGCGGAAGAAATCCTTGGATGATGAATTGACCAAACCCCCCACCCCATCTTCCTGCACTGTCAGTGGGACAGAGGGAGGGGCTGGAGGGAAAAAGGTGTTTTTAAGGGCTTCTTTTATTTCTCATTATCCTCCTCTGATTTTGTTGGTAATAAAATCACTTTGTACCTCTAAGTTGTGCCTGTTTTGCCTTTGGAGTGTTCTTTCCTGGTCCTTATCTCAACTCATAAACCCTTTGTTAAATTTTCTCTCCTCTGCCCAGCTGTGGCAGGGGAGGGTGAATGGCATTTTGCCACTGTCAAACCACAACACCATCCTTAGAAGTGTTCTAAAACTGTGTGGATGTGGCATTTGGGGACACAGTTTACTAGTGAACATGATGGTAGTACTGGGTTGGTGATTGGACTTCGTGATCTTAAAGGTCTTTTTCAACCTTGATGATTCTATGATTTTTTTAAAGAAAATGTTCTGTGCAAGGGGAGAAAAAGAGCCACCACAAAACTTATAAGTAAAAATTTCCCTCCACATTAAGAGTTCAATAAGCTTTATAAATTAGGATGGCATGTAATCCTGCATCTTTGTGGAAGTGGAAAGGAGGTGATAGTTAACCAGTACAGGTTCTGTCTTGGTACTGGGCAGCAACAACAAAATTTTACTCACCCTAAACACAAAGCACTCCCCAGTTCCAAAGAAACTCAGCTTGTTCCCTCCTCGCCGGCGCTCACTCCAGTCAGTGGACAGGTAAGCCCCACAGACCTGGTATAGACAGCACAGTCAGGCTTCCCATTGAAAGAGAAAGTGTGTTAAACCCACTGATACTGACATTTCAGAGGCCAAAACTGCAAGCTTTAGTTTAGTTTGAGTTTCAGAGTCTCCCTACCAGTGGATTAAAGCAGCACAAGTGCTTATATCTAAAGACAGATTTTAACTGCTTTAATCCACCAGTGGTTTCCTCTAAATCCTAAGAATGTCATAAATTATTTCATACCTCTGATGCCTTAAGGGAGAAATTTTCGAACACAACCCCAGGCACCAACGCACTGATCACTCCAGGCCTGTACAGCCCGACTCCCACTCCCTCACCTTGGCATCCAAAGCAGCAGTGTTGTCCCAAGTTACAGTATAAGCACCTCTGCCTGAACACTTTTTGGTCAAACAGTGGCTTTGGTGGCTTTCTCACACTTCAAAGTGTAGGTTAAAGCCAGCTTAGCTAAGCCAGTGCTGAACTAGCTCAGATATTTAGAGCAGTCGCTCAAACCACATGCGGGCCACTAGTGTCCAATAAAGAGAAGCACCCTCCGAGGGCTGAGCTGGTCTCTGGAGCCTTCTGTTTGCACAGCATTTTTTGCTACCAGCAATACGCATCCCTGCCAAGTGCACACAGAGGAAACAATGACGCTCCAAGAGTGGGATGAAAGCATCTGTGCTTTTTTTCCCACAGAAACTAGAAAAACAATTATGATTATACAGAATTGTTCTAAGGTACATTCGCTGTTTAGCCTCCGTGAGCATTACAGCAGAGCTCCTAGGACAAAATTACTGAAGATCAGATTTGTTTTATATAGATAAATCTGTATTTAGATTTAAATCTAAATTTAGATTTAGAATTAAATCTAAATGACCCAGAAGTCAATTTGATGTGATATGCCTGATGGGTATGAGAGGCAGAAAATCAGAATTTCTTCATTCTAAAAGTTAACTATAGACATACGAAAAAAGGATGAACAACCCTTTGCAAAAACCCTCCAAATCCATAAGCACAAAACAAAACTCCCCATATTTTCCTCCTAGTTTTTTTTTTGCTAATACGTGTTTATTTGAAGGCTAAGAAACAAACCATCTTGTAAAAACCAGAATCCCTTATAAAGCCAGACTTTTGGCAGGCTCCAAGGCAAGAAGCAAAATAATTGTTCCCCTCTCTACCCTTTAGACACCAGGGGCATTCCATAAGCCACTGGCATCTCAACACAGGCCTGAATGGCCAGAAACCACATAGAGAATTATGAAATGGCCTGGAAGGTGAGCATTAGGTAGATGTAAATAAAAGTAGAAATGAGCTTTTTCATGGACAGTCATCCTGCAGAGATATAGGCAGGAATAAAGCCCACAGGCTGCAATAACAGCTTAATATTATATACAGAGTATTTAGAAGTCATGTACAGTGGCACAGACAACACCACCATTACAGGAAGTTCCTGTGTGCCCTCCTGAAAAGGTTCTGGGAAGACTTCTTGTTTTATGTATTAATTTTTTAAACAAGCATGTTGCTGTTTTCACATTATGCTGTCCAATATTGTCACACATAGCAGCAGAAATATGGCACCTGTGTGCACTCCTCCTCAGGTTCTCCGAGCTTCCTTGACTTATTTTTTTCCCAGTCAAGAATGAGATGAAGCTAAGGCTCTTGTTTTCACATCATGTAGTCCAACACTATTCATACTATTTAAATTCTGCTACTTTATCTCCTCATATCCTTGAGAAAATGAAAATATCTTCTATGAATCATAACTAGCAAAATTCTCAATCTGTCCCTCTGATTCTGCATTTCAGAGTCTGTCCAAGAGCAAAGCAAGCTACTCCAGTCCATCACCCCACACTACTTGCAAGAGAAAAAGCAGTTAACCAAGACTTGGTTTGCAAGGTCTACCCAAGAATGCATAATCCTATAACCAACAAATAGAATAACTTAAAGCATGGATTCTCATAGAAACAAAGGCAAACCTTGCTTATTCATTTTATTGTAAACAGCTGTGTGTTGCAGTACAGCATTACACACTGCCCAATTTAATCACTTGTCTTTTGCCTCACTCACCTCTTTTGCTGTTGTCTTGATGAGGAGCAGAGTTGGTTCATGTCCCTCGCTGTGGGAATAGAACCTGAAGTGCAGAGCACAAAAAAGTGAGCACTTGACTGCCACCAGATGCAGCTCCTTTCCTCCTCAGGCACCACCTCCTCCTCCTCCAAATGATGCCATGGCAAAAAACCATCTGAAGACTAAGAATATTCCTGCAAATACTTTATACAGTCCATGTAATAATACAGCTGAGTGTAAATGAATACTATCAAGGAGTTGTTCTGTAGCCAGCCCCCTGCACAGTTTGTGTCTCTGAAGAATAACTAGAACCTTACCTAGATCAGCAGCATTTTACAGCATTTTGAATTAAAACAATCAAAAGGATTGTAAAACAACCTAGAGGACTGATGGCTGTGTCTGGAGGGCTTTAGGCCTTCATGGAAATTAATTGTGATGCATTCTCTTTGCTTGCTTTTGCTCTTCCTCATAGGCATCTGAGACTGGGAGAGCAGGTCACTCCCAGCCTCAGTACCTCAGCTGCTGATGGCAAAGTCATTAGGAGTTACAGGGTTATAGTCTTCTGTACCAAGGGCAAGGACAACTCATATCTAGTTTATCTCACTTAAAAAATAAAACCAAGCAGATTCATAGGTAATTTCCCATTTCCAGTTCTCTTCTTCCTTGAATCAGCTTGAATGTGTTTATCTATCAAAAGTGCCTGCAGAGCAGCAACTGAGTTAAACCATTCAAACCCTTAAGGAACCAGACTCAGACCAGCAGAATCTGTGAACTGATCCAAGTTTGACTTTTCCAGTTGATCTCAAACAGTTTAAAATATTCTGGCATAGGAAATATCCCAGTCAAATGCTATAGGCAACAGGAATTTGTCACATTTATATTCCATCGTTAATCATATTCTTCAGATCAAGTTCTGACTAAGCATGTCCTTTTTGTCAAACCAGGAAACACTTCACCAGTTGCTACAGTAGAGAAGAGAGAGGAAGGTTTGCCTTACCTGCTTAGACTACAGCCATGCTCCAAGGTGGTGAAAAGCAGGAGGGGCTGGCACAGTGCAAATCGCTCTGGGATCCATGACCAGATATCCCGCATCTCCTTCACACTGACAATTTCTGACTTGAAGTTCTCAGCATGAACTGCCAAGTGCACATTCTGCCTGAGAAATACAACACAAAACATTGAGAAGCAATAATTTAACAAGTTTTGGATTACTGAACTGAAACATGAGAAGATAGCTGAACACTAACAGACTCCAGTAGATAAATTATTGGTCAAAGCTCCAGCCCACGGGATTATGGTGGCTGTGACCTAGTGAAGGCAATAAACTACTGCAATTTAACATCATCCTCAGAGGCTGAGATCTGGCTTGACTGAAATACCTCTGTATGGCAGCTGTGGCCTGCACCTTTACACACAGAGGACACAACACTGAGCCACTAAAAATGACCATGGCCTTATATTTGCTGTTTGTGACAGTCTTGCTGGCACTTGTATTTAAGCACAGAGAACAGAATACCTAAACAAAAAGCCACGATCTGAGAAGAAGGGGTAGTATTTTTTCCGCCTCTGAGGTCCTGCCCGTATCACAGGATTAGAGAATTCCTAAACCCCTCAGAAACTTTACAGGAATCAGTATTACCAGGGTAAGCAATTTTAATCCAACGTAAATATTGGAAGCTTTTGAGAAGTTCCACCTGCTGGAAACATCTCATTACCAATGACTTCCACTTCATTAAGAACCAAAAATGTTCCTGGGATCATGGTTAGAGACAGCCTGAGAACATTAAGGAATGCTAGACACTGACACTGGGAAGGAAATCCCTGTACCCTCCGGAAGGGTCTGATACAGTTGTAAGGATTGATTCATGGCTTTTAAACACTTGAAGGTAACAATTATCACCATCTTAACCAGCCTTCATTTCCCAGATTAAACAAGCATGCAAACCCAGAGCCTGGGGATTAAATGTTATTTGCTTCCACAGTCTATGTTAAATGCTTAAAATGCAACGTTGCCAGCCAAGGACACAGAATTTACACAAGTCACTGAATTACTGGGCAGCCAGGTGTTAAATAAAGCTTTATCACTTTGCTCTGCATGCAAGGGTTTGAGTGCAAGTATTTGCCTATTTCTGATGGTTTTTTTTTTTGACAATTACACATTTCTTTTCTCTCAGTTTCATGATCAAGAAGAGACCCTCAATACTGTACATCTGCATGGATCTGGATAGCTGAGCTCACTTCCTAAAACACACAAAATATATAATTTTTTTATTTTTCATGCTTGTAGTACCAAAAAATCAGTAGCATTTGCACTGTACTGTAGAGCAATGCTTGCGTGGAGACACTGGGAACTGCTTTCTGGAATTCACTGTAGGTGCCTTAGTGTCAGCATTCTGAATGAAGTGACTCCTTAGGTCACTTCAAAAAATTACTAAAATTACTGCTTATTATAGCCTAATGAATGAAATCAGTCTTTGCATTGCTACCCTATATTACTTAATGCAAGGAACTTCTGTGGGGACCTATTTAAGCAAGCTGTAACTATTTATGGGTTTTAAAACTTACAGTATCACTGACTAGGGACATTATTTGTACTTTTAAACACAGCAATCTGAGGCAAAGGAGAGATCCACTGAACAAAGTATAAGCCAAGCCTTAAACCCCCATGTCCAGAATCTTACTTTAGGTCTCACCCTCTGTGTTCTGTCAGGTCTGCAGCTAAAACTGGTGTCACTATGGAACAGAGCTGAGAGACAAAGCCTTGGTTTCAATTCAGCAGAAATTAAGATTCTGCCCCCCCCCCTTCATTTAAGGAACTAAAAAATATTCAGGGCAGTCAACTGTTTATTACAATGAATTTCCAGCAGAAAAGCAATGATGATAAATAGGCTAAGAGTTAATAACAAATATCAAAACACGTTTAAATTTACACTTCAAGTGAGCCTCAGAATTATTTGTATTCCTGGTCTGCACATTTTTCACACTTCTGTGAGCTGTTTGGGCAATTAAACTTCAGTTCTTTTTTCTAAAAGGCTCTCACACTCGGGGTATCTTTGCTTTTGCCTTTGTTCCTTCTCCTGGCTACTCTGAACTGCTGATTTAAAGACTTTCCTACCCAAACCCCACTCAAAGCCTGTGTTCAGCAGCATTCTGAACATATCCCTTTCAGTACCCTGTGACTTCCCACAACTCTCCCATGTAGGTAGAATATCACCTTGTCAAACAGATCATTCTGATTTACTAGAAAGAACTTACCACTGTATCGGCCATTTAAAACTGTTCCAGGCATACAGGTCCTGCCCTTTAAATATCACGGTAAATCATTTTATATTTAATGGCACCATCTAGTTAAACCAAAGAATGTGGCCAAAGAATGTCAAACAGTATTTCCCAGTAACAAATCACAGTTGCACATGGTTGAGACTGAAACCCGACCCTGTGTTGAGAAGTGTCCACATACAGCCTGCACCTATCAAACCAAACTTCATGCTGCTGAGCAGAAATAAAACTTTTTTTGGGTGGGTTCCAGAAAATTGCAACTAGTTACAGATATCTAATCTGTATTAATACTCTTATTTTTGGCAGTATTTATGTAATGACACTGAAAATCATCTCCTTCAGTTTGGCAGTTGCTTTTCAAAGTAGTAAATGAATGAAAATAAAGAGAACACAAGTGGGCTAAGAAAAAAACCAAATGTTTTGGTTTCTATTCATTGAGAAAAATTAAGTTTAGCCTTCACCACTCCACTCTTTTCAGGGTCATCTGTGAAAACACTGCAGCTTGAAAGAACAGTAAATTTGGACAGCATTAAAGTGTACCACTAGAACTGAACAAATTCAGAAGACTTTGCCCTGCTTTAGTGTTTTCCTCAGTTACCAGGATTAGCATGACAACTTTCTCTTGATTGCTGATGTTGGAAAGACTTGTTCAACTGCTATTATTCCAAGAAACCGGATTTGAAAACCAGCACAAGTAATGTTTAATAAAGCAGCATTTGCTAATTTCACAGGAACGTTGTTTTCCCACCTATATCATTAATACAATGTGCTTCAGAGACCTCAAAGTTCCTAAAGGTAAAGCCAAGGTTGAGGACGTGCAGCAGCAGCTGTCACAGTGAATGTGCCCTGTATTATTCAAAAAACAACAAATATCCAACTCCAAAGATTACTCACTGAATTACATCTTCCTGCTCTACTCTGGCTTGGGTCAAATCTTAGAGGAGATGCATCATCTTTAAAATCCACTATAATTTCAGTGAGGGCATAATTGTGTGGTAAAAGGAGATTTCCTTTTCAGTCATAAATAGTAATATAAGTAATCTGTGGTATGTAAACCTGAAACCTGATTCTGTGTCCAGATCAGTGTCAACAGACACCCTGCGTCTCCCTAAGTCCCCTCAAACCCAAACTGCTTCCTAGCATAAATCAATGCTTTCTGCTGCTTTCAGAACAACCTAACTGCAGTAAAATAATACACAGATGCTGAAGATTTGCTTGACTGGGATTAACAGCCTGCTGATTTATTAGAGGTAAAACCTCAACACAGAAGTTATGGTATGAAACATGCTTTGCTAAGCCTCTTAAGGTGTTCTTTCAAAGAGGAAAACATGAGGAAGTTAATTTCAACTTAGATTTTATAAATTAGTACAAATATTAGTGTGCATCGCTCACTAAAGTTAACTCAGGGCACCTGCAGCAAGGCCAGAGGATTCTCAAAGGCATGAATTTAAACCCAAACATCTGCGGTATTTAATACTCACACGGCAGCCTTTCTCTTTCCAAGTTCTCTGCTTATCACAATCCACTCACTGGGTTTTGTTCCTTAAGATTTACTTTTCAGGCCAAGACTTGATAAATGACTTCATTAACCATTAATGCTCTATGGCTGAGTAACTCTGACCTCCTTGACACAGAAAAAGAGTCTTGTCTTCTTGGCTCTAAAAAAACCCCTACCTACTTAACAATAAATATAATCTACTATGAATAGACAGGTCACTTTTAGGAGTGTGCCAAGTTGGGGTCAGTCCAAAATCTTTCCAATTAACTGCAGAAAGCTTCCAAAGAAGATAAAAAGTTGACTTTGTTTCACATCTAATGCAACAGCATATACCAGGTTTGGAGGTGGGATGATACCTAACAGCTCTTCTGAGCTGTTATTTGAGATGTTTAAAAAAAATTACACATTTTCTTCCAGAATAGAAAGGACTCTTACTATAATGGCCCTTTATAGGCATAACCATAATCCCACCATGTACAGTTCTTTCCCACTCTAGAAAACACAGGTGTACTGCTGTCTGAAGTGCTGTGCTGACTCCTTGGGCCCACTACCCCTCCTCTTACAGCTTTGCAGGTGCTGTGAACTAACTTTCCAGGAGGGTATTCAGGAGATGTGGCCCAGCAACCGGGTGCTCTGATTGCTGTCCTGCTTCTCCTGCCCCAACGTTAGCAATATGTGATGGCCTTGGAAAAAATAACAAGCCAAAGACAACAGGAATGAGCAAAGTGCAAAGACTCAAGTGTTTTAACCTACCTTTTGGGAGGTGCAAGACTGCAAACAGGAGGGGTGCAGTGGAGATGGAATAGACAGAAGGAGAATGTACAAAGAGAAAGACAAAAAAGATAGAAAATATCAGTGACTTCCTACATCCATGACAAAGTGAGTGAAAGAAGCCTGGAGAGAAACAAAGCAAGGTTTGATTTGAGTCACCAAGCACTAAAAAAACAATCAGATAGGTTAAAACATTTATATTTCTATTTTTCCCCTTTTTTTGTTATGTGATGGGAAAAGAAATTTTCTTCTCCTTGCACAGGCCAAATACAACTGGAGAAGAGAACTCACTGGCATCCCATGGAGCCCTGGAGAACAGCTCCCCTCTCCGGCACTTAAATCGGCCCACACTGGGACACAAACTGAGCCAAGCTCCCAGCAGCGCCATGTCTGGGGACACTGAGAAATTTCAGTGGGTTTACAAAGGTAGCCAAGAGAGGATGAAATTTTTTCAGTAGCAACTTTGCCTGGCATAGCAGTAACCACTGGCTTTATTTGGGTATATTACTGCATTTTGCCTTGAAAGCATCACTGTTGTGAGTGAGAATTTCTCCGCAACATTTAACACAGCAGGAGCTTTTGGAGTGTCTGTGGTTGGTTGATCTATGTTTTCTTCTTCTTTGGTTTATTTAAATTATTTTTTTAATTTTATTTTTATTTAAAGCTCTCATTCTGTTTTAAAGAATATACTCAGGATATTACAACTCTCCTGATCCTCCTAACAGGAAGGAAAGACACAATGGGGGAGTCAATATTTTGTTACAAGTCTCAAATACAATTATCTGAACTGTCCCCAGTGTGACAATCTAGTGGCTAAAGGCCTTGAAATGTTTGAGACTGACAGGAAAATGCTGAAGCCGATTGTAAACCAAGTTGTGAGTCTAAAAAATTAACCCTTAGAAGAGACCAGGGGGACCTTTATGTGTATGTAGACACATGAAGGAGGTTTGGCTAACATTTATGTTATCTTTTAGGCTGAAATGTACTGAGTATGTATTGCCATGCCATGCAATGGTATCTGTTTGCAATTACTGTAACTAACTCAGCAATGCAGTTAGCTGGAAGATCCTACTACATCAGTGGAGATTCAGAGAAAATGAGACTGTGCCTCTAGAATATCAAGTTCTAGATATCACACTCTGACCCAGGGGACTTCTAGAAGTCACCTCTCTTCAGAGGGCAAGACAGTTCATAAAACTGTCCAACACTTAAGAGTTCAAAAATGGTTGGGAAAAGTTTTCTGTTGTCAGAAGCCTCTGGAAAAACAGAGCATGCATCACTTACCTGCACATACATTTGCACTTGGCAAAATGCTAACATTGTTCAGATTAATACATTGCTGCCTTTTCTATATCCATCGAGAGGCCTTTCAGCTAAGTCTTTTATTAGTATGACTTTTACTGTCATATCAGAGCAGGAGCTCATTTGCTGGTTTCAGAGCTGGTTCTTCCTCCCCTTATTTCTGAGAAGAGCTTGTGATTATGCAACAGTTTCTTGGATCTGTATAGTCACTCTTCTCTTCCACGGTTCCTTCAAAATTATTTTTTCTAATAGTACATGGAACTGTCACAAAACAGGTCAACTCCTACCCGTGAGTACTACACGCTTGACTTCCAGGAGGCTTGCAGTCAAATTAATTTAAAAAGCAACCTGTAAATAAGACTTATTTCTTCCTTGCTCAGTTAAAACAGCTCCTCAGTGAGGCAAAATGTTCCCAGTTGTGACAGTGCCTTACCCTAAAGAAACTGCCGAATTCACAGTACTGAGCAGCATCAAATTGGCATTTTATACAAATAATATCATATTTAAGAATCAATTTTCACATTTCTTTGGGTATGTTTCTTCCAAGTAATTTATCAGTGTTTTTTCCGACTTTGCTAAAATGCCTTTTAGTTTAAAAACTGCTTACGAAACACACTTTTGAGATATAACACTTGCAATAAATATATACTTGTATAAATTCATTACTTAGCACGTAACAAAAAAACCTCTGTTCCTCTTGTATCATAACACTTCAGTTACACTTCCCATTACAATCCCAGCAATGCTTGATTTTGGAGCTGCTGAGTTTTCCTGCAAAGAAAATGCATCAGCAGACACCAGCACGCACCAGTGGAGCTTCCTCACCAGTCACCCAGGGCTGCCTAACTGCTCCACACACTGGGAAAACTCGGGAGATTGCTTGGGTTACCTGTACTGAGCCCTACCTTTTCTGTTTGACCGTGATGCCCTTCTGCTGCAAAGCCTTCTCGTTGGCCATCTGCAGGAGCTGGATCTCCTTCCGAGAGAAAAGGCGGATAGCAAAGGCTTTTTCCAGGAGCCTCTCTGGGGACACCGACTTGGCGATGTCCCTCACGAAGGCTCGAATGTCCTGCTGGATGCTGTCAGACTCCATGGGCTGCCCAGCTCTGACTTTGTGAAAGAATTTCAGAAGAGCCAGTGCGACACGATAGAGAACTTTGTACCCTTCCACCAGGAAGACGTCGAAGACCCGCGCGATGTATGCCATGGGCAGCTCTCCGAAGAGCCACCGCTGCCAGTCTGAGTACACCTCCAGCACGTCCTCGGACACTGCCACCATCAGCTTGTGGGCCGCCTGGCAGTACTTATTCACCAGGTCCCCAAAGGTCATGCAGGAGGACTCGAAGGCCAGGAAGGTCTGGTCGATGAGCCGCTTCGATGGGTCATTGCAAGCGAGGATGCGACAGACTTGCTCGAAGCACTCGGCCTCGTCTTTGCTGTAGTGCAGGAGCAGCGCGATCACCGAGGGCAGCGCTGGGCAAAATGAGATGTCCGGGAACTGATTTGAGATGCACAGAATGATCTTCCTGATGGCCCCGACGCCCTCTGCGTTCAGGCAGTACGTGGGGATCAGGCTGTTGTCCACGAACTCCGGCAGTGGAAGGGAGCTGCTGTTGCGTTTTCCTATGATCTTCACCACGATGTCCCGGTATACGTTTGCATCCGGGGTCACTGTGCGGCATGGGATATTGCTGATGAGTTTGTGGTACACTTTGGCTCTCAGAGAGTGGTTTTTGGCCCAATAGCCCTGCCGGGCCAGCTGCTTGAGCTCATGGAAGTCGGTGCAGGTGAGCTCTTTCATATCCTGGCTCTGGGCACTTACATCCATTTTGTCCCAGTCCACAAAGCGGCTGTATTCATCCATGGCTCCAGGAGAAGCAAATCACATAAATCATGAGAATAGAGACCTTAGTCATTGATGGACTTTGGGATTTTTCTGCAAAAGGAAAGTAAAAAACCAGAGGTCTGAGTAACAGATAATCTCTTGTTTTCTTTATGAACATACATATGTACATACTTGTTCCTGCAACGGCAAAACTGTTTTCTAAAGCAAAGAAAGTTAAAGATGCCTTTTTATTTTTAAGCCAAACTTTTCTTCCATTCTGTCAGTAACTCCCACTGCAGTAATTGATCAAAGGCCAGCCTTTGATCCTGAGGACATCTCCCCAGGAAATTAATTTCCCTAACTGAAAGCCCAAGCTGAGGCATGGACCTTTATGCTAACATCTCACTTAAGAGAACAGAAGACTCCCACTGCAAAAAGATACATTGTGAAGTGTGTTCGATTTGCAATCTCTCTTTCCAATTCTCTGGGGAAGTATAAGTGAAACTTATACTTGAGGGACGCAGTCTCATGAGTAGTGTATGCTGTTCTGAGACTGTGTGGCCAGTGAGAAGAGATACTGCTCTCCTACTAACCACAGCCATGTCCTCTCAGCAACTTCTTTGTGCCGGTACTAGCACTTGTGTGACCACACAGTCATTGAGATTAGTTTGTTAATCTGGTACAATTTTTCTTTTCCATGGGATACATAAGATTTCTTCATGGAGAGGGTGGTCAGACATTGGAACAGGCTGCCCAGGAAGGTGGTGGAGTCACTGTCCCCGAACAGCGTTCAAGAAATATCCCTGGAAGTGTTCAAGAAATGACTGGATGTAACATGTAGTGCTCTGGTCTAGTTGACACGGTGGTGATTGGTCAAAGGTTGGACTCAATCTTGGAGGTCTTTTCCAACCTCAATGACTCTGGTGTGCAGCTGTACAGTCAGCCAGATCATTGCTAGTGCCAAAAGAGAGACTTGTGCAGGACAGAACCCTGCTTCCTGACTGTAGTACAGGGTCAAGTCAGCTTCAAAAACCTTCATTAAAGCACTTACATTTTCAAAGTGCTGCTCTGGATGCTGTCCATGTCCTGTCACACAGGCACACAACAGCTCTCCCATTGGAGATGCCACAGACAGCTAGGAGCTGAAACATCAGGTTCTGGCCTCTAGTGCCTCATACCACGTTTATCTGAGCTACCAGCTGGCTCCAGGTTCAGAGCACACCTGTGTCCCAGCAGAGGGTGTTGCTGTGACCACTTAAGGCCATATCCAAAACAGCTTTAATCAGTCAGTGCAAAGCCAGAAAGGGACGCACAATAAATTGCATTATCTCAGCAGGTCTGCCCAGGGCTGGAACCTCTGCCCACGTGCCCTCAGTGTCAAACTGAAGCTGGGAATGTGGCTGTGAATGCTGCGCACTCTGCAAAGGCAGACAGTCCCTATAAAATGCAACAGGCCCATAAAACTGTTTTGTTCAAGACATTATACAGCAAGGTTAAATCAATGAAAATATTTACCGAAAGGCTTCCAAAGAACTCTTAGTCATTCCTGTATTGACAGACTGAAAAATGCATGGAACTTGACATTTATCAGCATGGTCTTCCATAAATCAGGTGTTTTAAAATGATTTGAAACTCCTAAGGTAGATGTACCATCATGACGAGATCTCATCCTCCTAGCTTCACCATAGGAAAGTAAATCAAACATTTTGCGTGAAGCAGCCATAGATTTAATCCAGACAGTTTTAGATTCTGAGTAAATGCTAACCTGGGTATTTTGGAATCACATGCTGAAAGTCTCAAATTTAACTCCTCTTTTAAGTTTGGCAGCAACATACAGCCTTTCAGAGAAGACTTTTGGGTGGCTCTTCTCTACCATATTTAATTCAGGGTTTTTTTATAAAAAGAAGACTGGTTTTGGATCATCTTTCTTACTCTGTAAGAGTGATACAGAAATGCTCACCATTTCTTTTTGTTGCATTCTTCTACATTTGAAACAAATTCTCAGACTCTAATTAAAGGAGGCAACACCTTGTCCTGACGCCAGTTCTGAAAGTGAGATATCTTACAGGGTTCAGCTGTGGGGTCTCAGTGTGAGCTCAGCGTGTGTTTCCTGGAGATCCAGTACCAGCAGGACACCAGTCCATCGCAGAGCCAACATCAGCTCCAGGGAAATTAACATTTTTCTGTAATTCACCACCTGGGAATCACAGAAACACTCATTATTTTTAATTCGAATCCTAAAATAAGGTCCTTTTGTAGAGGAGAAATTTAATCCCACTTTGCAGTAGCAAAAGCACGGGGAGATGAACCATTCTGCTCCTGGAGACTTCAGCATAGAAACTATCACTGCCCTGTGCTTGCTGGAGTCTCCAGCCCGCTTCCACGTTCTGCCATCATCCCTCGGGAGCTGCTTAGATTTATATTAGGGAGGGTTAAGTAAAATGTTCGTCATACAAGACAGCTTCTAAGATACCCAGATTCATCTTGGCTGTCTTTTTTTTCCCTGTAAACTTTCTTGTCCCGTCTTATTTTCTAAGGTACACAGGCATATTTAGAGGTTGCATCAAACAGATATTTTTCACTCTAGCAATTACTGCCCATTCCAGAAACTAGTGAATTTGATTAATATGTGGTCCTGAAGCTCACTGAAATCCGTGGCTAGAGGACAGCAGTCAGACTGCCAGCAGTTTTAATTTGAGCTCACAGTTTTATATATATTTTGGCTGGGATAAATCTGTGGGGTCTGCAAGTAGGTCTGGCTGCTTCTGCTTTTCACAGCTCTAGATGCTGCAATAAAAAGTGACAGCAAAGCAATTGGGCATCGTCAGGGCTGCCAGAGCATGACCAGCTCTTAACTGTGCTTGCAAAACCAACAGAACTTGTGTGCTTCAGTGTAATGATGCATAGCTCCTGATACCGTGCCAGCAGCTACTGTAAGCCAGCAGGCCTCAAACAGGGAGGATTTACTTGCCAAAGGAGAACAGCCCAAGAAATCTCAGGAAAATTCCAGCCAGCCTTCATCTCCTCCTCAACTCTTTCTGAATCTTCCTCCCTCCCTCCTGTGGGGCAAGTTCTCTCTCTTTTGGCAATTGTGTAAAGAGCAATGTTTAACGTAGGGCTGCTGGGAAGAGGAGATAGAAGATGTCTCACCCTCAGCAGTCAAGAGCCAGTGAGTCAGGGCTGTCTCCTGCCCATCTCTTCCAGCACAAAGAAGCAAGCAGGCAGTACAGACTTGTATTTGGAGGGAGGCTGGAGAGTCAGTTAGGGAGTAAAACTAGAGGATGACTGTGTGAAAGTGCAGTTGTGTCACAAAGTCCCATATTCACCTAAACTACCTTGCTTACCCCTCCATATAAAGGTGGGGTAAGACAGGTAGAAGAGAAAAAACATTTTGCAATGAAATGTTTGTATAAAGATATGGCTATAGGCAGGCAGAGAGACTCATTTCCAGACCCTTATTGCAGCAAACCTCTTTCCCTCCTGCTTTAGAGAAGTTAGCTTCATGTTATGATAAATATCCTCTAACTGGAGATGGGGGCAACAGGGCAGATGAGCACCTGAACTGCACAGAACTGAAATGCAGTCTAGTATGTGTTAGCACAGAATGATAAGGGCATCGTAAAAAATAGCAAAAAACAAAAAAAGAGCATTATTCGTAACAACCAAAGAATCACAGAACGTTTTGGGTTGGAAGGGACTTTAAAGCCCATCTTATTCCACCCCCTGGCATGGGCAGGGACACCTTCCACTATCCCAGGTTGATCCAAGCCCCATCCAACCTGGCCTTGGACCCTTTCAGGAATCGGGCAGCCACAGTTGCTCTGAGCAGCCACAAAGCTTTAAAGTTCTGTACTAAGGGTAAGCAGTCATTATCCCTTCTAATCAGACTGACTTTTAAAAAAAGCAGGAATTAACACAGAAGAACAGAACCAGGAGAAAGAGCTTTCTTCTCAGTACCTGCCCTACAATTATAGATTGCAGATTGCTAGATTTATTAGTTTATAATGGAGCTCTTTAGGTAAGTGCAATACAAAAAAAAAAAAAAAGGCAAGTACACAAGTGAAAAGTAGAACTAGAAAAATGCATACTGAGGATCTGCCAACAATGGCTGCAGCACAGGCAAAAGCTTTTTCAAGTTTAAGTTTAAACTCTGAAGTAGGCAAGCAATCATTACAATTCAAACCCAAGCAAGGAGCATAGTAACCAGCATGATTTCAAGTCAGTGACTGAATTTTCAGGAAATATTCAGCTTGCTAGTCTAGCTACATTTTCCATTTCATTCCCTTAGCTCTTCCCACTGCCTTTTGGACAGCTTTTAGAAGACTGCTGAAAGCTGTCTGAATCTGTATAAAATACACAGCAGTGAAGCCAAGTGTGACAGGCAAATTCCCCTACTGCGTGTGAAGAAAAATTCTATGAAAATGTCTAAAAGCACATCAGCAGAAAAAAACATTTGAATTATTACTTACTTTCAGTATGGGGAATATAAGGTTGCAATTTTATTAAAGATAATATGGCTGAGGGCAACTTTTATTATTTAGAATAATTATTTTATTATTAAAGGGATTTGTTTGTTTTTTCTTTCCAAAATGCAGGAACTAGCAAACTGAAATATCTGAACTACAACTAACTCAGAGGGCAATTATTCTTTCAAATTGAGAGTACATGGAATACCCTACAGTAGTGAAATATTTACAGTCTAAACTTCTTAAAAATAAATTCCAACTTTGGTTAAAGCCTGAGATTACATTATTGATATTGCTTTTAATAAACATAAGGAGTGTCCTAAAAACCCCAAGCTATAATTAATCAGGAGATCCTTGTTCCCCATTCCATTTAGGTATTCTTGCAACTTTCTGTTCTGAAAGTCTGACTACATTTTAAAAGCTTATTAAGGCACTTCATTTAATCTACCATAGCTGCTCTATAACAGGAACTACCAAACTTTGAAAATGATATTTTTCATCTTGTGCACGGGCAATTACACCACCTTGGGTTCAGCCCTTTGCTATGTACAGATACAGTTAGATACTGACAACCAACATTTTGGCAGGCATTTTTATAAGGTGCAAACAGAAAGCAAATACTCCCTTTTGCTGCCCTGCAAATCAAGACTAATGTAACCCTCCAGACATGCAGTGTATCATTTGGTGTTTATATTTCTGAGCAGTGTTGTAGGCATGGAAAAGACACCAATTTACTCTTTTTCATAGTAAAACTAATCCATGCAGAAGGCACATGAAGAGATAATGAGAACTGCTTCCTCAAGACTGCTTGCTAGTAGTCCTTTTCCCAGTAAGAGGAAATTAACCCCAAAAATCTGAGTAGATGAATTCCATCCTTGAAAACTCAATCACCTCTGAGATGTTTGCTTCCTAAAGGGAAGTCTGAAAGAAGCACAAAGCAACACAGCAAGGTAGCAGTAACTGCAGAACAAAAGACAGCTGCCAGGCAGCTTCCCTCTCCTCCCCCAGTATTTCAGTGCATCCTGCAGCTTTCCCAAGCCTGGACCTACAGCAGCACACCTTGACATCTCTGCTACATGGACCTGGATGCAAGACTGGATACCACTGTTCCCCCTGCACCCAAACGAGGCCGGGTGACATCCTTTGCCACCCCTCCCTGGGGCAGATGTGGTTCAAAGCTTGAATTAAACACTCCAGTTAGCATTAGAAAGCGACCAGCTCATCTCATGCACTGAGTGTTTTGGAGCACGTGGCTGCATTGTGGAGTGATGATCTCTTCCAGCAGAGTACACAGAGCTCGATGGATTGCTTTAACGTGGTTAAATGCAGTTCGATCTCTGTGATGTGCCCTGGGCACTCTGTACAGCACAAGCTGGGACCAACGATAAAATTCCTAATAATGTTCTAATAAAAGTTTAGCAATAGTGTGACAGCAGATTATTAGATGCTTCCTGCTAGGTTTTGATATGCTTTTAGGACAAAGTCTAAAAACCTCTCAATTTCCCAAGTAACTGATAAAGACCTGATATCAGAGCTTTCTACAGGGCAAATACTTTTAGGCACTTATATGATTTCTCTTGGAGTATCACCACTACATATGAAGCACAGTAACAGAGGGTTTATCCTAGAATCCCATATTTTCTTTCTTAGGAATGTACAATCACCTTCTTAAACAGTCTTTAAATTATCTGTAATTAATTTTTTGTGCACTTTATTACAGTCTAAAGTTCAGACACACAGCAGTTCTTCATTGCTGGGCAGGTAAGTGATTGTAGCTTATATTTAGGAGAATGTTTATGCCATAGAATCATGGAATGGTTTGGGTTAGAAGAGACCTTAGAGATCATCTCATGCCAGCCCCTCTGCCATGGGCAGGGACACCTCCCACTATCCCAGGGTGCTCCAAGCCCCGTCCAACCTGGCCTTAAACACTTTCAGGGATGGGGCAGCCACAGCTTCTCTGGGCAACCTGTGCCAGGGCCTCACCACCCTCTGAGTAAGGAATTCTTCCTAATATCTAATTTAAATATATCTCATAGCTGCAAGCACTTCAGTATAAAGCATCCCCTCCTTCCCATCTCTGGGTTAGGATGATACAAGCACTCCTGATGTCCAGTCCCTGTGGACACTGTGAGCAGTAAGATACCAAAAAGGCACAAGGTAAACACACAGAACCAAACAAGAGAAAGGTCTGGGAAAAAACATAACACATTTTTGTTGAAAAAATGTAAGAGGAGAAATGGTTACTGGCTCCACAAAGGTTCAAAAAGGCTTAAGAGCAGAGCATTGTAAGAGGATACTGGAGGTAAGTGTTATCAAAGCCATAGGTCAGTAGCTTTCCCTCCTGCCTACATCATAAAAACACACAAGGAACAAACATTAAAATTAAACAGAGGGTTTACCTTTTGTCCTACCTTTTTTCCCTCCAGACCAAAAGAAAACTGCACTTAACCTGCAAAACTATTTTACACGATGCATTAAAAATGACCCATTAAAAAAGCCTATCTGTCAAAATGGTGCAAAAAATCAATACAATTTGTATTGATTGTATTTGTATGTCTGAGTTTTCCTTCTGGTCCTTCGAAATCATAAGACTGAAAAAATCCTTCATGTTGTTCTAATTATTCTTCTTCCCTTTGTTGCAAAACTGGAAACAGCTACAAACATGTCTCCCTTCAACAGCAAACTCTGACTCTGAAAATACAAGCTTTGGTCTTATTATTTTAACTTTCCCATAACACCTCAGTTTATATCTTTCTCTGGAAGTACAGCCAAAGACAGTGTTGACTGTCAGTGAAAAACTTGACATGGTATCAAATCCATACATCAAATCCCTTTTCCCTCTCTGTTGCACTGGATGCGGTCAGTTTGACATCTATCACTTTGAGACTCTTTTCCAGGATATTTAATGGCAGAAAAAGATATTTAAATATCTGTTGTTGATATGTACTCCTCTTAGACACAGTGTCTGCATTGGTTTATGTCAAACACTGATTTATTCATTTTCCTCTTACCTAAGCCAGAAGGTGCAGGAACATGTACTTTACAGGTACATGTACTTTACAGGTACATGCAGCCATGTTTTATTTCTTATACATTTAGAGTTTCTTCAGGTCCAAAACAGCAGCTGACAGCACGAATGGAAACACAGGTAGATTTTTACAAGCAGAAGAAGACACAATCTGAGATACCAGGAAAGGGCATCCCTAGGAAACATATTTGCCAAGAAGCCTTTTCCAGTCCATGGCAATGTTCCATTGATATATTAGCATGACAAAGCCATTCTGTGACTGAAGAGCATCACATCCTACACTTGCTCCACTCACTGCCTGAGCAGTTCCCACAGTACATGATTATTCCTTTTCCACAGTTTTTGTCACCAAGTGTCACACCAGTGTGCCCGGGAGTTTTCTCTATGGATCATTTGGTTTCTACCCTGGGCCAAGCTGCTCCAACACTTCACTTCAAAGTGCAGCACGAGTCGGCCCCAAAGCCATCACAGCCTGACTATACCTTAACAAGAGGCACCCCCGGGCTCAGACTGCCCGGGCCAGTCTTGCACTGGGAAAGAGAGCGGGAGCCGCTCTGTGGAGAGGGACACACCTTGTTACAAAGCCCCACACACCCTCCAATGGAAGCCTCAGCACTGCCCCTGTCATGACCTATATCATAGTGCAACTGTGGTTTTTTGTATCACTAGGTTCCATAAAATAGTAGCCTTTTTCCATGCAGGATTTAACAATGTATTTGTTATGCCAGGCATAACAGGTAGAACCAGAAGCCTCGTCTGCAGGCTCTAAGGAAGTCTTTGCTGCTCAAGTGATGTACCAGCAGAACTAGTTGACCACAGTCGCAGCAGTAACTTGCCAATACAAATAGATTTCCCACTCAAATATATATATATATATATATATATACACCCCCACAAAACATACATTGCACTGTACATATTGTATATATACAATATAACAAATATATATCCCATTTTTAAAAACTGATGCTCAAATTAATTTTCCTTACAATATTCATATTTATCAAAAATATACCCACGCAGATGACTGCTGGACATTCTCTCTTCCAAAAGGTTCAAAATATGAACAGTGCCATTTAAAGTCTGTTAAGGAACCCAGCCAATGTCCCAATTCCCCATATCATCTTTAAAACAAAACAAAAAGACAATTTAGTCAAAACAGTTCAAGTATCAGTGTGGATACTTATGCCAGTTTAATTTTTCTGTAAAATTAACTGATAAGACATGTTTATAGTGATTTAGGACCCACTCAGCGCAATATATGAACATATAAAGCCTTAACGGGCAGTGCTGGAGAGCTTAAGGGGTACCTAAACTGGGTGGATGAAGCAGTGACCCTGGTGTAATGGAGCATACAAGTCCTTAATCTTTGCTGAGCCTGTGTCAATCACTGCACACACTCCTTGCTTCTGCAGTAAGCAAACAGAGGTGTACACTTTATTCATACCAGCTGTTATCCCTTCAACTTGTTTATTCCAGGGGAGATCTGTGCTCCCATAATTTCAGCCAGCAGCTAAAAACAGGGTAGGAAAATCTTATGATCTCAGACTATTTCATTATTGTCTACACTAAGTGTAAGGGCACAGCAGTTTTCTCTTGGAAAGCAAAAGTTAATTTACAGTAAGATGAACATTTAAAAATTAAAGCTGTCATTTTACTCAGAATTTTATTTTCTTCCAGGTCTGCAAAACCCTACAGATTTTGCTTCTTTCTTCTGACATTGCTCAGGAGAAAAGCTTCAGTAATCTGATACGTCCTGTAATGGATAACCCTTTCCTGAAATGAAGTGTAGATTACCCTACAAAGGGGAGATATTCAGACACCAACTACACTTTACAAGTAAAGGAGAACCTAAGCTCAGCCAACAGCTCCATTTCAGGGAACTGGAACAACACATTGCTTTATTTTGGTACTTATTTCTGTCATCCTTCTAAACTTATGCTCTATTAAAAGTAGAAGAGTAGCAACGAACACTCCTGTGCAGCAGGAAAAGTACAGAAAGAGCCCCTCGTAATGAAAAACTGGTGAATGTGGAATCCCAAACCAGTCCTGCATTATTTTGATTGTGATTTCAAAATCAAAGGGCATTTAAAACAACAAATTGGCTGCTAGCTTTATAATCTTACTTTTAGAGAGTATATTGCTAATCTTCTGGTGTTACCAGGGAGAGAACTTTGGGAGATTGGCCCTGCTATAGAGTTCAGGGTCCAGGGCATAGGATTCATAGGAAGCTTTGCTGTTGAGAGTGCTTTGTACCCATGTGCTTGTTCTGAGCAACCCTGAAGGGATTTAACACACCTGACACACCTACCCCACTCTCCAGTGGCACTGCACTGGCCAATGCATTCCAAGTCTCTCACCTGGAGCATACAGGCATATTGAAATGTAAAGCAGCAGCAAGAATCTTGTTTTCTAATCTGGGCCCATGTGGAGACAATATTTTCTATATAGAATGAAGATATTACAAAAGAAAAATATTAAGCAAAAAGAACCCCAAAACTCCACCAACCAGACTGAAGTGCTTTTATTAATCCTTATCTTAGAACTTCTCATTGTATAGATCTTCTTATAACTTAGTCCCTTCTGCTGGGCCTGTTTGTGAGGGGAAAAATAATCTGTAAAAATTAGACTATTTTTTAAACAATGCACTGGACAACACTAATATGCATCAGGTGCACCACTGACCTTCATACCTTTAAAAAAAAAAGTCTCTGCATGCACAGCTTCCAACCTTCACACTTGAAATTGTGCTATAGAAAACAAAGTGACAAATATCCTCACTGAAGAGAAGAACAGCTAACTAACCACATTATTGAAGTGCTTGCAGCATAAACAACTCATTTCAGTCTCTAAAATCACAAGCAGGATTACTACTTGTGGCAGCTGTGTCACAAATACTTTTAGCTCTCCCTATTCTATACAGGACGTACAAAGTCTGCATTAAATAGGCAGTCTCTGGAAAGTGTCTCTCTTCCTGGGACTAACAGGTATTTGCTGCACAGGTACGTGATTTTAGAATTCCAGCTCTGCAGTGTTTAGATCCCCAGTTCTGAAACAAACCCACCTATACTCTGAAGACATGCAGTGGACTATGGGGTTAGAACAGCTGACTTGCTGAGAGTTGGCATCTGGCCTTTGTCCTATTAGGCAGAAAAATTCAAACTAATCTGCACATTATTTTTCTTTTCAAAAGGTTGATAGTTAGCCTAGAAGATTTGGCAATAACACAGTACAAGTTTCCTGAAACTACAACAACTTTGTGTACAGATTATTTCTCCTTTAAGTTGTTTTCCCCATAAAAACATGACAAAATAATGAAGTGTTAGATTTTGGCAGCTACACCCAAGTTACACTTATTTGACAACATAATCAGGAGAGGGAGAAAGGGTTTTAAACTGACAGAGAGTAAGTTTAGATGAGATACTGGGATGAAATTCTTTCCTATGAGTGTAGTGAGGGCCTGGCACAGGCTGCCCAGAGCAGCTGTGGCTGCCCAATCCCTGGCAGCATCAAAGGCCACACTGGATGGGGCTTGGAGCAGCCTGGGCTAGTGGGAGGTGTCCCAGCCCCTGGCAGGGGGTGGGATGAGATAAGCCTTAAGGGCCCTTCCAACCCAAACCACTCCATGGTTCTGTGCTGATGCAGCTGCCTACACCAAGCACCATTGGGCACACTCCTTAACACAGACACTGGCAGTCTCCTGGATTTCTCCCGAGTCTCTTTCACAAGACAGTGGGAATCAACAGCTCATGGTCTTCTGCAACATGTCTGAAAGCACAGGCAATTGTTCTCTAACTGCAGAAGTTTAGGCAGGAGGAGAACAAATGAGTTACGTTAAAGCCTAAGACTGTGAACACCACAGATACAAGCACTTCCATATATTAACGTTAGAGATTTTAAAACATTTGAGTCCAGAACTGGACCTTGCCAGCACATATTCCCACCAACACATGTGGACTCCATGCCAGTCAATCATTAATTATAGTGCAATGAGATTTATTTTTGTATCAGGTGACTGTCTGGTCAAGTACCGAAGCAGGAAATAGGTCAAGAATACCATTTCTGCGATGAAACTCATTGTACCTGCCAACACTCCCCATGTGATTGTGTCAGACTATTGCAAATAAACCTGAAAATAAAGGTGTTCCCAAACGAATTTGAGGGAAATTGTAGTTCTTTAGTTCTAGTCCGAATTCAAGGCTGTACAGACAGAATGTAAGGAGCTATTTTTCTTTCAGACCATTAACACAGTTTATCTATTTTGAGTGGTAACAAACACTTATCTGTGCCTCAGCACACAGCCACACAGCCTGACAGCAGCAGTTCCAACTGCCTCTCCAACTTAACAGGGAGGGCAGGAGGGATTCTACAGAGCCAGAAGAACAGCAAGAACCTAACTTACGGTATGTTATCAATAAAGTGCTTGTCACTGACTGTATGCAGCTTCAGCACTGCAGCAAAGGCACTTACAACCTAAAGAAATGCCAGGGCAGCATTATCAGATTGCAATAACCTTGGTGTTGGAGGTGGTGAGACACACATGCAGTGTGGACTGGTTTGCTTTGCTTGCCTTAAATATACAGACAGTTATTTTAGTACAGGGATAGCTTTTTTCCCCATTTTTCTTTACAGTCCAAATAACAGGGGGATCGGAGGATGGAGGCCCTTAAAAGATTTCAGATTAACAGAACAAATAAGCAAATACAACCAAGGGGAGAAAACAAAGGTCACAGTAAAAGGAGTGAGCTGGGAAGAGCAGAGGTACTTAAATATGTGATAGATCCACAAACAGCCTGCTAGAATCATTTACTTGGTGGCACTTAATCATTAATAGAAAAAAACCCCAAAAACCTAACAGGGAGAAAGCTGTTTTCCTTTGAGTTAAATTTCTGGCTGCAGGAACACCTGCAAACTTTCAAATATTAATGACAGAAAAGACATTCAGTACAAGGATTCCCAACGGCTAATTATTGTGCAATACTATCCATAGCTGTTTTGAAAATTACAAAGGATATAGGTAACATGTATTGCTTGAAAGGAAAAAAAAGTTACCATAAAATATTGCTGGAGTCCTTGAATTCAAGTTATTGCTGCTCCCGAGTAACTATTTTTAAGAAGTCTTTTGCAAAAGTCTAACAGCTAGTGATTACAGATTTAAGGAAATTCCAACGACAGGGAATTCTCTATTCTGGTAATACAGTGCCTTAGATACGATCCATGTTATTTCTGTGCTCTGGGTACTCCTGGATGCTCTGAAAATCCTACTGGGATTTCCTGTAAGCCAGTAAAGCTTTCAGATGCTCCAGTTTCTTGTAGGAATTGGACATAAAAATACAAGGATTGAAATAATACAGTACAAAGGAGAAGGTTCCACTTTTCTCTCATCACAAGTACACAGCACCTGTGAGGTGTCATCCTTCTTGCTGCCCTGGGACCAGAATCAGCTGAGCATGCTGCATCCACTCGGCTATTGCTCGCTTGTTCACAGGCCCAGAGAGGTCGAGGAGCATTTTGGCAGGTTCTAACCAGCACTCTGAATTTGGTGTTTGGTGGCTAATGGTTTGCCAGCCCCAATATTCCAGCAGCAGTTTTCCATGAAGGATGGGCTGGAAAGACTAACGTGAAAACAAACTCACAACAAAATTCTCCTTTCATTATAGAAATTTCAAAACCATTGAAGGTAGAGGCTGGAGAACACCAGTGCTGGGTTTAGAGAGCTCTCCCTGTGAGGATCCACTGCCCCTCGGCGGGGGTGGACTGGCAGAATAGTGTAACCCGTGCGTGTCGGGGCGAGCGTCACCAGCGGTCAGAGGATCCTCTTCGGCACTGACCGGCACCTGAGGCACGCACAAGCCATTTAAACACCTTCCAGCCTCTCCACACACCGAACCAGCCCCCAGGGGCAGCCCAGAGCCCCCACGGCCCGCTCGCCGCAGGGACCAGCGCCCGTTCTCCGGTCACCGGCACCCCCGGAGGTTCTGCCCTGGGCTCTGGAGCCCACGGACAGACACAGCGGCTGGGGCCGCGCCCGAGTCTCC
>WEIT01009490.1:0-21826 GCA_013389985.1 Dryoscopus gambensis | reverse complement strand
GGCCGGGCGGGCGCGCCTGGAGCGTCCCCGGGCCTGGGACCAAGCGGGGTTGTGAGGGGTGAGGCGGACTGCGAGGGGCCGTGAGATCTGATGGAGGGGTGGTGAGGGTGGCTGTGAGGGCTAATGAGAGCTTTGAAGGATCAGGGGGCTGTGAGCGGTGACAGTGTGGGCTGTGAGGGGGGTGCAGGTGAAAGCTGAAGCAGTGTGAGGGATGATGAAAGCTGAGAGGGATGATAGGGACTGTGAGGGATGGTAGGTGACAGTGAGGGGCAGTGGGGGCAGACGGGTGGTTGGGGCAGTGTTGTGATAAGAGTATAGAAATTTGGTGGAAAAGAAACCCCTTGTGATCCATCTGGTCTTTAGAGATCAAAGAGGGTGAGGGTAGCTGAGCTTAATCTCTGATTTTAACCAGTTTTGCACTATAAGTGGTTGTATTCAATAGGAACTTCCATGAGCACAGGTTCTCAAACAGGGCATGTTCAACACTGTGAGTCTGGTAATGTTCAATAAGAACTCTCACCATCACAGATTCATGAATAGTGTGGTTTATTGAAGCAGCAGAAATGCAAGGGGGAATGGAAAGGGGAAATAACTGAAAGAGAGTATGTTTTGATTAGATTTTCAGAAGAAATTCTTTACTCAGAGGATGGTGAGGGCCTGGCACAGGTTTCCCAGAGAAGCTGTGGCCACCCGAACCCTGGAAGTGTTCAAGGCCAGGTTGGCCAGGACTTGGAATAACCTGGGATAGTGGGAGGTGTCCCTGCCTGGCAGGCGGGTGGAACTGGATGAGCTCTAAAGTCCCTTCCCACCCAAACCATTCTGAGATGCTGGGATTCTATGAAATACGGATTTGGAATTGCCCTAGATAGATGCACTAGCTGTGATAGAGTTCTAACAATAATAGTATAGCATTAGCTCAGGTAATCATCATCATCATCATATTATGTAGAAGCTTACAATGAATGCTTTGGAGGAGAGAGGAGAGTAGCCCATCAACTGTCTCTGAGGTCCTTTTGGGTCTTCCTCCTTAACTAGGTGAAATTTTTACCCTCCTTATATAAGGCCCAATCTTATCCCCCTGCTTTTTCTTCACATATAGCACAATCTAAGCAGAGAGCAGAGTAATACAGTCATATATGTTGGACTCCTAATCAGGAAAAAGTTTGGGTTGGTTGGTTGGTTGTTTTTTGGTGTTGTGTTGTTTTGTTTTGTTATGGTGTCCTTCAAAGTTCTAGTCATACAACTTTGTTCTCTTTTGTTTCATTCTTCAGAGCCAGAGCAGAATCATTGCATGTTCACAGGACCTGCTCCTTCAGGGCCTTTCCTGACATCAGCTATGCAACTCTCCATCCACAAAGATAACACTGAGGGTACACAGCATAGCCTCTAGATATTAAGCCTTAGCCCTTGCTTGGCTCCTTGGTCATCATCCCACAGACAGCAGTGCTGGGTGAGGAGAACTCGGGCTGTTCTGCCTGGGGGCTGGGAAAAGCTCAGCGCAAATACTAGAAACAATTGTTGCTTTAGGAAAGCTTTAAAATCTGACTACTTTTGTGCTCAGTAACAATGTGACTGGCTTTTTTTTTTTTGAAAAGCCTATGATGTCCAGGACAGAAATTGGTTCATTTTAAAGATGAAGGATTTCCACAGTGTTTATTTGACTTGGCTTGGCAGCAGTGTTCTGTTTACAACTGGATAAATAACTGCCACATTAAAGATTATTAACTAGCAATACTTCAGTGGCCAATAAAGCACTAATCTTTTATATGGTGTTGTACATGTACACAGCTTGGTACGGCAGGATCTTGCCAAAGAGATAACAAATCCCTTACCCGGAAGGTTTACAATCTTAAGGAAACCACAAAGGACCACAAGGAAAGTACAAAACATGATAATGAAACATAAAACACACGGAGAACTTGGAGCCATTTGCAGCTGCATTTTAAAAAGGGTCTTAAGGGGTTTTTCTGTATTTACCTTAAAGCTACTGGGCAGTGATTAGAGGCAAGATAAAATCCTAGAGTGGTTTGGGTTGGAAGGGACCTTAAAGCCCATCCAGTCCCACCCCCTGCCATGGGCAGGGACACCTTCCCATGCCAGGTTGCTCCAAGCCCTGGACAACCCGGCCTTGGACACTTCCAGGGATGGAGCAGCCACAGCTTCTCTGGGAAACCTGTGCCAGGCCCTCACCACCCTCATTGTAAAAACCTTTTCTTAATACCTAGTCTACTCTCCCCTCTTTCAGTTTAAAACCACCCCCCCTTGTCCTGTCACTACAAGCCCTGCTGAAAAGCCTGTCCTCATGTTTCTTACAGACCCCTGTCAAGTCCTGCAGACAGACACAGCAGCCGCTGTGCTGCGACAAATGGTCAGGGGGGTCTTGGGCAGTGCCGGGCCCCTGCCTCTGCTGGAGGCCAGGCACCACTGCTCCAAAGGAGGCCTAAGCTCCAAACTGGGGGGAAGCAGTAAGCAGTCCTGGTAATGTACTTCCTTTAAGGCTTCCTTGTGACTGGCTAATGCTACTGTGTGCACCAATGAACTCGTGTTGTGGGGCATGAGAGCTGTTTCTAAAAGCTGTGCTGAGAAATCATTTGTTTATCCAAATATAAATTGGAAATATAATACATTATTTTATATTCACTGCTGTTTGATTCTGCAGGATCCTAGAGGGCACTTCCACACATGTAAAGCATTATGTTCCTTGTGCTAAATGAAGCTGAGCTATCAAGGAAAGTAGGTTTAAAAGAGGATGAAAGTAGAGGGAGAGGTGTGAGGACAGAGAGAAGTGTGGGCAGAATTTGCTAAGATTTTGTAGGAGGATTAAAAACTTTCATCTGTCTTCAGCATTTATAGATCCTTTCACTGTAATATGGGGGACCTATGTATTTTGTATACTTGGGCTCCTGGTGCCCCTCTGAGGTAAAGCAGTGCTGATATTCTCATGTCTCTCCCAGGAAACTGCAGCAGAGAGAATGTGTTCACATGGGGGAAAAAAAGCTGGGGATTGACATGCTTTGGAAAAGCAAGAGCAGGCACAGGGAGAGGGACCAGACTCCCAGAATTTCTCTGCAGAAATGTGAACTATGATTAGAGCTGAACTCCAAACTTCTGTCCTGATGCTCAGTGGCACACTATCATGAGATATTTTAGGAGTATAATGGTGACTAAAGCCTCTGCATTGCCTGATGGTTTAACCTAATTCCAGTATTCTGGGTGCTGTAGGGGGATAGAGCTCAAGGACACACAGATAAGATAAAGGGCACAGAGATAAGATTAGCATGGGGAAATCCTTCAGGAGAGGGGCCTGTGTGAATGCAGGATAAAAGGAGACAGCAGTGGGTGGTGAAAATGGCAGATGATATGGGCAGAGTGGATGCTGTGTGCTGTAAAACTTTGGAGCCTGCATGGCTATATGAGTAATCTCCACCAGCCTGTGTTCAGGCTGTTGGACTGCGACTGTGAGAGAGAGGGTGAAGACCTTGCTTGAGTAGCGGCTCACGGCTGGTGGAAAACATGTTTGTAGCATCTACCCCTCTTCCTGGAGGAAGATGTTCATTGCTGGCAGCTTTACAGAAGCCAAGGAATGCCGAGGCTCTCTAAGTCCTAAACCCTGCAGTGGTTCAAATAAAGAGCAAGACCTGGGGAGCCCCTGGGCATGGAGGGCAGTGAATCTACAAAGCTTTCTAGGGATGAAAGCAGGATCTTTTTTTATATCACACTAGTTCCCAGAGCTTTGGAACACTTTCACGTAGCATGAAATACGTGAAGTAGTTCCGCAAGTGCAATGTTGAGTGAAGCCTGTGACCTTTGGATTTGTGTCTTGATGGTGGCTTCTCTCTGTTCTCTGAAGAACAAGAACAAGTGAGCTCATACTGAACCATTTCTCTGTGTGGGAATGCTATTCCCCCTGAACATACATTTTCCAGAACCTACAGGAACAGAAATTTCTCTGTGCGTACAGTTGTATATCTCGCATTTTCTTACGAAACCAGGCTGCAGTTATGGACTAGGCACTGGATGTAATGGAGGCTTTTTGGCAGGGGCAGTGGAAGGACTGGAAGGCTAGATTGGGAAACCATATGAAAGCAAGAAAAGAAAAGCAAGTGGGGAATGGCTAAGTGGATGGAATGATCCATCACATTATAACTGTCCTCATGGATGTCCAACAGCCTTGGAGAGGAGATTTGCACTGGTAAGGTGGACAGAGGAGCAGCTGGAGGATCATCAGGGAATGCCAGGAAGCACAGAAGGGTCTTAGGCCAAAACCTAACTGGGCTAGTAAAACAGTGGCTTTGCTGGTCCCACAGCAACGGGGTTTGCCCTGGGCTGCTTGCATGGAAAGCTGATAAGCCTCGGCAAAGTCTGACCTCCTGTGGGTAAAACTGGGAATTACCAGGGGATAATTACGCAAATCTTTTTCCTATCACGTGCCAGCATCTTAATGAGAGGTTTGCTCAATGGTGTGGATCACTTCTCTTCCACTTGCAGCAGCCAGACGTGGTTCTGCCCCTCTAGATTAGCTGCTGATGTTACTCCTGGCAATGAGATGGGCTGATGGTCCCAAAACTGAGAGAGTGCTGGTGGATATCTTAATGACACAAAAGGAATGTGGTTGTGAAGGCAGCCAAGCATTTCTCTGTGACTGCAAGAAGTGCTCTGTGGATGCTGTGTTTTCCAGTGGGTTGGATGGGTTGCAGCCACCTTTTCCTGTTTCTTTGTCCCGTCCCTTGCCCCAGCTACGGCAGCTCCTGCCTTTTAGGGGTGAGTAGTCACATTGTATCAGGAATGTGAAAGGTTAACTTCTGGTACTGGGTGATCGTCTTGGTGTGGAGAGGGGACTTATAAGAAGGGAATGAACAGTTTCCCTTTAGGATGACTTAATTCGCCCTCCTCCATGAGGACACTGTGGTGGTGTGTGGTACACTTCCAGCATGTCGCACCAGGTATTCCAGAGTGCAATGTTGCTTGTTAGGATCCAGTTTGGCTGCAGGTCCTGCTGTGGCATTCCACACCTGGTAGGGTCCAGTCCACAGATGTTCCTTTGGCTGTTGGGCATCTTTGGGGCACTCTTACTCACTCCTGACTCTGGAGGAGAAGAGTTATTGCAAAAGGATCTTGCACACGACAGTTTGCCTCCCCCAATGGGGTGCCTGCCTGATGACCTGTAGGATCTTAGGGAATGATGCATAATCCAAGGGCTTTTCCTGGGAAGCTGATTCTGAAGGAGTTTAGTTTATTCCGAGTGCAAGTGTATCCTATAAGCTCCGAGGACTGTTGGTCAGTCACATGCTATAGACATGGATGAACAGCTAAATGTTGCTTTACTTATGCTCTACACTGCCTTTGATGTTGGCTTGGTCCCTTTCTTCCCCCTGCACTCCTCTGCACCTGTTCAAACACAGCACTGCCTTTTCTCGAGGGGCTTATTGGCTTTCATCAGGCAAAGCAGGACCTTTTTTTGGGAACTGGGGTCTCTCATAGCATTATGTCTCTGTCTGGGCTGCTGGCTCTGGGTCTTCAGGGTCTATAGTGCATTTACCTCATAGCGTGACTGAGTGGGAGCAGTGAGGGACCTGCAGAGTTCACAGCAGAGGTGGCTGGACAAGTAAGTTCAAAACTAGGCTGCGATCCCATGGATCTCCTTTTTAAAGACCTGAGAATAGGCTGAACCTGCCTGGGTGAAGGATAAGTGGGTACGGTGCCCAGAGGGCCTCTGCCCGGAGAGGGTTCCTGTCTGTCCCAGCCAAACAGCCTGGGCAGGCTTAGCTGTCAAGAGGGCTTTACGCTGAAATCCATGGCACTGGGTGCTCTCAGGCCTGCCTGTGCTCTCCTCTAAGGCAAAGCAGAACCTGCAATTATTGTTTCCAGAAGGTGTGAAATGGAGCTGGAGCAAAAGCAGGCTCGGTGGTGCTCTGGCCCAGGCCTGGTCCTTGCAGCCTTCGCACCTGTGCCAGAGCATGAATTGCTACTTTGTGCTGGTGCCCCTCACCCCTCCGCACACTCTGTTTTCATTAGTGTGTGCTCTTTGGTTAAGGACCTTTCTCACTTCCAGCTGAACAAACACTTTCCATCGCATGTAAAATCCAGCTTGGTGCTAATAGGCATCTCCCCCCACCTTCCTCCCTCCCCTTTACCACCTTTCCTGCAGTTGGCAGGACAAAAAAGTGTCGCTATTACCTGACTTATTATCAGCACGGGACTGTAATTTATGACATATGCTTGGTAAAGTGCCGTGCTGAAAACATTTATGGCCCTCTTCGAGTCCTGTGGGGTGGTGGGGAGAGCAGTGGCTGGGGAGGGGAAGTCAGTTGTTCCACCCTTGCAAAACACTGCACAGTCCAAAGACTTCCTCTGCCTTCTGACAGCAGCGCTGTGGGCAGTGGGCTCAGCACCCTGCTCTGCCAATGTCTGAGTGGGTTGAAACACCAGTGCCCAGAATAGATGCGAGGTTTTTCTGTCCTTAGGAAACACACAGTTTCTCCCTTTGGGAATCTATTGAATTCCCTACCTTTATTGCTTTTAAGTCCTGTACAATCTTATCCTTCAGGCAGGATTTCAGACCCTGCCTTCCTCATGTTCCTCATACAAGTGTCACCTCCTCTTTCCTCCCCTGGCTTCAAGTCCCTGTTCTCTCACAGGAGGGTGTGCAGAAGCTGCCCCATGTGCAGCAGGCCAAGCACAGGAGCTGTGAATAACTCCTCTGAAAGGCAGACATTACCGCAGGACAGCTGCCCTCCAGCAACCAGGTTCATGCCCTGTCTGAAAGAAACAACCTGATCATTTAGTTCTCCATGTCTGGATTTGACCTGAAAATGTGCTGTGGTGAGAAGGGGGCAAAGGAATTGTCATTGCTCTAGGTGGGCTAGATTTGAATAGCAATCTAAGGGGCAAGGGAAAGTCCTGGCAGCAGTTACTTTTTCAGTGATTGAAGAGAGATTTGTGAGAAATGGGACTTTATATCCCAGTCTTGAGATCAGTAGTATGGAAATCTGGCATGGGAAAGAGTTTTTTACTCTGGGCTATTTGCTGATTACTGAAAAGTTAATGTTGACTGTTGAGCTCCTCTCGGGAAAACATCATCGTTCATCTTTCAGAGTTATTTGGAGCTTGGCTGTCTGCCCTGCCCACTTGTTGTGATTCAAAGGATGGGAGCAGAGATCATCCAAAACATTTCCCAGCTTCAGGAGCACACTTTCCCTGAAGCTGCTCAGTTAGAAGGACCGTTTGCTTGGCCTGCAGTGAGCCAGGCTCTCTGTACAGTGTGGGGAAGGATCGTGTGGCAGTTTGTCCTCTTTCTTTGGTTTGGGCTTTGCCAGCTGCTGGGTGAGAAGCAGGTCTCTGCAGCCTTCTGCTTCAACAGTGTGCATCCATATGCTGGAGCTAAAGGAGATGTTCTGGCTGGGGTTGAGTCCTAGGTACTCTCTGCTACTTGCTGGCTGAAGGTTTGCAAGATAAACCTTGGGAGCTGGGTGACATAAGGAGATGCACAAAGCCCACAATGCCAAGCTAATGCTGCTTCCAGAGTCATCATCTCTAGCTGCTGTTATTTCTGGATATCTTGTCCAAAAGGTCCCAAGGCTGAGGGTTTGGTATGGGAGAATGCCTTGAGCTGGAGCTGCTTCATTCCTGCTGTGGTTGGACAGAAGGTGTGTTTTGGATGGCATTTATTTCCCCAAACAGTAGCTGTGTAGAAGTTTGCCATCTGGTGTAATTTTGTCCTCTGAGCTCCATCTGTCCTGTGCAGTGGGGAGAGACTGAAGCCTCCCGTGAGTGAATCAGCTCATTTTGTCTTAAGCACTATTGTGTGGAGCAGGTTGCTCTGGAGCTTATTCTGCTTCTTCTCACTGGAGCTTACATGTTTAGGTGACAAACTGGGTGCTAAAATCAGAGGTGAACCCCCTCTCCCTTCCACTTTTTGTGTGGGGGAGGGATGGTGGGAAGCGCTCATCGTCTGTGGGATCTGAGGCACCTTTTGACCTTGTTCTGTTGACAGAATTCCAGACACCCCATGCCCAGGTCAAATCTCTATCTGGATCCTAGAAAGAGTTCCCCTTTTTCAGGTGGTGAGAAGCAGATGGGTGGTGCTGGATCCTGCTGAAAACAGGGAAGATCCACAATCTTGAAAGGTTTCCCAATGTCCTGCAGGGTAGAAGCAGTTTAGCTGACAATAAAACCTCTGCTGAGTGCAAGATTATTCAATGAGAAAAGGTGGGGGGAAATGAGAAAAAAATGGCAACCTGTCTTAAGAGAATTCACTGTATGTGCACCTGATAAAAATCATAACATAGGATCAGCTTTCTTCTCTGCTTTCTTGGCTTTTGGCATGTGTAACCAAGTTCTGGCAGGCAGGGCAAATTTCCTTCTCCCTGGGGTCATTAAAAAAGACCATTTCCCCATTTAAGGAGTGGGAGGGAGGTGGGGATGGAAAGGCGAGCTGAGCCAGGCAGCAGGCAAGCCCTGCCCAAACTGCTGCACAAGTTAGCAGAGCCATGGCTCTCCCACCCACACCACTCTCCACAGCGCTAGGCACGTGGGATTGAGCGGGGCTGGATGGGTATGAAAGCAAACACACATCTGGAAGTTCCTCCAGTTAATTGGGCAATTATTCATACCACTCTTGCTGGAAGCAGCCTGCTACTGCAGAGCCAAAACCAACAACAACAGACCGTGGGCGTACTCCATCCCCGCTTGGAGAGGAGAGGCCTGTGTGGCAAGCTGGGGCTGCAGAGGGTGAGTTAAGCAGTGAGGACATGGACCCACTACTCCTGGGGTGCTCTGCTTGGCTGTAGCTGTGGGTGGGGAAGCCCTGAGACCCTGGATGTGGTGAGATGCTTGGGAAGCACTTGCTTCACAGCGCATGTGGGGCCCAGGTGGGGAGGGGCAGCTTGCTGCTCTGGAACAGCATGAGAACCCAAGTCAACCTGTGTTGGGTTTTATTAGGAGCTTGGCAGGCTGCAGTGTTGGTGAAGGTAGTCCAGGCCCAGCTGTGCTCTGTAGCACTTTACTCCTCGTAAATAGTGGGTTAACTGCCATTTCTGCCCAGCTTCCACCTGAGTGAGGCTCTGGCAGCCCATGTTCACCTTTTCCATCCCTCCTCCTTCACCTTCCTCACATCTCTGGTTCCTTCTTAGTCTGACAGTAATGTCACTGCATGTCCCCATTCCCTGCCTGTTTTCTGGTACAGGTGCTGTGCAGGTGAAGTTCTGAGGGAAAGCAGAGCTGGCAGGCCTTGTCTTCGGCAGTTAATTTCCCAGGATTTGCTTGTGAGATGGGAGCTGGGAGTGGTCCCCTCAGTCTGAGTGGCCTTCCCTAAGACAGAGCTGACAGACCTCAGCAGATCCTCAGGGAGATGATGTTCAGGAGTACCCTGGACACCATCAGCCTTGAGGAGTTGTCTCTCCTCCTTCTCATCTCTATATCTGATGGGATATAGGGTTGCTCCTGAGGCTGAATTGTCTGGGATTGCATATCAGTGCGACAGACCACATCTTGAAAATGTTTCCCTGGAACCATGGCTGACTGCGCTTTGAGTGCTTTGCCATTCCCTCCTTGCTGCTGAAGCCCACAGGAAGCCTTCCACTTCCAGCAGAATCTCTTGATTGATAAAAACAACGCCCTTCTCTCAAACCGTGCCTGCCGCACAAGCTGCGTTTGGCCCATCTGCTTCCCACTTTGCCTGAGAGCACATCTCTGGCACTGGGAGTCATTGTGGCAGCTCAGAAGTGCATGCAGTGCTGGGCTCCACCAGCATAATTGGAGCCAGCTCCAGCCAAGCCCAGCTGGGATGTGAAAGGAGAAGAATTCCCGTGGTTCCCTCTTTCCTTTTCTTTTTCCCTCTGCCATGAGATGGGTCTTCTCTAAAGAAATTTATTGCCATTAACTCAAGATCTTCCTTAGGATAACATCAATCAGACAGACACTTTGGCTCCAGGACAAACGTGCAAACGTAAGCAAGGGTGGAGTGGGTCACGCCATGGAGCTGTTGAGTACAGGATCCTCTCCGCAGCATCACTGGAGTGAGTGCTGTAGAAAAGGGCTGGAAACAATGCGTGCATGGCATGCGTTGTCTTGCCTCTTCTCTGACAGTCCATGGATGTGGTGAAAGGTTTATCTAGTGGGGGATCAGCAAATATTTTGTATCTTTGTTTGTCCATTTTTGAAGTGTCTTAGATGGTGCTAACTCAGAAAGGCTTGGGGATGTAAAGTTCTCTGCATGAGCTTTAGTAGTAGTCTCAAAAGTACTGTGAGGACATCTCACCATCAAAAAACACTGGAGAGAGGGGAGCATGATTCCCGGTTTTACAGGAGGGAGTGAAGAATTGAAATGACTTATCCGAAATTTCAGTAGGAATCCTTAACAGAGTGTGGTGTTGAAACCAGATTCTCAGACTCCTGTGACTGTTCAGCTTTCCTCTTTGATAATCACCCACACAGAGTTTTAAGTTAGGATTGGAACTTACCCTCGAGCTAATGCAGAAATAAACCTAACTGAAGGGAAAGCCTTCCTTCTTGTCCAGCTGGATGACTGTACTGTAGATGGAGGACATCGCCAGGTGGAGAGGCCAACCAACAAGACCTGCTTTGTCAAGGATTAGGAAATGGAAACATTGCTGAGGAAGTACGATCCTGAAGGTGCTCAGAAAATCAAGATTTGTGGTGGAAAACAGTTTCAGGGAACAGGAGAGAGTTTGGGACAGGATTTGCTGTTCAGCCAGAAGGGAGAGGGTAGAGCTGCCAGCCATGTGGAAGGGATGGGAAAGGTAGGAGGGTGTGTGGAGCTGGGCACTGAAATGGAACAGCCGAGATACAAGCACCAAGGGACAGCTCTCGCTCTCACTGAAGGGAATGGACCGACTCCCATTGACGTCAATGAGGGCTGAACTGGGACCCTTGCGAGAAATATATTGAACACAGACAAATCCAGCAAAGTCAAAACAGATGATGCAGGCCGCTTAATACAGTCACAGGGAGCTGATTGCGAAACCTCCTAATGAGGCAGTTCTGTCAAGCAGCCATCCAAGCCCAGTAGGCTCCAGCCTAGGAGAGGAACATGGGAAGCTGTGGTCCTGGAGAAGGCATGCCCAAGATGGAAGGCTGAAATGGCATGGGATAGGTCCTCACTGTGCTTCAGCACAACCCTACTTGCCACCTTGTTTATGTGACCATCTCAGCTATCTTACCATCTTCCAGGTACTTTTTCTTGAGCTTCCCCTCTCCCACCATTCGAGCTGTTTTGAAGCTGAGGTGTGGACAGACTGGACAAGTTGTCACAGAGGAATACACTGCTGTACCTCAGCTGCTGGTGGGAGGCAGCTGTGTGCACATGCCTAATCCATGGCACATGCAAGTCAGTTCAAGTTAGCCAATGCGACAGAACCGCACTAAGCTGGCTGAAGTGACCTTATTTGCAAGGACTAAGCAAATGCACATGGACTGTAACGCTGACACGCAGTAACCAGTTACCGCGTGATAGCCGGTTCCTGTGTTTGCGCTCAGCCTCTGACTCATCACCCCAAACTCTTCCCTTGCTGTGCTTCTCAGTCCCTTGTTCCAGGTTCCCAGCGCCTGGTTTCCTCTGCGTCAGGGGTGTCTGTGGTCCTACCACAGCCCCTTGTCTGTCCAGAGCGTAGTTTTGGCAACTCTCCTGCTCTGCTCTGTGGAATCTCAATGATCTGCTTCAGGGTCAGGCTCTCCTAGTCCTCTTCTGACAGTACTCAGCCAGCAAACTCCCTGTGGATACCCAGGTCACGGCTCACTCAGCATATCCCCTCACTCCACAAACCCTTTCCAGCCCAGCAGGCCTCCTTGGGCACCAGGACCTCTCTCTCCACCATCTTTCCTTGTGTTCCCCACCTGGAGAATGCAGTGAGTCCAAGACATAGCTCTACCGTTAGAGAGCAAGAAGATGGAGAGCACTCCAGTGAGGTCAGTGGAGAGATCTTGGCAGTATTTTCTCTCTGGCATAGTGGGAATTTGGAAAAGGTAATGGAGTTGAAAGGAGAGGGCAGGATGAAGTTACTGCTGGGGAACACGAAGGGGCAAATAGAAGGAGCTGAGTTTCTGGGTGCTCCTGAGGATGTCTTATCCTTGACCAAGCACTGGTTCAGGCTGAAGAGCAGAGACTTCAGTGAAGCCACACTTACTCTACACCATGTTGAAACAGAATTCAGTCCAGAAAGATCCATTTCCTCTAAACTTGGAGTTGTACCATTCTAGCTGTGTTATGACAGAAGGGACAGATTTAAATCAACTGATTTGTAGGTGGAAAATTCAAAGGAATGGGAAGAGAGCACAGGAGTAGAGACAGGCAGGGGGCATTGTTGCTCTTAAAATGGTCCTACACTGTATGAGCAGCTTAGATGTTTTGGGAATAATAGAATTTCACTTTTGATTCCCCATGGATAGACTGGACTGAAACTTTACCTTCCTTTTCATCCTGGATCCACTGAAATAGCAGCATCTTGAACAAGGACCAGCTTCCTTGATGTAAAAGTAACGTTAGGTGGGGAATCCAAGTGTGTAGACACAGGGACAGGTTACCTGCAGTAGGCATTGAGGCATCGCCTGAACTTTCAGGAATGGAATGAGCAAAGCCAAAGTGCTGGGGCCAGCAGACATGAAAGACACCAAGAGAGGCTTCTTTCAGCTATGTCAGATGCAAAATGAAGGCTATAGAAAAGCATGGGCTTGCTGTATGCTGGAGCAGAGAACCTAGAAACAAAGGGCGTGAAAGAAGCAGATATCCAATACTTTTTTGATACTGAGACCAATAATGTTTAATGCCTCTTTTAATGGCTTAGAGTGCACTCTCAGCGAGATTAGGGACAACCAGTTGATACCCCTGAGGGCACAGCAGCTAGTCAAAGGGCACTTCACAAACTGTCGTCTGTGCTGTGCTGTGCTGTGATGTGCATTTCAGAGCTGATGGCCTGGCTTTCTCTGCTGCCTGCATTGCATGTTTGCTTCTTGCTTCCATTTCAGGCAGCCCTCTTTCTTTGAAGATGATGGAAACAAGCATTCCTTCTCCAAGTAAGCAGCTGAAGGGACTGTGTTAGACTAGTCACACCTCAGCAAGTGAAATTTGCACCATGAGCCATAGTTCTATGCTTGTGGGTTTCCCACAGTAAGAGGGTCACCAGGGCGTAATCACAGCATTGTCACACGTAGGCTACTGCATCAGCCTAATGCACTTTTGCTAAGGACTTGCCTCTGGGCAGTGAGGTGGGAAAGGGCCTGGGTATGAGAGGAGATGTGGGCTTGAAGGAACCCTGCTCCAGGTTAGCTCTCCAGCCACAGCCTGGCACAGAGCTGCTTCCCTCTCCATGCAAACTTGCACGTGGGGACTGTGTTATTGGAGAGGGGCAACCCGAGTGGTTCATCCTGCGTGGTAATGTAAAGGTGTTTCTGGAAGCACACAGGAAAGCAGCAGCATCACGACCTCCTTAGCTGTGCGCAGCTGCACAGCAGTATAGGCAATACTGTGTCCTCTGGACTGTATCTGGGACGACTCCTCCAGCAGTGTTCCTACTTTTCCTTATTCATGGGCATATCATAAAGGGAGGTGTTATTATTAATGACTGATTTTTCTCTCTGCCTTGTCTTTTTATAGCAAACACTGCTTCTCTCCACGTTCCATGACTCTTCACCTCCCCTGGATATCTGTATGAGTATGTTTATTGACATGACAGCATGCAGCAGTCAGCACTGCCAAAGTCAATGTGCCCCATGTCTGTTGAGGGTAGGCTGGGGCTGTCAGCTTTGTGTCTCCTGAGAGATACCAAGACTGTTTGTTGACTTTGCCTTTAGCTGGTGTTAGATAAACAGTGAAACTGTATTATTTTTGTGCTTCTTCCTATGACCAGCTTAAGCACTGTAGTGGACGCATCAGTCACTGACATCAATTGTTTCCCCTGGATTTTGCTCTGAGTGTTTGGTGAAGCCTGGAGAAAAAACACCATTATCTTTGAAACTATCTGGAAGGGTGAGAAAGTCGTGACCCTTATGCTGTTCTGGGGCCTGGCCGTGATTGATGCTGCCTGACACTTTTGGGTGCTGGTCTCACAAGGTGGGGGGCTGCTTCTGCCCATCAGGTACAGGTGTTCTTGGTCATTCTGTTTATCAGTGTTAAATTTGCTGTTTTATGGTGGTGACATCCTCAGTGCAGAACCAGAGGCAGCAACCCTGGGCAGCCTGTTCACGGAAACCTCACCTCCCAGGGCTCTCTTTTCTCTGGTGGATCCTCTGGTGTTCTGGAAAGTGTGAGTCCCACCTAAAGTTTCTGCTTGAGGAGGTCTTTGAGGAAACTGTGCACTCTTTTCTGGTGTCGATAGAAGTTGAGATCTCACAGCAGCTTTCTGTATTGGCTCCTCCTATGCAACTGGTAAAGAGAGGAATCCCATGTCACAGGTTGAGTCAGATCATTGGCTTCTTGATGCCTCAGTCTGGCCTGGGTGAAATTTGCTGATGGGTTCTGAGCTGTTGGGGATGGATGAACAAACACAAACAGCATGATTACTCAAATTTTATTTCCATTGGAAACCAGGCTGAAGGAGCCAGCTCCACTCTTCCCTCTGGGATTGCTTTTGACCAAAAACATTGCAGATGTCTTGCTTCCTGGTACCTGCATGGGATCTTTTGTTGGTGCGAACTCATTCTATGCCTTTGGAACCAGCTGACAGATGCTGATATGCAACAGCTGGCCTGAAATGGCAGATCCTGCTGCACCTGGGTTTCAAAGAACAGGCAACCAGAGGAGAAAACTGGGTGAAGAAATGCTTGGTCTTGGGCTTCTGCCAACAGAGGGCAAGAACTGCTGACATGGTGGGGACACAGAGGTAAGACCAGTCATGCTTTCAGGTGCTGAGGCCTCTTAAAGTGAGTATGCTGGCCCTGGTGGGGTGGGCTTGCTCCAGACAGGTCCTTCCCACTGGACTTCATCAAGCAGGAGGATAAAGATGCTGGGAGAGGTGACTCAAGTAGTTTTTGGTCTTATTTTACTCGCAGCTTGGGACTTTTGTTTGTGGCACAAACATAAAAGTTGGGGGCCAGTCTCCCTCTGCAGCACAGCAGAATCATAGAATCTTAGAAACTCCTGAGCTGGAAGGGACCTACAAGGATCATTGAGTCCAACTCCTGGCCCTGCACAGGACAACCTCAAGAATCCCACCATGTGCCCGAGAGCCTTATCCAAACATTTCTTGAACTCTGAGAAGCCTGGGAATGTGACCACTGCCTGGGGAGCCTATTCCAGTGCCTGACCACCCTGTGGGAGAAGAACCTTTTCCTAATATTTGATCTAAACCTCCCCTGACACAGCTTCGTACTTTGGTCTTTCACCATGTGTCAATAAATTATGCCTAATCAGCAGGATTAGAGCATGTCACAGTTTCCTTCCAGGCTCCATGTCCACCTTTCCTTCCCACAAAACTCAGCGAGGAAGAGGGTAGGTCAAAGAGTCTGCAGCTGGTGTGAATGATGGTTTAGCACAGACAACACGTCTGATCCACAAAAATGGTGAGTGGAGTTGCTGCTCTGGTGTGATTCAAGAGTGTTTAAGAACAGAAGAGATAAGGAGAACCAGGCAAACCGTCCTTGGAAAGATAAACAGAACAATACAAAGTGACTTACTGTTGAGTTAGGAAGAACAACTGCTGAGAGCAGCTAACGTGTTTCTAGACAAAGAACTGCAAACATTTTAAAAGGGAGCCAGAATAAAGAGACCATGAACAACTGGGCAAGCTGTGACCTCCTCTGAACCTGAAGGAGGAGCCTGGCAGAGCTCCCCAGCACATCATCTCCACATTCCTCATGCTCTGCAAACATCTGCCCAGCACCTTGAGGTCTTGCTAAAGGCAGAGCGTAGCACTGCTTAGGGCTGTATGTAAGTCCAGGACAGTGCCTGACAGCTCATCTCCTGCTGCTTGGACTGACTGACTTTGGCATCGAGTGGGAGGATCATGTTGCTCCTGCTGTGGAACTGTGATGTGATTTGATTCCCACAAAATACTGGTGCTGAAATGTGTTTCTGGGTCCTGCAGTTTGGGTACAGTTGCTGTTTCTTTGGACTGTCTCATACTTCCCAATCCTCATCACAGATGCCCTCAGAGGTAGCAAAGATGAAGAACTGAATGACCTTATTTTTGCATTACAAAAAATACTCTTTCTGGCTTCTTGTTTTCTATTACGGCCAATCACACTGCCAGTCTCCCTTTCCCAGTTCTTCTCATGGCACGTAGTGAGATTCTTGAGCTTGTCCTGTGCAGGGCCAAGAGCTGGACTTGATGACCCTCGTAGGTCCCTTTCCTACTCATTATATTCTATGGTTCTGATTTTTCTACCCCTCTGTACCCATCCATTGCCCTTCTGCCCCATCCTTCATCTCCCTCCTACAGCCTCCCTGGTGCTGTGATGCCATGAGAGCAGATATGCTGCCAGGGGTAGATGGAGATGGTTCCTGCTGTGCCAATGCTGTCTGTGAGCTGTCTGACTCCTTTTGCAGTTCCTGGCATGAGTCTCTGCACATCAGCTTTGCAGTCACACAGCTGTTTGTGGAGCCAGCTCATGACTGCACTATTCCATGCATTTCCCACCAATCACAGCACCCGTGCAGTCATGAATGGCAGCTGGCAGCAATGCACCAAGCAGCAATAACACATGAGCATGTCAGCATTGTCTTGTGGTGGCTGCCCCTGGACACTTCAGAATAGCCTGGCTCTGGAGCCATATGTTTTCCATGTGGGTCTCCCTCCTCCCTGAGTGGGTTGTACAAGGTGACCTCTGGAGGTCCCTTCCACCCTCAAGCATTCTATGCAGTAAGAATTCCCCCTGTGCAGGGGAGGATGTTCTGGTACAGAGGTGGCATGGCACCTGGGGTGTCTAGGTGTGGGGTGATGCTCCCCTGCTGGGGCAGGTAATCTTGTCCTCAGACTCAAAGAGGAGAAGTGCAGCAAGTCTTTTATCAGGAAATGAGCTCAGGGAGCTGAATACTCAAGTGATAAATTGCTGGAGGGTGTAGATACGTGTCCTGTAGCCCTGTGTGGGACCTGACCTGGAGCTCATGAGCACTTTAGAAACAAGACAGCAAAGATGTGCCTAGGGTCCATGGAGCACAATATCAAGCAACCAAATACTTGCTTTCCTAATGCTGCTCCTGGGAGCCTTGGCTACTTGAGATGATAGTGTGTGTCTGTTATTTCTGTCAGGCAGGCTGAAACACCCAGACACCATAAGGTTTTTCTGCAGAACCAACCTGAAAATTTTTCTTGGAGGCTGTGTGTACACCAGTCTGCCATGGAAAAAACTATCCATATATGAAGCCATTTTGCAGGACAGTTGGAAACACAGATGCTCAGGTAAGTTGCAGGTTCCCCCTCTGAAAGCACTGTGCCGGCTGCGGATTCCATGCTTTGATGGACCACAGAGGTTCATGGTATTCATCAGGATCCTTGCTTCCCCCCAAGGCCACTGTTGTAACTTGACCTCAGCTTCAGCATGCCTTCTGCTTCCCTTCCCTTAGGATGTGCATGAGCTGGCTCCTACATCCCCCTGCAGTTGCTCTGAAATAGTTAGGGGAAGACTGTAACTAGTGTCATAGAGGTTCATTGGGCTGCTCCTTCCCACTCTCCAGATAATGCCACTGAGACTGGCTGGGATGTTTTAGTGCATGGACAAACTTCTGCAGCAAGTGGCAGTGAGGTGAGTGATGCTGGAGGCCTCCTTTGTGATTTCAGGGCAGAGCAGGGTGTGCCTGTCCAACAGAGGCACCCTTGCAGCTGAGCCTGCTACGGGCCAGCTCTCTGAGTATGCACACCAGTAGGTGTATCCCAACAAGGGGAAGGACAGTATCCTTATGCTTGGCAGACCCTTTCTGCTTGTGGCTGAGGACACCTAGGATTGAAATAGAAGGACAGCACAGTTGTGCCATGTGGCACCCCAACCTGTGGGCAGAGGTTTCCCTTGGTTGCAGCAGCTCTGCTCTGTCTCAGATGCAGCTGCCTGTGAGCAGGCCCCACCTAGGCCCGTGGCTCCATCAACGCCTCCTGCACTGGGGGTGTGTCTGCCTGGAGCCAGGCCTGCCCAGGGCAGCTGGCATGGGAAGAACACACACAGGGGTTCTCTGCAGCCCCTGTTTGCTGCTGATCCTGACACAGTGTCCTCGCTTTTCTTCCCCCACCACGGCTCTGTTGTGAAACACTGACTGCCTTACACCAGTGAGACAGCCAGGCAGCAAGGGACAGCAAAGGTTTTTTGTCGGGTCACGCAGGGCTTGGGTTCCCCCGTGCTCACACATGGCATTAGGAGCAGGGCAGGGGTACAGTGTCAAAAGACAAAGATCTAGGGATGGGGCAAATACTAGGAAGAAATAGGATGGTCCCAGAAATGAGAGAAGCAAGAAAAAGTTACAGAGAAGACAGTGAGGAGCTGCTTCAGAGGAGCCTTCTGCTGAGCTCTGAAGCCTGATGCTCCATAAGCCAAGCCCTCAGCCAGTGCACAGATGTGGGCACTGAACTGCACAGGGACATCGTGAGGTGGCTGTCACAGACCTGCACCCACAGCTGGGGACCCGCACCTCCTGAAAATGCTCCTGCTGCGCTCCCTGAGATACTCACGGCACACCTGGCCAGGGCTGGTTGGGGCGGCCACAGAGATCCACCCTGCCATAGGAGCAGGGCCTCAGGAGGGAGCAGCATCCCAGCCACAGTGCTGCTGGCAGTGGAGCCTGCCAGGGAATTACAGATTAATATGGAACTGATCTGAGATGAAACACTTTGGATCAGGACAACAACCAAAAATATTTCGAGTTGGATCAAACTGATCCAAACAAATCTGTTTGTTCCCTGCTTTCCCAGCAGACAGTCTTAAAGGTCACAGAGCTGAGAAGTGTGGCTGGGCACAAGTGGATTTTTCTTTAGGAAAATTACAATGACAGAAAATTCCTGACCAGCTTTGCCCTAAGAGCGAAGAAGGGGGTGATTCACCTCTCCCAATTTTAGGCCTCTTTGTGAGGAGCTGAGACTAGGAGCCCTGGAATGCAGAGAGTTTGGCATCTCTAGCCAGCACAGAGGTCCCCACTCCCCAGGAGACAAGGCCAGCAGGAGTGATGGCTGGTCTCCGGTATATTCCTGCATGCTGAGTGGAGGCTGGGACTCCTGAAAGCAGCCCTCCAAACTGCTGACTTTTGGGAAGTGACTTCCAAGTCTTGGGGACTGTGTTGACATGGTATGAAGGTATGCAGACAGGTTTAGGCAGACAGTGACAAGAACAATTAGACTTACCCCTTTTGAGAACTGCTTTTTTGATAACTGCCTGTATTGTTAGCCAGCACCAGCCAGTGACTCAGAGATGGAAATGTGCAGGGACAGGCTTTGTAACTGTCCCAGCTGCTGGGTCCTCATTCTCTCCCAAAAGCAGGGCCCTGATACTCTGATCCACACCCCTGTGGGCCACGCTCTGGAGCACCTGGTGATGGCAGAAGCAGCCTGAGGGCTGCTCTCCTTTGCAGGTGCCTCACTGTGGGCAGCAACATTGGAGGAGATGCTTGAAGCTGGAGAGCTGCTAGCTCCCACCTGAGTGCATGTCCCTCTGCCTGAACCTGAGGGCTCCCATCTCTGTGCCGTGAACTCACCTCGGCAGCTGGCTGATCCCCGAGGTGATCTCACCCACCAGGTTTTTCTGCAGGTGGGATCGCCCCGGGAGGCTGAGCAGCCATGGGAGCACGCAGTGAGGCGCTGGGTGCTGGCGAGGAGCTGCTCCCTGCATGGCCAGCTGCAGCCTGCCGTGCTGCTGCACTCCTGCATGGCAGCTGCAGCCTGCCGTGCTGCTGCGCTCCCTGCGTGGCCGGCTGCAGCCTGCCGTGCTGCTGCTCCCTGCATGGCGGCTGCAGCCTGCTGTGCTGCTGCGCTCCTGCATGGCGGCTGCAGCCTGCTGTGCTGCTTGCCTCCTGCATGGCGGCTGCAGCCTGCTGTGCTGCTGTGCTCCTGCATGGCGGCTGCAGCCTGCTGTGCTGCTGCTCCCTGCATGGCGGCTGCAGCCTGCTGTGCTGCCGTGCTCCTGCATGGCGGCTGCAGCCTGCTGTGCTGCTGCTCCCTGCATGGCCGGCTGCAGCCTGCTGTGCTGCTGCGCTCCCTGCAGCCTGCTCTCGGTTCCTGCGGGAGCCTGGCTCTCCCAGGCAGGTGTGCTGAGGGAGTGGGCCCAGGACATCCGCTCGGCAGCCAGGGATGCTGCTGCTGGAGAAGCAGTGCAGAGGCCAGGTGTGTGTGCAAGCAGCTGTGTGCACACAGAGCTGTGTGCAGGAGCACACGGGGACACTCAGCCTGTGTCCCTCATCTCTGCTGCTATCCTGTGTCTAACTGATGCAGGCTAGCTTCTAAACTAAGAACTTGCCCTTCAAATTCGGCAATGTCACTTTCATTCACAGAGCACTTTTAAGATGCTCAGATGTATTTGGCAACTGTGGTTTGTTTTTATTAGTAAAATGATAGCATATGATATCAAAAAGTGTTTTCACTGTCCTTGTTGAAAGGGATGCCAAATGCAAATCCATTTAGATAAGTGAACTGGATTTATAAACTTCCTTTTGCTGTGCCTATTAAGCAGGTAACAAGCCAGGGCCTTAGAGTTTCTCCCCTTTTCTGGTTTGGGAGCTGGGTGCTGGGTCAGGAGCAGCAACAGAGAGTGTTCTGGTCCTGCCCACTGCCCACCCAGGCGGGCAGGTAGAGCTGCCTGCCCAGTGCACACTCAACCCCACCTTGCCTGGAGCCAGGCAGGAATGGAGGGGAACAGACTGTTCAGCTGGGGAGCGGATCAGCTGGAGGCGGCTTCTGTGGAGCCCAAGGAGGAGCCTCTGTGCCTTCACTGGGCTCTGCCATGGCACGGCTGCACCAGGAGTTGCCTGCAGACTCCCTGGCAGGAACTTGGCTGCCACAGACTACAGAATGCCCTCACTGGCACTGGGGCTGATATGTCCAGGGCCACAGAAGAGTCTGGGGCAGAGGAGAGCTGACCCCAAACCTCTGCAGCCCTGGGGACAGAGCTGGACAGAGCTGAGACCACTGAGTGTTACCTTTGACAGGCCCCTGCCCATCCTGTTTCCCCCCTGCGACCCCAGTAGCTGCATTATCTGTGGAAGATGCCTGTGTTCTGGTGCATGTATTTTTCCCCTCTCTGTCTCTGTGGCTGTTTATTGTGTACTGTGGAGGGTCTGGCACCAGGCTGTGCACCTGAGGCACCTCTGTGCCCTGCAGAGGGGAACAATGCCCTCATGGGAAGGTTGTACATGGTGGAGGTGCTGGCCAGGGTTCTCCAAGCTTGCTCTCCATGTTCACACTCTTGCCGATCTCCACATCTGACTTGCCTCTTCCTGTCACAATTTTCTCTTCAGGAAAATGCAGCATTTCTTGGACTGACCCTTGTTCTCCAAACAACGACAGTGCTGCCCACTGCACCTCCCAACCTGCCCTGCCCTGGGACACCTGTCCACATTCCTGACTAGTTCCTGCATTTCTTACCTTTGCTTCATCCCCTCATTACATCTCAGAGGCCACTCTTCTGGAAGTTCTTCCAGAAACCTGGTGATCCCTACTGCAAACCCCTGATGGATGCAATTGCCTAGCCCAGTGCCGTGGGAACGATACCCTGCAGGTCTGTTGGTGCAGCTCCTCGGGTGCTGTGCATCTGTGCTAGTGCAAGCCTACAAGATGCAGAGCTTGTGTAGTATTAGCAGCATTGAGTCATCATGATTGTCCAGAACATTTATAGTTTTATTTCTAGCATCAAGACTCTTTTTTCCCAAAGAATCTGAAATCCTGGGTGTGGTGATGTATTTTCC
>WEIT01009482.1:0-12894 GCA_013389985.1 Dryoscopus gambensis | reverse complement strand
AGGTGCAGAATCCAGCATTTGGATTTGTCAAATTTCATCCCCTTAATGATTGTTCAATCCAATCAGTCTAGATTCCTCTGCAAGGCCTTTTGTCCCTCCAGAGATTCAACAACAGCTCTGAGTTTGAAATCAGCAAACTTGCTACTGGTGCATTCACCTGCTGCATCCAGGTGGTGGATAAATACGCAGAACAGAACTGGCCCTGGAATGGGGCCCTGAGGAACACCACTGGTGTCACCAGTCACCAATCAGATGTAGTCCCATTTGCTACAACCCTCGAGCTCAGTCCCTCAGCCAGATCTTCACATTGTGAACCCGCTCATCCCACAGCTGGACAACTTATACAGAAGGATGTTCTTTAAATGCATTTAGGTATCTTCAAATGCAGATTGATGGTATAACTTCTAGTTAGCAATAAAGAACTTTCTTTCCTATGGTATCCTCATTCTGCTGGTAAACAACCTATCATCAAATACATGGAGCAAGTTTTGGCAAGCTTTTTGAACCTCTTGAGTCATAATTGCTATGGTTACTTGTTTTAAATATTTGGCAGTATTGCACATCCCAAATTCGCCATATAGCAGTTTCAGTCTTTGTCTTAAACATCTTGGTTTTGGATCAGCCATCATCAAACACAAATATCTGTTCCAAATACTGATTAGGTGTTTCAGATCCTCCTTAACAGCCCTATGGCTTTTTAAATTCAGTTTTTAGTAAATGCATTTTTTAAGCTTTCATTCCATTTAACAACTTGCTCCCAAACATCAAGCATCTGTGTTTTTGGAAAATTATATTTTGGAAACAAGAATCAAGTTTATCTTCTTTTTTGTACTAGCAGCCAACTCAAAATCTGCACCACACCACAGACATGTAGGGGAAAGCTGTTCATTCCCGAAAGCCTATTTAAAATGTATAAAACCCAAAATCTTTTTAGAGCAGTGTTTTCCAGGCATGTTTTCATCACTGTGAAATTTATTCTTTCTCTTATAGTGATAACCTCACCTGATCTGCACAAACATGGGGAGATATGGGTAGTTCCCAACACGGATCACGTGTGTACAAGATTTTTCTTTGTGTGAGTACAAAGCTTCTCTTAACATTCAACTTCATTCTACACCTTTTTCTCATGTTCCCTCCAATAGTTGTAATTAAAGTAGATAAAATACATTTTTCCTAATTCTGTTAAGTATTGCTTCATTTTTTATCTCTCACTGTGCTTACTTGTGCTAGGAATGTATGGATAAGCTAGTGACAAGAGGTTTAGTAGATGCCTTGTTCTAGTATAAATGAACAGAGAGTTAATGATTTTTCCTATTCAGTGGCATTACTTCATGTTATAGTAAGTCTATCCATGTATGTAAAACATAATTCCTGTTTGGCTGTGTGTATTTAAGCTGAGGAATTCATTAAAGGCTTCCTGTCTGTGCTGTGAGCATTTCCCTCTTTCACCTAACACTCGTCCCCTTGGGGTCCCAGTGGCTTATTCAGCCTCGGGGTTTCAGCGTTACCACCTCCCACTCTCCAGGATCTGCATATAAAGATGAAGCACAGCAGAGTGCTTCAGTAGAACCGTGTTAATATACGGAATAAGCACTTAGAGAACGAGAGGTTTTGATTTTTTACGTAGATCAATAAAACACTAATATGATTTTATTTTCTGTACTTTTTTTTTAGTTATGAAGATGGTCAAGTGGGTGATACAAGTATAAATACACAGGAACCAAACATTCATAAAGAGATTCTTCGAGTCATTGGCAATCAAACTGCTACTGGTTAAAAGGACCACTCTTATTTAATTGATGTGAAGCCTTCCTCAGTCTCAAAGCTGGATTTTGAACTGAAGAAGATGCAAAAAACTAATTTATTATTATTATACTAACAAATTAACCATTTGAATACTTACTGTTTTCTTACTTAGTATTTCGTATCTCATCAAAATACCTGAGATGGTATCAATTAGCAACTGTAGGGGTGCAAAGTCTATTATTATTCTAAAACAATTAATAATTAAACAGGCATTTGGGTTGCTCACAATAAACAGGCATTAAAAAGGACTTTTGTGCTGATATTTTTATACTAAACTTCAAGTGGAAGTTTTAGTACTGTATACTGGTATTTTAAATTTAGAATGACTGAATTACAAGTAAGAGAGAAGATTTTATAGCGGAGCACCTGTGTTATGCAGGATACTTTGCAATAAGTAAAATATTCTCATATTAAAACACAATAAAAGATTGTCTGGAATATGTAAAATTGAAGAGATTGGTTACCTGTAGCTATCTTTGATTCTTTTTATTTTACACAAATGCAGCTAGAAGGTGAAAACAACAATCCATTTTTTTATTTACTGGTTGAAAAAAAGCAAAATGAATGTGATGGTATATGTTTAGTTTCTTTATCTTCTCTGGAAACACTGTCTTACCCATTAAGCAGCTCAGTTGCATTTTTTAATTATATGAGCCTAGGAAACACGCTGGCAATCCTGAAGCTGTTAATTTCCTTTTTAGAATTTTGGTTTTTATATACTAGATTTTACAATTTCATTAAATCAACAAGGTTTTTTAATGTTTGCATCTTAACTTCAGTGAAACTGCTCTGTGATTAAATTTATTCACATTTTAAAGTATGTGCTGAGTTAAGGCTTTTACATGGCTGAGTTGGTTGTTGATGCATCAGAAAATATATACAAATGCAAAATTCTGATTTTGTCTTGGTGAAATAGTTTTACTAATTAATTTGTAAGGGATAAGAAATCAATTTAAATATTTCTGTCTTTTAAATTTACAACTGTTTTTTCCAAGTGAGTAGGACGGCAACACAGATAGAGAAGGGTCCAGTCTCCAAGGCATAAAGCATACCCTGTGCCCTGATGAATGCCCTTGGCAGCCCTCATGGTAGCTATCCTGAAGCATCAATCACACCCTTGAATATGGAGAGCAGTTCAACTTACCCATCTGTGCAACTACTACAAGCAACCTCAGAAAGCAAAAATAGACTGAAGTCTCTCTTATGTTACTTTCATAATAAAGATACTAAAGCACCAAATAACAGCACAACAGAGCACAGGTGTGTTTGTTTCTTTTAAACAGAGCTGAAGTAGATATGCTGTAATGGGTGATTCATTTTTTCTAGTTCAAGTTACTCTCCTGGACTACTTGCTGCAGTTGAAGTGCCCTACAAGTACAATAGTGGTATTTGGCCTAGGAGCATATACCTGGGAATGTATTTTAGCATTCTGGACTTATTTGTTGGGGACTTTAGTTTTTCTGGGTTCGTATCCACACTTGTAAAGCCAATTTTGTTTGCATATCCCTGTTTTGCTTTCAGCTCTGTTGACTTGCACCCTCATTTGGTGGACCTCTAAATTGAGAATCACTATTCTTAATTGTTGTACTTCATGTTGGGACAAAGGTTAACTTCTTGAAACAAAGAGGTTTCCTGAAATTAGTCTGCGTAAGGACTGCCTTAGGTTGGGTGACTGCAAGAAGTCAACATAACTCAGAAGTAGAGCTGAAACCCTGGCATGACCATCTCTATGTAATGGTCCTGCCATATGAGTCTGAATCACTGTGTTTTGCCTAACAAAAAGAAACTTGGAAGCAAGTCCACAAAGATGTTCTATGATTATTTTCTGGGCTCTGGGATGCCTCTTCCAAAAGAACTAGGAGAAAAGAGAGATGAACGTCAGTGAGCTGGAGAAGCCAAGTAAACTGTCATCTTCTCCATCCCCTCAAGCTACAGCAAGGTCTCAAATGAAACCCTTCAAAAAGAAGGAAACAGAAATGTAGCTAATGAGTCCACCTTTGTTTGGATTGTGGGGTCGTGATAGTGGGCATGCATGGTGCCATCATAAGTACAATCCCAGGAAAGGGAAGGGAAAAATACGTTGCTGCCAAATTTTAAGACTGCTCAGAGGTTTGTTAAATGGATGAGCCACAGTAAGGGACAGTGTCAGGGAAAGCAGGGCTCCAAGTTGTATGGAGGCCTTGCTAATTTAAGGTGCCTGTCTAAGGGAATGCTGAGATGACTGACTTAATGGGGGAGAAGGGTGGTGGTCAAGAGTAAAAGGTAGAATCTGACAAGCACAAGGGTCACGAATCAGAGGAAGAGGACAAAACGTTCAGGGAGAAAGGTAGTTCAGAGGGGACGAGATGGCATTAACAGCTCAGGTCCCATGTGGTGCATAGCAGGAAAAGGGGCTGGCAGAACCAAGCTGTAGCATGGGGATACACAGCCCGTGGCGGTGTGGGGCAGCACCATGCCCAGGGCAACTGGGCCGCCTGAAATGTGTCATTCTGTAGGGTTCAGTGCAAAGACACAAGCCAGTGTCACACATAAACAGCAGTTGAACAAAATTCTCTGGCCAGAAACTCGGTCAATTTTTTCTTTAGCGAGAATATTAATGAAAAACTTCTACAGCTTTGTATTATTTGCTGGTGAATGTGAATCTTCAGAACATTTAACAAATCATTAGTTCTCATACTTTTAAAAGGTGAGGGGAAGGAGGGATGTTCATTTGGCATCTGTTACTGAAAATAAGTAACCCTTATATAGCAAACTCCAAAGACTTTTATCACCAAGAACTGGAATGAAAAAGCCTGAGGATGAGATTTCCCTTGGATGATTTTGTCCTTTGGGGTTTTATGCAAAGATGGAAGTTGCACGTTGCCAAATGCTTCCAAATAATGTGCATTAACATGGATTCTAGGGGATGAAAAATAAAAACACAGGGTGATTTGAGCAAGACCCTGTGTTATGCCCAAAGCCCTTGCTTTTCCCTTCCTGTTACCGCGCACACATTGGTGATGGAGCAATCATTGTAACTCCTGCTGTAAAGATGCAGGCTTTCCACAGATGGCTTTTAATCAAAGGAAGTAGAGCCCCAGGCTCTGCCATCTCTCTTGGTAAAAATTTCCATGAAGTCATTGCTGTGGCCATACCCAGTATGCAGCAGCCAAGGGAGTTCTTGGTAAAACTTTTTATTCTTGCTACATGCTACAACAAAATGCAGGCCCTCCTCATGGTGGAATGGTTTTGACAGAAAAATTAGGTTAGTCCTTTAATGTTGCACCCTAATTATGAATTTCCATATTTATCTTCTGAGCATCTTAAACATTGAGAAAGGGATTCAGAAAGAAGCTTTTAAATCTTTCTTGAGATTCAGGCAAGTATTTAGCATTCAAGGGCTAAATTAAGCAATTTGAGGTACCTTTTTCTGTGATATGAATCAACATGGCCCTGTTTTCTTCAACAGTGCTACACTGTTTTGATAACCTGAATCTTTGGCTTCTTATTACTTACTGTAAAGTGGCCAGGTTGTGTAACATTTTGGTTAATGTTTTACAGGAACTAGTCAATGACACTGGAATTTTTAGGCTTAAATTTTTTCTTGAAAAACTCTTAATGATGCTGAATGATTTTAACATAATAGCTGTTGATACTAAAAATGTATCTGATGAGTTATGCTAAGATTATACATTTGTTAATACAAATATGAAGTCACCGTAATGAAGACTTTGTGCATAGATCAATTACACTTTGCTTATAAATCACTTACTACTGTGAAAACAATTAGCATAATTCCAACAAGGATAAATACCAAGTAGAAAAAAAAAAGCCAAAAGGGGACAACTGAATTAAGAGATTCATGTTTCGGAAGGAAACATTAAAAAAACCCCAAACCCCAAACCTTAAGCAAATGCAAAAGTAATATCTAGGGATTGAAAGTGAGATACAAAGAATAGGAGCCATGACTCACCACGTGCAGCCTCTATTGGCAGCGCTGCTGCAGCTGGAATGGCCCTGGCCACCCAATCTCTTCTCTCCTGTGGCACACAGCATCCTGTGGTGTTTTATTTGCAAAACGGAGGTGTTAATGTAGTGTCTGTGCAATTTCTTCATTAAAAACTCCACCTCGAGGTGAGGGATGAGCCTGTTGACTAAACTGAGCAAGGTCTGCTGTTTGTAGAGCAGCAGAATGTGCTGCTGATTATGATTCTGTGAAGCACCAGAAGTTGTTCAGAAAGGATCTTTAGTCCAGTCAGATGAATTTATTCCTTAAATAAATTCCACTCAGGAGTGCAGGGACACGTGCTTCAGAAGGGGATAAATAAAAGGGGATAAATAAAAGGGGATAAATAAAAATGGGAAAATTTGCTCCAAGCAGAGCGTCATTCTCTGTGCACAGTGTTGTGTGAAATGCACAAGGATGTCGTCAGGAGTTTGAATTTCCCGATCTGTGTTTGGAAACTGGTCTGAAAGCACTGACCTCCTCTGTCTGTCCTGGCATGTCAGTGCTGTACTCCTGCTCACTGGCTGCAGCAGCAGCCACTGACAAGAGCCGAGGGAGTAAGACAGCTTGAACTGCTGTTCCATAGCATTTTGATTGCATGCTCCTGCTAAGTTTCAGTCTGCCACAGAACAGCTACGATGTAAATTACTGCCCATTAAACTTTGCATTGGGATTTTGTATATGTACTAGGCATAAGGCTTTTGTAAAGGGGAAAAAAAATTAGTTTTTAGATGAACATATCTACTGTGTTGAAAACCTGTTGAAGAGATTGCATTAAACATTTATCAAAAAGTGAGTAAAAATAGTCCTTATACATAGACCTTTAATTTAATGTTCTAAAAATAATTTTTGAACTTACCCAGTATATATTGTATCTTTGACTTTTAACAAACAGACACTCCTTTATGTAAACATAAAATATGCCAATGTTTCTTTTAACTCCATAGCCTTTTTTTCTCCAAATAAATTTATTAAATTCTGTGCACAAAATCATACTGCAGCCTGCTATTTAGCCTATGGTGCCTTAGAGTTACTCAAATATTTAACAAAATGGAGATAATGTAAATACTGCCAGAAAATCACTAAGGCCAAATATTTTCTCTATTCACTTTTTACTGCACTTGCTTTCTATTGCTACTTAAGCCTCTTTTATTCAGCTTTGTAACAGCTATAGCATTGTAGCCAATGTAAATGTTTACCTTCAATAAATCAGAATTTGTTCAACAAGCACTGGGCATTTGGGCACTATTTTGAGAACTCTGTTCAAAGTTAATACAGCCATCTAAGAATTAAACTGCATCTGAAGCAGTTTCTTGACTTTTGCTAATCTCAGTGACATCTAAAAGTTATGCCATGCTTTTACACATGTTCTTGAAGTAAAATTTTTTTGCAGTGATCTTTTTAAAAACACGTAGATGAACAGTAAAAACAGTTTTTCTTGCTGTGTTTATCTGACTGGGTTACCCAGCTATCATAAAAGCATTATTTTGCATGTACAGCATCATAAAATGCATAAAGATGTCTCAAAATGCTTTTTATAATTGCTTTTAAAGAAGTCCTCTGTTTTTCTGTAGAGCTGCTTTTGTCATGAAAACACAGCAAATATATGACAAACCGTGTCATACTTTAGTGTGGCTGTGTTTAAAGTATAAATACACATCTGCAACTCATAAAATATGCAGACATTTGTGGGACTGGTTATTAATTCAGTGAGTGTACTGGTTTTTTCCCTGCCTGTGAGCTCATGTTAATTATACAGGTAGATACAGCGTGCAACTTTTGAAAGTTTTACCTTTTGTTTGTTAAATCTATTATTTTGTGATTGCAGATTTTGGGTTGAAAGAGTCAAAGTGGTACTTAGTATTATTTTGACTGCTGTGAAGTGTATTATACAAATATGACTATCAGACAAAAAGATATCACTGCTACTCTAAATGACTGATAATTTGCTTTCAATTTAAGTGTACAGGCTGGGTCTTGAATTCTCTAATGCAACAGATATTCCAAACTTTGGGGATCTTAAATTTGGAAGCAGTGACTTCCAAACTCACAAAAGAAGAGCTGAATCAGTGGGGAAATATCAGACCTCTGTAGAACTGAGAGTGCCCACAGAGAGCAGAAGGGACAGAATTTATATTTGGTTTGGCTTAATTTACTTCATTTTCCAAGTGGCTACATCACAAGTTCTCTCAATATGTACCAATATTAAGTTTTCTGTTGAGAAAATCTTTGGTATATTGTATTCACCTGTTGAAAAGTTCTGTGTGGGACCCAAGAGATTAGTAATCCAGACAGTAATTGACAGCAGTAAAAAGTTATTTCAGTGGACAAGAGCTACTTTCAAATGCACGCATTGCATTTTTAACAGGAGGAAGAGGAGAAAATCTTCTCAGAAAATACCACCATTGCAAAAAGTACATACTGTTTTCATTAAGCTGTGTTTGCACACTTGACTAACTTTTTTGGAATTAGTGTGCAGTGCAAATTGGAGCAAATAATTTTGCACAGGAGTCACAGCCTTGGCCCCCTCCAAGAGGGATTTGTCCTCCTGAAATACTGTGAGGCAATTTAAATAGAACTGCATCAAATGAATGAAGCCAGTAGTAGCTGAGGGCCACAACTTTGCTCTGAGCACAGTGCAAACACTTTAAGAGAAGAAAACTTATGGAATGAAACAAAGGGCTCAGTACCTTGCAAAAGCCTAGTGTCAAAATAGGTGAAAAACAGGAACAGCATTTGGAAAAAAAATGAAATTGGCATTTTTATTTGACAACACTGTAGATCCCTCGGGTTGGTATTCTTAAATGTTGCGAACATTTTCCATTCACAGTTAAGGGAGAGAAGTGTAATTCAACATACAGAAATTGAAGCCTCTGAACAGGGCATAAAACCCTTTTAGCATCAGCACTGTTTGTAGCAAACCCATGTGCAAGGCGTCAGCTATTGGATTCCAGCCAGTTCCAGAAAACTGGCATTTTGCAAGATGCTGAAGCTGTGGGAATTACACTAGCAGCAGGAACAGTGACTGCTGCAGAAGCAAGAACAGCACAAGTCTCCAGGGATCGTGTCTGGAAAAAAATACAGGAACTCCTGGCTTATGGTTTGTTCAACAAAAGCCAGAGCTTATCATCAGCAAAGCAATTCTAATTTGTAACTTATAAAGAGAAAGCTTTCCATTGTTTGGGAGAAATGAGAAGGAAAAAAAGTAATTTTCTTTAACCTGCTGTCCTGTAGCTGGATAGTTCAGTCTAGTAGCATGTCTGGGGCAGTGTCCCCGTGTACTTGCATGTCGCAGGTTTGCTTGCAGCAGTAGTTAGCAACTTTCTTACAGATCTCAGGCAGAATGAGGAATGTCTCAATTAGCTGACAGTTCCTTGGAGCCGGTCTTAGATTTTATATACATATTCTAATGGAGTCTGTACAGATAAAATGTTCCAGAAAGGGAATAGGTGGCTGATACTTTCCTTGCTGGTTTTCAAGTCTGATAAGACTGTTCTCCCCATGTGAGCTGCTGAACAAACAATTTTGCTGACTGTTTAAAAAAAACTTCATCTCTCCTGGTCCTTCCATCTCTCCTAGTCAAATAGCTTGGAGTTTGGGTGTATTTCTGTTCATAACCATCTTCCAAGGTTAATTCAATATGAAGAAGTTCAAAGATGAGAGGAGTCAGAGGCTCAACTAATTGGAATAGGTATAAATGTAATTTGAGTGTATATAGAGGAAAATGTCTAAGTATCTATTTTAAGATTTTGCATATATTTATAGGAAAGTAAGTTGAAACAGAACTTTTGAATCAAAACTAAGGATCACCATCAGTGTTTACAACACTTCTGACAAATGCAGTGTATTACAAACTGCCCTAATATGATAGGTTTTGATAGATTTGACTTGCTGACTTTTTGTCTATGATATGTTTTGCTAGAGGCTTTCAAATTTTTGCCTGTGGGGAATTCAGTCACACCCCCTCTGTATGTGTTATCACGTAGCTAGCATGTTGTGCTTCATGCGATATTCCATATGTGTGAAATTGTATTATTCCACTCTTTGGCTTTTTATTATCTTACGCAAACTTTGATTTCATGGTTGCCATGCTAATCAGTAGGACATGAATATCAAAAATCTCAAGATCTTTTAGCACCAGTCTCACTTCAGATTCCTTCAGATACTTTATGCTTTGGAACTTTGCATCCTTTTTTTGAGCTGAATCTCTTGACAGTATCAATAACATTTGGTCCATTTTATGCCCCGATTACAAAGGTCTTTAGGTGGTTGCTAAACAACTTGATAAACCTAAGAGGTGGCACTTCTGTCTCTCTGACAGTTATTTAGTTTTTTTGTCAAGATCTCTTTTTTCCCCTAAGTCTCCAATAGTCTCTTCCACTACCAAAGAGTTACAAAAAAATTAGAGGACTTGTTGGGGAGATGATAATTTTGCCGTTTGTTATGTCGTTCAATGGTTTCGTATTCTGAATATCTATGCTAATGTGACCTGAATTTCTGATACATTGCAGATCTCTTCCCTGTCACTCTTACTGCTCACAGAGCTAGCCTTTACAAGAGCATCAGATATGAGCATTAAAATACAATACTGAATATATTTCAGTTAAAATGCAACAGTGTGCAGCTATGGATAGTAAAAAAAAAGTATTGAAATTACAGTCCTTCAATATGAAAAGCATGTGTACAAACTGTTAATTTGTACATGAGAACAAGAATGTGTGGCCAAATAGGTATGCCAAAAAGGATGCTGTTAAAAGCTAAAGAGTTTTATAAACACAATTTCCTGTCATAATTTTCTTTCATCTAAGCAAATTTGGCAGTGTAAGTTCAAAATACTCCCTACCTGTAGTTCTGGCTCTGCCTTTAAACAGGGTTCAGATTGAATTGCTGGTCTTTCCTTCACAGATTCTTCTTTTCCTTTGTTTTTATGAGGAAAGCTTACTGTGTTCTTAATTACTTTGAAGAGTGTTATTAGTCTCCTAAATTTATCTGCTTGAACAACTTCCATAGATTGGTTTGAAATGGCTTTTTCATCAATAAGCTACCATAGCCATTTACTTCCTTTCCATGGAGATTTTTTGTTTGTAAACCTCAAGTCTTGAGTTTTTTTACTTGAACAAATCTTTTCTTAAGGGGATTGAAAGACTTGATGGTATGTGTGCATGACATTTATTACGAAAATTCCTACTTTTGTCTTTGTAAGTGGTGTCTTAGTGGCCCGGGCAGCAGATGCTTTGGTATAGTGCAACAATTTATGAATTGGTCCCAATGAGGACTGATTTTGATTTTGGCTTTAAGGGTATCATTGACCCATTGGATAAAGCTAAAATTTCTGACTATTCTGATCAAATTCTGTTGTCTGTAAATTATGTTACTTTGTGTAAACTGTTCCTTTACATAATCTGCTCTGTGAATCTCTATTCATATATATTCCTGCCAACTCTACTATGCATGAATGCAAAGAAAGAAACAAAGGTACAATAAAGATGTGGTTCATGGTCCCTGCTGACTGGAAATTGTGTTTGGGTTCATATAGGGTAAAATTGTGCAAGAGGTCACTCTAGAAGTTTTGTGAGCTGAACAATTGCCTTTCATGCCCAGAAGTGTTCCTGGGCCTGTTCATTTTGCTTGTATAGGCACAGCCATCCTGGTCAGATGCGGTCTGTTTGTTTGTCTAGATCAAGATCCTTGATCTGAAGTGACAAAGGTATTCCTTGGTGGAAGATTGCATTTCTTAGGGCACTGCTTTTCTTGCTTTTTACTTTGTACAGTTTCCTGTGGCAAAAGCAAATGCAAAATGGATGAAGAATACTATTATTTTGATTTGTAGCATTATTCCTATGTCATGAGTAAGTACAAGTGATTCCACAGCATTCAGACCTCTATATACACTTCAGTATCCACAATAATTAACTTCAGTTTTCTCTGACTAGATACATATATACACATGCATATATCCTCTTTCATGTTGATATTTTGATTGCTAAGTAGATCTTTGAATACAAGAAAGTGGGCATCATTATTTTATGTACACAGAGATTGTCTAGACTTGCTGAGAAAGCTGAGCAAGTAAAGCTCAGTTAGGAACAACGATTTATATCAGTGCTCTGCTAAACAGAGACTGTTGAATCCTGTGGGTGATTTTATAAAAAAATGTGAGCAAATGTCTACTGGAAAGTTAATTCTCTGTGATCAGAACAGATTCAGAACCAAGCTTCTTGAGGTGCAAGCCTTGTGGTTCAACATATTCCAGCCCACCAGCCCCAAAACAAGGATTCGATTAAATATTTGTACTTGCTCTTTTTTTGTTTTCTTCTTTTTTTCTTCCCCACCAGAAACTTTCTCTGGGCAAATAACTATATCCAAAAACTTTTCTAACTGTAAAAGCCATTGCCAGTTAATCACAGCTATCAGTTTAAGGATGTGATTTCCACAAGTTAGTCCCATAGATTTATGGTGCTCTCTATGATTTTTATTTTCCCCCCACATTATGAATGCCTCATTTCTCTTGAGGGTCATAAAAACTTGAAAGGTATAGTAGCACTATACAATGCAGACTTCCTTGCACCCTCTTGCTGGCCTGCATAAAACCTGAATTGAGGTACTCATTTCCTGCAGTGATTAATCAACATAATGTGATCACTTGATGAAAATCAGGCTATAGTAGTTAGATATTTTGAAGAGGAATGTTGGGCCTGAGGTTTTTGTTTCACAAAGCCCTTTCAACAATGAGTGAAATTTATTCTCTCTCTTGTGGTTTGAGCTCATCTCTCTATCTTTAATTTTGATTTTATTTCTTTAGGTAAGGATGTTGGGCCAACCACCTAAGGGCTACTTAACTGGGGAAGCAATTTCGCTTACAGGATTGTTCCCTCAGTCTCCATACTCGACCAAACTCCTGGTAGGAAATGCCTTTCCAACATGATTTTTGGTGGGCAGGGTTTGCTTTCTGCAGGGTGCACCAGGCAGCATGCCTTAAAATTTGGCCATTCCTGCAGATTCCCTCTGAACTGAGTGCTGTCTTCATGGACCTGAGCCACAGGGTCCTTCACCCTCTCCAACTTGCCCAGATGCATTTTACTGTTCTCTTTCCTAGGTATTCC
>WEIT01009475.1:354-14681 GCA_013389985.1 Dryoscopus gambensis | reverse complement strand
GATCAGAACTAGCTCCACACTATCAAAACTGTCAAGCCAAAAACTGCCATGCAGTCATTTGGATCACATCACTTATATTCACAACTTATTTTTTATAATCACAACATGATTTAAACCTTATTTGATTAATATTTTCAAAATTTGTTAGCTGTTTTTCATGATGACTGCACTACACAGTAGTTACAATTTAGCTCTATCATTTAATGCCTTTTTGGAAGGAAAACTATGAGCAATCTAAAGTCCATGTCAAGTAGGTATCATGTATAGCCAAGCTTTCTTTTGTGTAAATATGAAAGTGTCATGGTCTTGAGCATAAAGCACAAGCATGAAGCTCTCTGACCTTAGTCCATGCAGTGAGCAGATCTTTTAGACATTTGAAACTTACAGAAGGTGTCAAGCAGTAAGTGTAACAGAGCTCCAGCCAGGAGGGAAATAGCTGCTTAAATTTAAGTATGTGTAAAAAAGTGCATTCCTTAAACTGATTATTTTCTCTCTTTATTTATTTATAATTTCTCATCAGGGCACCTTACATTAGATAAATATAACCAGGTTTATAAAACTAGAGTATTTCTTCCAAAATAACAACAAAGAAAGGTAAAGTCTATTTCTGTTTTTAAGTTTGGTTTGGATAAAACACTCACTAGGGCTGAGCCGGACATTGCTGGGAGACCTTTTCTTCTCAAAACTAGGTATTATAAAAAGGATAATATGCATGAAACAAAACAGGTTTCAGTGTAAGTTGCTGCTGCAGACTATAAAAACAAATAATTTAAAAGCCTTTTTAGTATTAGAATTTTAAAAATTAGAAGGAAAATTTAAAATACTTGCATTCTTTCTTCTTCATACCTCTTACCTGTCTTTATAGCTTAGTCTTGAATCTATTCAACCTAGAGTAAAGACCTCCTGCAGAGCATTTATGAATCATTCATTTAAATGGATAGCTCCCAACAACCAGAAAGAATAAAATTTGTTTGCTGACCTCCTGCCTAGGATCTATGAGGAAAAAAAGACAATCTGGCTTTAGCCATTCAAGTTGAAGCTGGCTTCAACAAGCATAGACCTGTATGAACTAGGGATATCTGAAGAGACAAGGTTCAATTAATTGCACCAAATAATTAGACTGAATTAGACAAAATATTCATCATTCAGTGTCATAGGAGTGGTATGCAGGAAAGCTATGGAAGGATCTTTCTGATCTTCAGATAGGGAAACAGCAATTTCCAACTTAAGGATTAATTTTAAGAAAGAAGAAATCCTGGACACAAACCCACTTGTAATCCAATTTTTGCCGTGTCATTCAAGTTCTTATAGTCCACACCCTTTCTGTAGGTAGCACCAACTGAAGTATGCAATTTTGCACAGAACAGGAAAATCTCTCCCTCACTGGGAGTAGGTTGACTGTGGCCTACGCAACTAATAAAATCAAACTAAAAAAATTTTTAAAAAAAATTTAAAAAGGAAAAATCAAACCAAAACCTTTTATTTGATAATATTACTCTTATAGTGCAGTAATACTGAAAAGAAAAAAGCAAAAAGCAGTAGTTTTCTCAGTAGTACCAATTCCCTGAAGAAACTCTTAAAAGAATTTTCCATTTTAATCAGAAAAGAAGGGAAGTGTACAAATGGACCTTTGTCATTCTGAGTAAGTTTGGCTGAGAAGTAAAAATAAAATCCAAATTTATCACTGAGGTTTTATATGCACATACAATTGTTGAAAATGTCTTAGAGTATGTTGCTTTTCACAACCATAAAATTTGACGAACTGAGAATTTCACAGTTATTCACTGTATCATGGTCACAATCAGGTTCTGTAAACATTCTTCAAAATGAGACCTTTTAAGTGGTAGCCATCATTCTTACTATCAAGTTGCCTGGCAACTAAGTATCTGTGCTTCCATTAAATCCAAGATGCACCAGGAACTGTATTAAATTTGGCGTGCTTTTTTTTGGCTATCTAAATAGATACTTAATAATAAACATTGTCTGCAGGGAATAAGGGAATTTTCTTCTTCTTCTTCCATTAAGGTCAGTAGTTTACTACTTCTGTCACTGCAGATCTGCCCTACGAGTCTGTAAGACAAAAATTACAACAGCAAAGGCTGTGGAAAAAGAAAAAAGACAAAGAGAAGGAAAAAAACTAATCATCTATCTATCAAACTTTAGGATTGACTGAGGATGATAGAATAGAAATAAATGAAGACTAGTTTCTACCATCAGTATTTTTGTCAAAGTCCTGCTTTGCTTAGCCCTGATTATATGAAACTCTAACACAAGAGATGGAGACAGACTGACCCAAAAATATTTCCTTTATAGATGGCTGCTATGAATACTGCAAAAGAGTTCCTGAAACTTTTGCAAAAAAATGCTTCCATAAGTTCATGACTTATTTTGTTCAAAACAAGTAAACTCCTTTTTCCAAAACTGCAAAATATCAGTCATGGTAGAAATAGGACTTTTCTAGGAGAATAAAGAAGGTCAAGATGAAAAAGCAAATCTGACAATGGAATTACTGAAAGTTCACTTCTTTCGAGATGTGCTTTCTTACAACGTCACTACCACATTTCAAAATCACCTGTTTGTCTTTCCATTTAATCTTACTTTCACAAGAGCCTATGGTTTAAAATTAGTTTTACTACATCTCAGCATCACTGTTTAGCTAGAAAATGTTTTTCAAAAAGATAAACAATAAATGAAACCTCCATAGAAAAATCCACCATTTTTATTTAGAAAAAAAAAATCTGAGTTCTACATTTTATCTTATGAGCTTTTCTTGATAGACCATGTGTTTCTTTCATGGAAAGAGACTACACTTGATAAACTGACCATAATAGTAATTTATGGAAGTACATGGATGAGTTGCAGTGACAGATGACAGTTCATATTTTACTTTTGGTGCCTCACTTCACACCATTTAAATACTTTCATGTACAGTGGTAGGACACAGGACCAAGTCTCTCAGAACTCCGGTCATCCAGTGTAGGATAGATTGTGGAGATCAGATCACTAGATAAATTTCTGTCAGATAGAAATGTCATGTCTTGACATGTCATTTACAAGTGCATATGCAGAAACCTTATAAAAGAAGGCCTGGGTAGAAGAAACATACAAAATAAAATAAGAGTGCTAAGAACCTATATATATATATACATATATAGACACATATATATATATTTCCTGTATATACAATCATATTCACTCAAAAATCTACTATGAAGTAGAACTCTATGAAGTAGAATAGTAAAGTAGATGGCAACCAGCAACCAAACATGGAAACAAAAAGTAGGCATGCTGACACATTACTGCAGCTGCAGAGTACAGCCAGATAGTTTTGATGGCTTTTGCATTTGTCCAGAGATTTTTCTGCTTCCAATATCTCAGCTGAAGTAACATTTATTTCAACCTCAGCTGCTTTGGGTTTTGTTAGGGAATGCATCTAATTTAGAATAAAAATTGCCTTTCTTAGAGTTTCCCAGTTATGGAAGATTTTACTTGTTTCTTTCTTGATCTGGACTAAAAGTTCCAGGGATGCCATTTTATTGCTACAAGGGAAAAAAAATGCATTCTTAGATGCTTTCTGAAAGGTGCTTGGTCTTAACTTTCAGAAATCATCCAATCATGTGCATGCTGAAACACACAAAAATTATAGGAAAAAGTTAAACATTTGAACATAATATATTGTTTTACTTTAAGATGTAATTTCTATATCATCATTTTGGGGACAGTGTGGCTAGATAGTGCACAGGTAGAAAAGGACTTGGAGGTACTGGTTGACTACCGACTGGACATGAGCCAGCAGTGTGCCCAGGTGGCCAAAAAGGCCAATGGCATCCTGGCCTGTATTAGGAATAGTGTGGCCAGCAGGAGCAGGGAGGTCATTCTTCCCCTGTACTCGGTGCTGGTGAGGCCGCACCTTGAGTGCTGTGTCCAGTTCTGGGCCCTCAGTTTAGGAAGGACGTTGAGACGCCTGAGCACGTCCAGAGGAGGGCAACGAGGCTGGTGAGGGACTTGGTACACAAGCCCTATGAGGAACGGCTGAGGGAGCTGGGGTTGTTTAGCCTGCAAAACAAGGAGACTTAGAGGTGACCTTATCGCTCTCTACAACTTCCTTAAGGGAGGTTGTAGTCAGGTGGGGGCTGGTCTCTTTTTCCAGGCAACAACTGACAGAACGAGAGGACGCAGTCTTAACCTGCGCCAAGGGGAGTTTAGGTTAGATATTAGAAAAAAATTCTTCACTGAAAGAGTGACTGCGCACTGGAACCATCTGCGCAGGGAGGTGGTGGAGTGACCATCCCTGGACGTGTTTCAAAGAAGACTGGATGTGGCACTCGGTGCCATGGTTTAGTTGATGAGGAGTTGTCAGGTCATAGGTTGGACTAGATGATCTTAAAGGTCTTTTCCAACCTAGTTCATTCTGTGATTCTCTGATTGTGTTTTGAAACTATCTTAGCCTTCGTTTCTGGCCTCTTCCTCCATATTTTCTGCTTGGTTTAGTGCCACATGATTTTGAGTCACATCTGAGTATGTTTCCTAGCCATATTGTGTATATCTTCCACAGCTTTTGTTTCCAATAGAGCCTTGTAAAATTTCTTCAAGGACTGATTTATGCAAGGTAGAAAAAGTGCTACATTCACATGTGAAAATTATACTACAGTATTGTTCTCCCAGGAGCCATAAACAGATCAGAGTCCAGTTTGTGCTGTGGAAAAAGAGCTATGAACCTCACTGGGACTTTTAATCACAATATGCTGGCTCTGAAATGAAGATCCATTTTCTATCCTGTCCCACTGGACTAACAAAAATCTGTTTGTTTATGGAAGTTAATTTTAAACTTTTAGCAGAGAAAAAAGGATACTGGAGGTGTTGCCCAGTTTTCAATCAAGCTTGACCTTAATCCAGGAAAAAAAAAATGTGCATTGCTGTGCAATGTTTTCAAATCAGTTTTTCAAAAACCATAGCTACTATTAAATAATTTTTTCTGTGTCCTAAGACTGCTAGGAAATACCCTTACAGAACTAGGAATAATTTTACCCTGCACAGTCTTCTGTGGACATAAGGAAAAGTGTAAATTAAAACCTCATCTGGTCATACTTTTCCATCAGTGGCTTCAGCCTCAGATCTGCACTGGTAAAGTAATTTAATTGCAAGAGAAAAACAGTGAAGCCTCTAGAAACTTAATTCTTCAGCACTGATTTTATTTAAACAGAATTCCATTAAAAAATCTGACAAAATACCACTCACAATGTCACTCCATTTGTCAAAGAGAGGCCTTTGATATTTCACCAATGGAAAAAAAATTGAGATGGTATAAAACACAATAAAGATTCTCTAAGCTCTCTATATGATTTTTTGACCTTTGGGTAAGACTTGAATAAAAAAGTTCTGGAGCTAGATTATACTTAAATTAGGACTTTTGTTGCCTATAGATAACAGGTTAATAAGATAGGAGACAGTGCTACACATTTCTAGATTTTCCCTGTTTTTTTTTTTTTTATTTTATTTATTATGACATCTGGACAATTTTTGTATACTTTATAATAGAGTATGGCAGCTGATTTCTGACTTGCACATGGACTGCAAACATTGGAGGGCTGGAAATATGGAATGGAGAGGAACAGTTTCCCTCTTCTAACAGAAGGGCATTCTGACGGATACTGGTCATTGTTCTGAATGACTTTAATGATAATGACAATGTAATAGGAATAATGTTAGTTTAAATCATGGTTATAGCTGAAGTGGTGCTTTGGAAATAATTCCATGCAGAAAAAGAATATTCTTGAGCTGTGTTACAACCTCATATTCATCCAAGTACAGTATTTTATGCTGAAATATGCATGTTAGTTACTGCTTGCTAAACCTTAATTGGTACTTGTCTTGACCTGTCATTGTTCAAAAATGGGTATATTAATTTATAAATTCAGATGTATGTGTGGAAATCACTGGTACATGTCTTCATGTCAGACAGCTGAGATCTGAATTTCTCACTGCTATAATGAAAGCTGTGAAAGACTGAATTTATTAGAATTCAAGTGTCACTTGCCTTGGCTTTTCTTTATTGCCAGAATCTTAAAACCTATATTACACAGATCAATGACAAGCAAAGGACTTGAATTTCAATTTCTAACATTGTGATTGTTCTGGTTTGCTACTTCTTATACTCTCCTTAGGTTCTTTCCTGTATAAAGTACTTAAATATGTGAGAAAACTTACCAGAAGTCAGAAAACAAAAGCATAGAAGAATTTTAGAGATCTTAAAGAGATCTTTAAAAATATAGATACTTAAAACCTAAAGATCTCAAGAACTATGTAGTAACTTTACAAATCAAACACAGAAATCTACGCAATAATGGAACAATAATAGATTGAAGAGGAATTGAGTTAACTACAGTAAAGTAAAAATAGTCAAAAGTGAGAATTGTCAAAATTTCAGATTTCATACTTACACTTGAACTTGTATTTTAACACTTTAAAATCAGGAAGAGGATGCTATTTTTAGCAATTTTTAGCAATTTTATGACAGAATGAGGAAAGAATTGCTTAGTCTACTTTTATATTACTCCATCACTTGCTTAATGTGCCTAATTATCATGAAGCTATTATGGTCTGACAATCCAGTAATACTCCAAATAATTACCTAGCCCTGTTTATACAGTTTCTAAATTTGTACTGTCTTTGTGAGATCAAGCATAGCTAACATGATTAATTTCTGCCTTCATGATAAACTGTTTCTGAGGTCAAGAGTGTTCAACATTGATTTTAAATCAATATTATATAATAGCTGCTGATATTAACTTTAAAAGTAGTTGCATCCCACTTGAAGCACTACTGACAGCATTATGAAGCAAAAGACAATGTAAGCACCTGCTAATGTAATAAACCAGCTTAATTAGGACTCTAAAATTCCAAACAATTTTAAATAATTCTCTTTTACTACCACACAAAAAATACTGCCAAAACCAAATGGTAAGATGGTCTGCATATTAGTCATTGTGAACAATTCTGTCAGATCTACAATGCATAATAAGATAGAGTGCTGTAAGTTCCTCTGTAAAGCTCATTTTGATTTTCAATGCAACTTTGAAAAATTTCCATTTGAAAATAGAAATTTTCTAATATGTTATATTTTAACTGATGCTTTATTTTCTGCATCAGTTATTACTCATAAGGACCTGTCAAAGACATGGCAAAATTTTTTACAATTTCAGAATATATCTAAGAAATACAGACTAATATATGCCCACATACCTTTTACAAATATTCTGGTCATAAATGAAGTTCAGAGAATGGTGCACATTCCATTTGTATTATAACTTAGTTCAGAATATTTTTTAATGGGATAATACTGAACACAAATACACTGGCTGTTTTTCCATTAATTGTAAAATTTAAACTCAGTTTATATATTCACACTAACTTTATTAAGTTTATCTTTCTCTTTTCTTCCGCTGCCATGTGCTCAATATAACAATTTCTACCGTGAGAAAATGCATGCTTTTTTCAGATACTAATACAAGAGTCAAGTAGACTAGGATGCTCTCAAAAATTTGAAAATCAGTAAAAAACATCCATGGGATAATTAGATTTCCTTAAAGTGAATTTTATTCCTAAATGTGTTATTCTTTCCTTCAATCAGTCTCGGTATTATTGCAAATAATCCAGTCATATAAGCAAGACAAAAGATATTGTAATTCTTAATGTCCCTCTGTCAAAATAAAAATGCTTGTAATTTTTCCTAATTAGGAAGATTTGATTAAGAAGAAAAGTTGTATTCAAGGATTGTGCTCTGAAAATGCACTTAGGTTACCCAAAGGTTGTGTTTGAAAACATCCTGTCTTTAAAATGCATAAAGTCTGTTGAAACCTCATAAGAAATAAAACTAAAAAAGAAGCAAACATAAATCTAGTAAAAGCATTAAGTATTATAACTAGATTTGTTATATGAATGAAATAAAAGGAAAATATTTGCTCTTAGAAATAACTTCTATGGGGAAAGTAGGGTAAACTAATGTTCCTACTTGCTCCTTATTGCTGCAAGCTGCTTACAATTCCATCTCAGTCCAAACCAATGGTTCAGTATCAAAATAACTTTGTTAATTCAAAATTCTTAATGTTGTTCTTTGTTTCTCAAAACTCACATTGACAGAAATTTGGTTTGTTTGGTTTGATTTTTTAAACTAAACATTGTTTTCATGTTGACTGGTCTCCAAGGATTTCAGGAAGTCTGCTGGAGCCTAAGAGAAATCAAAATCCCTAATTTCAAATTGTATTTAGGGACAAAAGTAAATCGTCCCTGCATTCTTAAAGAATTTGAAGACTAAGGGATAGATGACTGATGATCACATCAGTCTCCAGTGATAGAGAACTACAGGTCTGTTAGTAACCAAAGAGAAAATGAAGCAGCACGTGCATCAGTACAATTGAAAGTATAGTCTACCTCTAGGAATAAAGAATGCAAACCCTGCTCACAGCCTTCAATACTCCTATAATGAAAAAAAGCCAAAACAACAAGCCAACAAAAATCCACTCCACAAGAATTCTGAAAAAGATGTGAAAGCAAGAGAATTGCGGACCGAAGAATGCGGTAAAGAATCAGTGATGCCTGGAGTTTTTATTGTGACACAGTCAAAGGAGTAAGTAAAATTCTTTGAAGGCATGTAAGGAAATATCAAGTTTATGATTCCTCTGTTTTGCTCAAATACAGCTGTTACCTAAATTCTAGAGCTATAGTACAAGATTTTGTAAAAGATGTATGAAGTCAGGAATGTCAAATCATCTGCAAAATCATTAGGTTTAGCCATACACTAAAGAGTATTGAAAAACGTGTTCATTTCTTTGTAAAGGCAATTAAACAGTGACTAGGAATATGTGGGGAAAAAAAACCCCAACAAACCAACTAATCAAAAAAACCAACATGGTAAACTTTAATTCCAGTTTTAGCTTTATCATTTAAAAATAAATTGGAATTCTGTAACAGAAAAACACGGCAACCAATATGTAGCACCAGCAGAATTTCAAATATAAATGAAGTACATAGATCCATGAAACCCCATTACCTTTCAGTTTAATAAGAAACATTTACCTATTAACATGAAATATTCAACACACATCATAGAACTGTCTACTAGACTTGGGGGGTTCTAAAGAAACAAAAGTGTACTGTGGTGGTGCCTGTCCCCTCCATTGCCAGGCCTGCTCTAACATTTCAGGTGCACCTGAGAGGCTTTTACCAAAACTGATGAGTGATGAAACACCCCTTGACCACACCAGCTTTGGGGGTGAAGCATCTCTGACCATACCAGGGGCTCTTGCGTGATACAGGTGGGAACAACACTGACTGCAACAGGAACATCAGCTGCCTGACCAATGTAGGGAACCATCGGTCATACCCTGACAGCCTTGAAACTTTTTCTACCTGCATCAGCCCACATGGAATGGTACCATTTTTGCTGGAGTTCTAGAAAAAATTTCCAAATGTTTTGGAAATTCCAGTAATTACTGACCTGAGGATGGAAACTTTGCAGATGACTGAAGCCAATCATCTTGTGACCCTGTGAACAGTGGTCCTGCGTGAGGCCCTTGGAGCTCTCCTTGACACCGTGGGCTGCAGCACTTTTGAGTGGGATGCCTTTTGGAGCTCCAGGACCCTCGCATTTGCAACACTCAGAAGACCATCCCTGATGATGAGGCCTAGGCTGATACGCCCTCATGCATCCCTACTCCTTGACGTGCAACCCATGCTTTTCAGAAATGCTAAGGGATTTCACCTGACTATTTCACTGAAATTGAGGGGAATTTCTGACAGGTACTTTTATACACATAGATACAGTTGTATACCTCTCTTCATGTGCAGGTGTGTGAATTGATTTTGGTATGAATATTTTTATCATGAATCTGTAATTAGGTCATTGCCTAATTTAGTTGTAATTAGGTCACTGCCTCTATTTGATATTTTCTGATTAATAATTTAGGAGTTTTAAATGGTTAAATTTCCTATGTTGCAAAACCATGATGTACTGTAGCAAAAACATCAAGCCACTAGAATTAACTACTAGATGGCTTTTCTATTATTACTTTTAAAACAAAATGTGTATTGTTGGGGTCATTAAATTTCTTTCCCTTCTAAAACAAACAAATAAATGAACACAAAGACAATAAATTTATCAGCCTAATTTCTTTGGCTTTCTATTTTGCCTTGCTTATGGCAGAATTGCAGAATCATCAGCCTCGTGTAACAGGAAACACTACTGAAGGTATTTCAACAAAAAAAGAGGTAATCAAGTAGGATAATGATAGCAAAAAATGATTAGAAAATACCAGAGCAGGTTTTATTTGAGGCAGCGTCACAAGGATGTTCCCAGGTGCACAAGCTCCTCTGAGTCTCTAAAGCTCATAACACTTAGAAGTAACTTAAGGACTAACAAAGACTCAAAAGAAAAGTTCTTGTCAGTCATCATGAATGATATTGGTGTGTCTTCCAAAAATCAAAACAGTACATAAACATAACACAACCTATGGGTTAGAAAATGTAAGTACCCACTTAAACTGAAGTATATAGTTTGGACAATATTTTTCAATCATCAAGATAAATCACAAAATCGTTTAAGGTAATCACAGTAAATATTTTCAGTCTATTCCTAACCTCTGTTGTGTATTGATCACAAATGCAAAGTTTGGCTTTGAGATCTTGAGAGAAAACCCAGCTAAAACTGAGGCCGCACCTCACCAGACAATGTGCAATTACAAACAAACAATCCTTTCCTTGAAGCCTAATAGAAAATAGTCTAATAGAAAACACTACAGTACTTTGTGTTATTGGAGCAGTTCCTGAGATCTACTTTACTTTTGAACAACATCTACCAAATGCTCATTCATTCAGAGCAGATGTTAATTTGTGCTAAGAATTCTGTTAGATTACTTGACAAAAAGCTCTCAAATAATTTAGGTGAATTTAGAAAGAATCTCACTCTCTGCAAAGTTAAATAGACAAAATCAGATTGTTTGGGGGGGGGGAGGGTTTGTTTGTTTTTATTTTTTTTTTAAGTTTACACCAAAAAGGATTTTGCCATTGAAGGCAGAAGCAAAAGTCTTAAATGCATTCATAACAAAATATCCATATTTGTGGAGTCTTTTAAAGGAGTCAGTTTACTAAAATAACAGTATTAAACCCATCACATAAATACTTATTAGCAAATCATCCCATTAAACCCAATGATTTACATACAATGTACAGAACATATCTTTTGTAACTCAGCTATTAAAAACAGCTGTTAAAGGAAGAATGTCTTGTGCATTGTACCTCAGATGGGTGTATTGCTTATTGCAAAAGCACAGAAAGAAAATTTTTGTGATAAGAACTTTTAGGTTATCCAACAGACTCCAGAAAAAAACCTGTGATGTAATAGATCCACAAAGACTGGAAAATGAAACAATATTCAGTTTTAATTTAAGACAATTCACTGTAGTGACTGAATCATGGGGCACAGGATGACCCTAATGAGAGATAAATAGCCAGATACTGTAGCAAAAACCAAAACCAAACCAAACCAAAACAACCAAAAAACCGTAAACAAACAAAAAACCCCCAGTAGTTGACATCAATATGATCTTCCCACTAAGAGGGAGCAGCAAACCACCTTGTCTTGCTTTAGAAGGCAATAGAATATAGCTATTAAATAATGGAAAATAAATAAATAAAGCTGATCACCTAATTTGTATAAAATATTCAGCACCTATTTCTAGCTCTCGGTAGAATAAAACTTGTATGAACACCTTCCATAACACAGGTGAATAATAGTTCCCATTTCCACCACACTAATGGAAAATTAACATTCATAGAGCCCTTTGCTCATCCTAGGACCCTGACATTCAGAAACATTATTTTTACATACCAAAATTGTTTCCTGACTATTTTAATTTGACTTCTAATACTACCTCAGTAGCCGGACCTTGCCCAATTTCAGTACATCTTTATAAATGTTTTTTAATCTGCATTTCCACAGAAATGACAAATAATTAATTTTGACTGTCACCATTTGGGGGGATATGGTGAAACACCTCATAATGCTGAAAAACTCGTAAATATTTCCCATTCTAATAGAGTAATTGTATATTGGAAAGCTGTTCATAATATGTTCTCTTTTGTTTCTTCTTTTCTTCTAGAATTTTTGACAGGACTGTCCCTTATGTACGCCAAGGATTTGCAGTCTTTATTAAAAAAACAAACCAAAGCAAAACTCAAGAAGCCATTCTGAAATCAGCAAAATTCTGATATACGTACATCTAAAATTTAATATAGTCAGAGGATGAATACAATAGTCTATTATACTCTTGTCCTGATTAATTTATAAACTGGAATTTGCCACACTCCACAACACATTACGTATCCTTAAATCATTCAATGAAAATTGAAGCTTGTAAGCAGTCTCAGTATATGTGGCAAAAGAACACACTTATTTCTCCTTTTAATTTGAATCAGGGTAAAATTATTGCTTGAATTTAGAAGTTATTCAGCAAATGTAAAATATTTAGACCCATAAAATAAAAGATCTTTTTTCTATAATTGTCTTAATTCCATTGTGAAAAGTCAGACAGATTTTGAAAATTTTGTAGTTGCTATAGGGCTTTTTTTCACCCACTGAAAACCTGGATTTTGCATGAGAAGCTACAGCATATCTGCATTGTGTTTATTTTTAGAAGACTAAGAAATAAAATATTTGCTGTCTGTTGAGGTATAACAGAAAAAGAAAAAAATGAGATCAAACAATGTCTCTCATAAATGTCTAATATTGTCCTGAACTTCTCCCATAATCTTCATTAAAATAATAGAACTTTAGAATTTTCTCAGTTTTTAATTTTAGAAAGAAAATTAATTGCATACAGCACTGCAAGCTGGCTTGATGTGAGCAACAATGTGAGAATAAATTTCTTCCAGGAGCTTTAAACAGCACAAAAGAAAGAAATGGCCTCTAAAATATTTCCTTATAACTGTTTGTAATGAAGTATTTGATAACTCTTTAACACAATATATAAAATTGTTTAAAAGAAAGTACTTTTTTGGAAAACAATTACTCCAGTTTTCTGGATTTTTTTTTTAATTCATACGATTAAACTCTTTGAATTTTTGCAATTTTTTTGACAGTGTCAGGGAGAAGCTGATCCTTTGCTGTCTACTCTGCATAAACTCTAGGGTTTTCGTAATGCAGGCTTCTATAATGCAGGGTTATAATGTTTTAAAACAGTTCACTTTTTGAAGCAACGTATCATTAACCTGCTGTCTTGTCCAGCATGATTGCCATGTGGCTTTACTTTGTGGCTTTAGATGGCAATGAAAAGCTCTATCTGATGGATAGAGTTTGCAAAATCTGTTGGGATGAAAAGTTCTAAATAATATTATTAAAACTATCCATTAAAAGTGCCCCATCCAGACCTAGCTGTACTAATTTATAGAACTAATATGCATAGAAAGTTATTCCCCAAGAGTCTTACCCTTCTCTGATTGTTTTAGGCAAGCATGTTTATTGGCCAGACCTAGAGAGACTCCCAGGCCGACCAGGCATTAAGTGACAGGGTTCAAGTCTCATAGGTTATCTTATCTTCTCATCTATGCATCAACACCCACAGATTTAAACGTATGTCATAGTGATCTCCAACGCAATATGAGATGTACTTTTGAAAAACTTCTGGAAGCAAACAAGATAAATTTTTTGTGAGGCAAAAGAACCAATATCATCCTCCTTCAAAGTAGTCATTCATTTAGTCACTCATTTCCCAAAACTTCCAAGACATAGTCAGATTAACTACTCTATTTATACCATGACAAAAGCATTAATAAATTCGACTCTGAAGCATATCATCTGTACATGTCACTGCTTAGAAATGCCCAGATTAGCCCCGACACCAGGACAAATTCAGTAATATGAAAAAAATTGCATCCTTCATTTCCTTTATTTTTTATACAAAAACAAAAAAATGCTTGTGAAATAGGTATAGACCTCAATCTTTTTCCCAGATCCCCCCGTGCTTGCACTCACTTGAACTGGTGAGGATAAATTCCCCCAAACAGTGAGGCAATTATAGTCAGGTACCAGGAAGTTTGACTAAGCCAGTCCAAAAACATTGTTTTCTCCAAGAGGAAAAACCCCGCATTTATTCATTCTACTCATGTATAAAAATGATGCCACTCTACATCTGTGTGCTAGTAGCTATTTAAAAAATTTTCATAATGAAATGTTTGAAAAATGCATCCTAATTAATTACTCACAAGATTTAATTCAATTTTCAGAATAAAAAATGCCATGATTTACAATAAAACCTAAATATAAGCCGCAAATT
>WEIT01009474.1:0-23577 GCA_013389985.1 Dryoscopus gambensis | reverse complement strand
AAATGTTGTAAAACCATGCAGCCAAACTTCAAAAAAATCAAAATAAATAGCAACCACCACTTGGAGCTCATCTTTGCACACAATTGTGTGCAGTTCAGAAGTCTGCCTAGAATTCAGATACACAAATTTCCACTTAATCTGTGTCCAATTCATATTTTGTTACAGATAATATGTGTGCATTCACTAGATGATACATATGCTTCCAACCATAAACCTAAGACAAAAAATAATGTACGACCCTCAGCAACACAGGGACTTGCAACTAAGTTGCCAGCATGGCATTAATGGAGAAATAGAGCAACTTTGAGCAGGTTTGCTCCAAGCAAACTCATTTTTACATAGCTACATTTTTTTCAAAACTAGCTGTGTGTAGCATGTTGACCTTTTTTTCACTACAAGCAGGCTTTATGTGAAGGCGAGAAGGCAAAGAAAAAGCAGAGAAAAACAGAAGTAGATCACAGGTCATTGTTAGAACAGGTTTTATTCTCAGATTTGAACAAAAGTGAGTATCAGCATCAATTTTAAAAGATTAGTTGTATCAGAGGGAGGCCTCAGAAGGCAGTCATTTTCCAGATACATTCTTCCTATTTGTAAGACATCAAAGGACAAAGCCCAACTTTTGTCTTTCTATTTTCACCTTTACTTTTATTTCCTTTTTAAGCAAAAGCTCTCAGTGACAATTCTGGAACATCAGAAAGTCTGAGTCATAATAAAAATCTATATCTATATATGGGCATACATAATAATAATGTGCAAGAATATGACACTGACTACATCCTTTAGGGTCTGAACCCCAAGAACATTAATTTCTTTTTATTAATGGAATAGGGAGGAAGAAGGGAAAGCAGCATCAGAAAGCTAATAAGAAAGAAAATGTGTCAGCTTTATTCAGTAAACTTAATTACATGAATGCATGTAAATAATGCGACACAAAATGCCCAAATAAGACAGTAAATGCTGAGCTGTAGAAGACATACTTTTGACAACGATTTCCTTGAAGCAAAAGTGGTCATGCAGACGAGCATTTCCCTCTTTCACTTTTACTGCTGCCTTACAAAGAGCTTTCCAAAAAAAGGACATTTTCTTTGGGTGCTGTATTTGGACAGTGAGTTCTGCACCAGGAGTTAAAAGGTCTCTGAGCTGCAAACACTCTGAACTCAGGGCCGGAGCTCATATCTCACAACCTCCCAAGTACTGGCTTTCAGCTGACTCTCCACACATCATGCCAACTCTCCAAGGTTAACCTGAACATCGCTTGAAATTTTCTTCTTAAAATAATCACTATTCCATAACGTATTCCAAACATCAAATATAATTTCCTACATTAAATATTCATATCAGTTAGGTTTTCAGTTGTAAGAAATGAATGCTATTTTAAAGGCCCTAAGTCTTCAGTATGTAACTTTAAAGAATATAAACATTTCACAAACTGACTAGTATTTATATTGCTCTCATAGCCTGTGACAAATGTATGATGTATCTGACAATCTTAACTTTCTACAGCTATCGATTTAGAATTAATTTAGAATTAATTTAGAATTACTATGGATTTAATTATATGCTAAGCAGTCAATGCTACAAAGCAACACATTATCTTACTGCAGAGACAACTAGGGTCAAATTTGAGTTGCATATTCAATTAGTTTAAGCTTCTTGATGTTCGTGTATGTTTTTTTCCACTCCTACTGAACTGAAGTCACGAGTGTGTGACTTGCTTATTTAACAATATTGTTAGCGCGCAAAGTAAGAAAAACCTAGAAAAATAATTATAATTAAAAAAAACCAAAACCCACTAGCACATTATGGAGTAAATAGAAAAGGAGAAAAGCACTCTCAAGCTGTTCTTTTTGAAGAACAAACAAACCACCCCGGCCTTCATACAGGCAGGGGATATAAATATCTTGAGCTAGAACATTTAGACTTGAGGAGCTTATTAGACCCTTGAACCAGAACTATTCAGTTTGCAGCAATCTGAGCTAAGGAATCATGAACTGAACTTGTAACTTCCCTAACACGATATACTCACTTGACAATATATAACTCACGGTACACAGAGCCATAATGAGGTAAACTCTTTAAAGAGATCACAGTCTCTCTGCACTAAACCTAATCCTGTTTCATACTTGTAATATAGCTATAAAATATAGTAATGCTTCTTGTAGAAAATCGAAAGCAGCTTGGTAAAAATAATTTTTTAATTTAAAAAAAAATTTCCTCTTTTCCTAAATAAAGATTAGTCAAAGCAGTACATCACTCCTGGTTTTTCAATAGCCAGGCATTTCCAAAGCAGCCCAGAAAGCCATGAAAGCATTTTCAGAGGGGCAGCAGATGTATTGAATGACCTTCTTTGCCACTCAATGCAGTACTGGCAGTAACAGATGCAGCCCTCTACTATTCATAAAGGAGAGGAGGAATTAAGAGATTTTTAGGAAGAAAATGTTCCACACTCCACACACAGAGTTATATCTTTTCTATCTGATCTATAAAGTACATCTGCTAACAATGCCAAAGTGAGATAACAATAATCTTGTTTAGGGTAGAATTGAATGGCAGCTCAAGTTTCTGAGTGTCCATTGCTGCCCACCCCAGCCCTGCACATGGGGAAGAACCTTCCTGCATGCAAGCACCACCTGCTGTGGGAAAAAGGCCTCAGTTCAGAGATAAGAGTCTGGAATTTACTGCAATTTATGGGAAAGTCTTGTAGCACAATGAAAAATAAAAATTTACAGTGAACTAAAATTACTTGGTCTGCATTTACTTCCATATTTTATTTTATAATATATTTGATTAACTTGGATGGCTTTGAAGATTTAAATAGCAGCATGGATAAAGTTTTGCACTGAAAATTGAGGAGGACATTATAAATCCTGTTAGGAAGGGCTATAGGGAAAGCAGAAAATGTGACAGATGGAGAGAAAACACTGTAAGGTTTAGATACCTGACGAAGCCGTCTGAGTTTGAAAATCTTATTATTTGAAAAGCTTATTACTTAGTTAATTATTCCACTGCCTAATCTGTACAATGAAACAATTAACTAAACTTCAAAGAGCTGGTATCCATACCAGTATCATTTGATTTTTTTTTTCAAATTTTGGCATCTCAGTAAGATAAATATTTACATTCCTTAATGACTATTCTTGCAGTCAGGCTTTAAAAACCAGACAAGCAAAGAGTTGCTGGTTTGCACTTCTAATAGCTAAAAGAAATTACTGAAGAAAGGAGCTTGATTTGTTTCAGGTTTCTTTGTTGCTGTTGTTAGATTTAAGGGGTTTTGTGCTCCTTGGTGATAGTGGTGGTGCTTTGTTTTGAGCGTCTCTTTAGAAAAGCTTAGCCACAGGACTAGGTTTAACCCAAGGAATAAAATGCAACACATTAAGAGTTGCAGAAAGTGACTCAATTATCCGTCCATGCACATGCACTCCAACACCAAAGCACTTACAGACCAACCCAACCCTTTTGTCATTTTCAGGGAGAACGCAGGAGGCAGGGGCAAAAGCTTCTCCTAAACTCTAACATACAAGGAAGGAGATAAAAATCAATGAGATTCAGAATCATGCAGCTGATGTCTTGCAGCTCCTTTCCATTTTATTCCCACGTCTTAGGTGCTGAATTTTACCACTGACTTTCAGTCTCAGGCTTACTTCAAGTATATGCATTGAGGCAAGAAATGAAACAGCACAGGAGATACTCTGTGCTTGGGGCTGCAAGAACAAAGACCACTGGTGAATTCATTTTACATTCAAGTGTCCAGGAATCTAGTTTTAATTTTTTTCTTCTGCCTTACTTGTATAGCAAAAATGCTACAAATTGACCCTCTTAATAAAATGAGAAACACTATATAGAGTTGTTTTGCCTATATCTATAGGTTTCCACACCACTGAGGCTGGCATTGTTTCCTAAAATTGTTTTTTACTGAGTTAATTAGAATAAATAGGTTTTCCATTTTTTTCCTCACCTCTTTGGTGCTGACAAGAACTTTAGGGAATTCCTAGGTGGGTTTTATCAATTAGTTGATCAATCACGTTTCTATTAGAGACACAAACATTGAAGATGTGATTGAAGTACAAGGTTATTTAGTCTTCAAAAATTCAGCGGCAGATACAAAACAAAGCAGCCAGCAAAGAGATTAAAGTGATTAAAAAGGGTCAAATAAACCATAACAAACATTCTTAATTGTATTCATAACAAAGTTATCTTTACCACAGCAGTCAGAGCAGCTGAGGATGCTTCGAGATCTGCAGAGTACTCATGAGCAAGGGAATAAAGCACAGGACTCAGAGTCAGAATCTGAAGAGGTGCATGAGACGTATAGAAAGTACTGTGGTAAACATGTTAGATTTTGAAGGAGGCAATTATGCTCGGGACATCAAGCCTGCAGTGTCTTAAGTCTCTGGATTTCAAATTCCATATTTTATTCCTATCCCTGTCTTGGGGCTAAGAGCAACATACAGCTATGTGAGACACTTCTACTTGAAACAGGTATGTACTCAGATACTGGAAACAACCCTGCTGGAATTACAGGAGTATTTGCAAGATGAGCTGTCGTGCACGTGAGCTACCCTGTGCCCTCTACCTTCAGCTATCAGCCCCTGTTCTTACACTCCTCTCTGCTTCTTAAAAAAATCTCAACACATGTCCTTTGTCTGAGGAGAGTGCCTCATCAGCCTCACAAAACCTCCTGCCCACAACCCTTTACACCACAGCAGCATCCTGAGCCTCCCTGAGCTCACTGAACAATAAAGGAGATGGAAAGAAGACCCATCAGGGCCCCATCATGAACAGATCCAGTGCAGGATGGCCACACCATCTGTCTGGGGTTCACACCAAGCATCAACCACTTCTGGGTGGTTGCTTTCCCTCGGCAGAATTTCCTAAATGTAAATCCAAATCTGTGGGGCTACAGAGCTCTTTGTTGCCAAAACATCAAACACAGTTCAGGGCAGGAGAGGGTGCCAGAGCAGCACATGGAAGATGCCATAGATAGCTAGTACAGTTTAATAAAACCCAAAACCACCCCTCCTCAAACACTGGGAGGGCAGGGAGTCATAATAATACCACTGCAGTTGTAGCACTGAGCAAGACATGTAGCACGTGGCTCACACACCAGAGGGCCCGAATGAACGGTTCTCACTGTACTACTGTGCAAATACCACTGAGTATTGTTAAAAGTATGTCATATTTGCAGATACTGGCTGCTGGAATTTGCCGATGGCACTGAGTCTCCGCGCTGGCACAGCGGCACAGCTTTCCATGGGCTCTGCAGCTGATTTGTTCAGCTACGCTGAGAAAGGCAAAGGAAATTCTAGCAAAGACAAATATTTGACTTCATACACTCACAAAATCAACACACCAGAACCTCAAAACCTTCAGGTTCATCACCCACAATTTGTTTCACATATCTGAATGAGAAACACTGCTTAAAAAAATATGCTCAACATCAGACTGCAATATTCATGATGATGACTGCACTGTGCTTACTTTGAGCAAAACATCTTCATAAAACAAAATTCTATTTAAAAACTCATGCACATATTTTACAGGAAATTTGGAAACTCTGAAGAATCATTACTCCAAAATTTAAAACAATAGTTGGCACTAAAACTGAAAACAAACAAACAAAAATATTAAGTTGTAATTTTTAAGAAAATATGAGGATATCTTTACAAGTAAAAACTTCTAAATTCCCAAGAAATCATCATTACTCAGATGAACAAAAAACAGGCCATGGAAGGATCATGCTTAAAATGAGACATGGAATTAGCAATGAAAACAGCAAAGAAACTAGAGCATATAAAATACATATGAGAATAAAAGTGAGCTTGTGGATGTATAAGGCTGAAGAAAGGTAAGTGAAAGACAGCATAAAAGATAATAGTGGCAAGAAAGATACAGCAGATCTGCAAGAGGTGAGTGGCAAAACTGCACAGGATGATGTAAAGTACATAAAGTACACAGAAATGCTCTATTTTTTTTCCTGTTCTGTATTCAGAAAGAAGCAGAAGGATGCCTTCACTTCATGAAAAGCTGTGGATGGAATAGGAAGTCTGACATATGTGATAAAGAAGGATGTTAAGCAATATCTGCTAAAATTAAACAATGTTCAAATCAGAAGCCTGGATAACACATACCCCTGAGTGCTAAAAGGGCATGCTGAGGAGCTTCCCTGAACTGCTAATATTACTTTTAAACAAATCTTTGAAAAAGGGGGAAATTCCAAAGAAAAAGAACTGCCAAAGGAGATCTAATATTTAAACAAGGATAAAAGAGATGGGCCACAGACCTCTAGAATAGTTATTTAGCATTCAGTAAAAGGAGTGATTAATTTGAAATTTCATCAACAAAGAATTAGAGGCTAAAAATCTAATTAATGTCAATCAGTTAGTTTAATGGAAGGCTGGTCTTGTAAAACAAACCTATTGTCTTTTTGTGAAGAGATAACAGGTCTGCTTGACAAAGGCAATTGTATGCTATAGTGCACTTGATTTCTCCATGGCATTTGACTTACTACAACATGACAACTCAATTAAAAAATGATGATGTGGAATTAACAGAGTGCACTTCGGTTGGATTCAACCGTAGTATACTCACAGGTCTCAAAATGTTCTTGATACCGACAACTCCTTGTTTAGTGGAACGACAATGAATTCATTCTTCATCTGAAGTTATTTTTATAAAAAATATAAAATCTCCTGTGGTCACAGTGGTAGGTGAGACAGCTTCTCAGGATTAGGAAAGAAAATGGGGTGCCTGCGAAACAAACTGAGTTCCTACCTACAAGGAGAACCTAACAAAATTTATTTAAATAGAACCAGATGCAAAGCAACACAAGGGTAATTCAGAATGGAGTTTTTATGTGCCAAATGGAAAGCCCAGAATTGTACTTGACTTGCCTACTTAAGGAATTTAGTTTAGATGTTTGTCAAAGTTTTTAAAATAACAGCCTATGTTTCCTACAGAATTACAGAAAAGAAATACACATTTCCAGAGTTGAATGGCTGAAGGTTGTCAGGTGGTCATTGCCATGAGAGCCACGCACTTACGGAACTTGGAGAACAACTTCAGTGGAAGTGAGATTAAAAAAAAAATGAAGCCAAAGGAAAAAGAAGAATGAGAACTTCAGGAAAAACTCTTGAAAAACTTTCTTAGTGAAAAGCATCTCTTACATTCTTGAGGAGGAAAAAATAACTATATAAAGCTTAGACAAATAAATCATCTCAGTTTTATATAATTGGTGAGCTCTCTGACAGAATACCAGCATAATATCCACAATTTAAGAAACATGTGGAAATACTGGAAAACATTAAAAGGAGGGCCACAAAAATTACTCCAGCCTAGAAAACATGATTTATGATCTGAGACCTAAGAAGTGCAACATACTTGGATCATCAAAGAGAAGGTTATAAGCTGACTTCATCACCACACACAGGTATTTTCACACATAAAAGCTATCTGATAACAGGATGGAAATAGTTAATCATGCAGACAATGGCATAACTAACTTCCAGTCACTGGATCTCATTAGCAAGTTAAACCTTGAAAGAAGCTTTTGATTACTTTCACAGCTGGGAAAATCAAATTGAAATATTTTACCAGGGGATTCTGCATTGCTTGAAGTCTTTAAAAGAAAATTATGCCATCCTTCCAGAATATATTTCCCTTCTTTTTCTTTTTTAATTTCCCTGAAAAAATTCTTTGCAGTTAGCACGCTTTGGACTGAACAGGAAAGATCATGCTTTGACTTTCAGGGGCAGAAAGACTGTAAAAATAAGACTCCAAACCCTCTGCCTGCTCATTTCTCTTCATTCACAGGTTCTTGCCTTCATTCATAGAGGTTCCTTTCTCCTCTGAGAGTCAGATTGACTTCTCTTCTCCATTAAGAAGTTAATTTTACTGAAATCCCATATTCTAGGGTTTCCAAAATCATCCACTGAGGTCAGAAACAGCACCTTCTCCCTTTCATGCAGCTAAACTAGACTTACTCCAAAGGCAGAAGAGAAAGAACTGTACTTATCTTATTCTACTTTATTAGAGATTAAACGCAATTGAAACCTAAGACTAGAAAAATTGTGCTACGAACTTTCTTTTCTGATGAACTCATGTAATCATACCTAATAAATTCCCTGTCATTCCAAGGGTATCACATATTGGGAGGCTATGTTATCTCTCCTGCTTTCTGGGATAGTCTCCAGAAGAAAAAAGTGCCTTAATCTGAATAAAGGGGTACTTGAGTTTAAAAAAAAAAAAAAAAAAAAAAAAAATCTATTCTTTTCTCTAAAGAAAATAAGAACTAAATTCCCCAGTAGTTCCTTTGGGCCTGAAACCCTGTGAAGTACAGCTTCTATCTTCCACAGTGATTCCATAAAGATTGTCAGCATGCCAAGATATAATGTGAAAATAGGTAATGAGTAGCCCTGGTGGAGATCATAATTGCACGGAGATTATGACAATTATAAAAAGAGAAACAATATCCAGAAAGATAGGATTGCAGTGAGCACTTTGCATGGCATTTGAGAAACACAGTCTCTGTATCTGTATCTGTCAGTGCCAAGGAATCACACTCCTAGAGCCACAATTGACCTGAAGTCTCATGTTTCCTAAATGCACAAAACCTGTCACTGAGATTCTCTGTAGATGTCTAGAAAAAAGTCCAAAAAAAATCTCTGAGAGCATCACGTATGAGCCTTATAGCACAGCTAAACCCAGGATTTATTCCTCAACTAGATTGTCCATCTCTTCTGTGTTCCAGAATACACGGCACAAAGACTGCATCTTGTTTTTACCTGATTAGCCTTCACTATTCAGGGCTAGGCACAATCCTGTGATACACCTCTTAACTTACAAGCTCTTTAGCAATCTTTAGTCTCTTTAAAAGCAGTTAAAAAAGGTAAACAAAGGAAAACAAAGAAAATCAAAACAAACAAACAAAAACACAAACACACAAAAAACCCCCAACCTCAATGAAAACTCCAGGCAAAGAAAATCTTAGTCATCACACGCAAAGAAGTCTTTCAAAAGAAACAACTGTTACAGCATGGTGGATGTGGGTGCCGCAACCTTCCCAAAGGCGTCTCCATGGGGTAGGGAGCCGCTCCTGCGGGGCCGCTGCCCTTCCAACTGATGAGCTCGGATGCACCAAGGCTCCCGTCCTGTCCCGTCCTCTGAGCCTCCATAAAGGGTGGGCCCCCAGAGGGGGCAGCTCAAAAGGGACCAGGCTCCCATAGGAGTGAAAAGGGGCTGCACCCATCTCAGCCAGGGAGGCAGTCGGCAGGCACACACACGCAGGCGGACGATGAAAGAGTCAGGAAGGGTTATGGCATGTTCTTGCACGAGAGGATTTATTCCAGCCTCACCGTGTGGGAGGTTAGGAGCCAAGAACAAGATGGAGGAGGGATTTGGGGTTTATATAGGAGGTTTGCAAGGTGGGCAGAGCATTGGGATCGAGGGTGTTGGGGAGTAGAGGCAGTACAGAGACAGGGTTATGGCAAGGGGACCAATAGGGATACCGCGAGGGAGGGACTAAGGCACGAGGGCCAACGGGGAATGCAGGGAAGGGAAAACATACATGTAAGGAATAAAAGGGGGCAGGGAAAAGCAATGGATCAATCAAAGGAACAGAACTGGGGTACATAATATCCTTAGGAGAAGCCTGCCTCTCAAGCCTGGGGGAAGACCCCCTGCCACAGCCCCCAGTGGGCTGGGTCACCACAACATCCAACAAAGAAAATTTGTGCCTTTCTTGTTTCAAAGATTAATAAACCATCATTACAAGCAAGAGTCACAAATACTACAGGTAGCTAATACCTTTATTTGGAGGCTTCCAGAACCATCTGCTTACTCTACAGGATGCTAATGCTCTGAATTACAGAGAGATACTCTTCACTGCAATTGCACTAAAACATTATACAGCATCTGTTATCAATGGTCTGCATTATGACTGGATGTCCACAAGTCCTAGTCATAGTCCCTCATCTGTCAACAGTATCATATCACCCATCTGGCATCTTTTAATATTTTCACCATGCCACCAAGATCTGAATAACACAGTCTGAACTATGAAGTAATCCCAGTGTTTCAAACACCAAAAAGTTTCAAAGAAAGGAGGTAGTCTTTTGCTAAGTACTTACTCCTGAAAAGCAGATCACCTAAGCTTTTTTTTTTTTAAAAAAAAAAAAAAGACATCACAAGGCATAAGGATCCCCAAGAGCCTACTACAGCCTCCCAGGGCTGCGAGGCCCTGCTGCACGTGTCCCTGGGGAGCACTGTGTAGCAAGGAAAACACTCCCAGCTCCTCAACTTGCTGAAATCATTGCACTAGACTTTAAGTGGCTTCCTTTGTTTACACTGGAATATTTCTTTCTTTTCCTCAAGTAAATAATTTTCTTAGGTTCAAAAAAGCACCAGAACGTTTTTATCTTTATCACAGTTAGAAAACACAGCCCAGCTGCCAAGGCCATTCTTCTCTCTCCAAGTGTTCGAATAAGCCTCATACACAGTTTCTTTCAGTCAATAAATGTTTGTATGGCAGGAAAAGACACTTGATTTCCTCATCTGTTTTGTCACCAAAAAACATAAGGTTTCTTGAAAAACTCACAGGGCCTCGATCTAGTCCTGTTTTAGGAAAAAATCAGATGGGGAAAAGTAGGGAAGGAGCATGAACTCAGGCAGCAAAACCTTCCAAAAGCAAATAAAGTCATCTGTGTTGTTACTGGAAAGTGTCTATAGAGCTGCCAACCAATTGCTGGTGCAAGAAAGATTATTTTTAATATCAGAACTGTTTCTAAGAGAAGATACATTCCCAAGATCAAATCTAACGTAACACCATCTGGATTTGGGTCTAGACAACATCCCTGACATTTTACAGTACTTATCAGCACCACAGTTAAGTGTTGCTGACAGGGGGTGTGGAAAGCAAACTGGGCAGGAGAGTTAGGCTGGAAACCTTAGGCTCCTGGAGTCTGTTTCAGGCAGGTTCTGTGCCCATCTCCAGATCATCATGCCATCTGCAATGGCTTTAATCGCTCTCCTGCCACAAACTGACAGCCTTCACTCACTGAGGCAGAAAGGAAAGGAAAGCAAGCAGCCAATTCACATGAACACTTTGCTAAATAAATAAATAAATAGAATTTGTTGCACATCGTATATATCCTTATACTTAGCAGCAACACATGGTGAGAACTTGCAGTTCCCATGCACTGCAGATTCTTGAAGTCCTATTTAACACTAAGGGGAAAAAGAAAACAAACAAACAAAAACCCCTCAGAATATCCAGATGTTTCTGAAAAGTCCAACATTGTTTCCCATTTCACTGCATATGTTATTTCATCATCCGGAAGTTTTACAACACATTTTGTATTGCCTTTTCAGGTCAGCAGTTTTTTCAAGCTTAGTGGGCTCAGAGTCATTAGCACCTCTGCAATTTTTCCAGTTTGGCTTTCTCCAAAGATGAGCCACCATCCAAAAATCCAACTTCTATTTCAGGGCTGCTCTCCCATCCTTCATTTCCAGCCCTCATTTCGGAATCTGTCCCAAGGTAGGCCAAGTGAGAGGCAGCAAAAAAAGTCAAGGTTTATGTTAAATATTCAAAAGGCATTCTGTGGTTTCTTTAAAGTTTAATTTAATTTTGCAATTTTCCTAAAGGAAGTTCATTTCAGACTTTTCTTTCAGGACAGATAATTCACTCCAATACCTGTGAGAGAACAAAAGGACTGAGTCTCAGGAATGAATTCAGAGAGCACCAGAGTCACTACACTAAAGGTGAACTCTTTTGCAACACAATTTTGCCACCCGTCCCACCTCAATGCTCTGGACTATTAATTCCCATAGGGCATGACTGCAAGTGTCCAACTTCCTGACTGGCATTAGGATCAGCTGTCACACCTGCAGAGCAGGGCACAGGAGGAGGAAGTTCCCAATAAAATCATCCTGCTCTTTCAAGCAGCACTGACCCTTCCATCTTCAGCTCCTACAGAAGGAGATGTGAAGGATGCCCAGCCTTCTCCGTAACCAGCTGTGTATTTTTTGCCAGTGATATTACGTAAGGTAGACAACAGAACCTTCTATTCTGGTTTTACCAGAATAGTGTGCCCAACTCCAACCCATGCCTGCGATGGCCATTCTGTCAGAACACGGAGAGACAAATGCATGGGCAATCTCTAATGATTACTGCAATCTACTTGTCCATTTCCTACTATTACGAGATCAAACAGAAACCTCAGCCTGGATGCATTACAGTCTCATTAAGCATTAAAGCCAGAATGGAACAAACCATTGCTCACTAATTCATTTACTCTTGAAATTCAAGCCAGTCAGTCAAGACAGGAAGGACAAGAAAATAACAGCCTTTTGTAGTGAGTAAATTACAGACAAATGGGTTTACAGGGCAGATGATCTCAGTTTTGAAATCTAGACTCAACTAAAACAACTGCACTAAAAAAAGAGGTTTCATATTTTCCTTTTATGGGTGGAGCATACATTTGCTGATGTACACAAGTAAATTAAAATGTGTTATTATAGGCTTAGAATAAATAAGGCCACAGTCTCCAAAAGCCCTCCCCGGCTACAAACCAAGCAAACAGAAAGATGGCATTTAGGGAAAACGTAGACTGAGCAAATGATTGCATTTAATAATTACATAGCTCAGTAGGAAACTGCACAAGAGAGCAGGATTTAGAAGGATATCTTGAACAGCCTACTCTCATTTGGATTTTGTTAAGCAGACTGTATAAAATCTAATATTAAATTTATTAGCATAAGAATGTAGAGACAGTTTTGCCAGTCTTGGAAGGAGAGCTGCTCATCACCCACAACAAACATAAAAATATAGCCAATATTTCCACCACAAGCATTGCTTTTTTAAATCAAAGACATAAACAATTTGAAAGTGACGCTAGTGAATTAATGCTATTCCATTCCTCCTCTTCCCATTCAGGATTGGGAAGTAAGAATATTCAAGCATCACTGCGTAAGATCAGTAACAAACAATGAGAAGTTAAAATCTCTTCTGAGGCATCACTTTTAATTAATAATATACACTGTATTAATACATGATGTTCTAATACACCATTATGTACAAACATGGTATTTTGTCTTTAAATAAATAATTATTTTAAACTTAATTTTTGTTCTAGGAATATAAAAAGAACTTACCTATAATATATGCATATAAAATCTGTCTTGAAGTAATATTAGCTGGTAAAGAATATGTATTAAAACTGGCATATTCTGTATTAACTTGACTTTTTTAAACATTTATAACAATTCACCTTTATAAACTTGGACTTAAACTTATATTGTAAATGGGACTACATCTAAAAAGAATGGGTTTTATAACTTTTCTGGATTTGGGACTGCAGGTGGTAGTTGCATGCAACACACTAGCTGTCACAGGGAAGTGCACTGTTCTTAACCTAGAACATCAGACTTGCCAGGTGAATGAAGGAAAACAAGATTCTGCCCCATATCGGGCTTGAGCAAACCCCTACCCATGTGATACTTAAAGTTTTCAGGGAATTCAACAGCATGAATTCAACTGCTTCTTCTCAATCTAGGGATTTTTTGCATGTTTTAAAACATACGTCTTTGTGAATTCATACTCTATTCTAAAGCTACAGCTTTATTTCTGGCACTCAATACTTTTAAGATGTTACACAGCTTCAGTTGCATTCTTATGGGTTAGTGTAGATGCTGCTTTTCGATATTTCAAGTGGTTTGAGAAAAGAATTTAAACTCACTGTAGGATTTGCTTTGTTCCTAAGTGCTCTATATTGATTGCCCTAAAACCCCTCAGGTTTTTGTTTTGTTGTTTGGTTTACTTCCTTCTGATGCTACACAGGGATCTTGAATCATTTTTCAATCAGCCATTTGCTTCCTATAGCATAAGCCAAGCAGTAACTCAAGGGGAACTGCACATGTCCCTGCAGAGTATGAGGAGCTCTGACATCCTGCGTGGTGGAAGAGCCCTCACATCAACACTGCATTCCCACAGAAGTGCTCAGTGACACGATCCATGGGAGCCCTCGTGGTTTCAAACTTGCAAGTGCCATCTCCACCATCTGTGTGACAGGCCCGTCCCAGCACATAGTGCAAGGCCTGTTTGGGGTCAAGAAGGAGGATGACAGCAAGTAAAGCAACCTGGAGCATGAGCTGTAGCTGGCTTCCAGGTGTCTCCCGACAGCCCTGCAGCAAAAGAACCCATCAGAATAGGAAATACTTACACGAGAACTCAACATACCTTGGCTGCCCCAGCTGTGGGGCATTACAGAGAGACGGGAACCCTGTTCTAGGAACAGGGAGGATACAGGTCTAGTCATGGGAATTATCCGTTTTTTCATCTTATGACAAATTTCAGTATCATCCTGAGACTTCAGATAATTTTTTTCCTTTAAATGGCCTCTCTTTTCAGACAGATAATCACCAAAAAATCCCAGGTATTTTTTTTCCTTTAATTAAAGCATTGCAAAAGAAAATTTCTGTTCATTGTGAAAGTAGAAAAAAAAATAAAAAATACCAGGCCTAAAGGCAAAAAACACCAGAAGACAAGCAAAAATAATTCAAAATTGATTAACTTAAGCCTGTTTCTGAAATCTGAATGTGCAGAACATGGACATTGCCTAAAGACCTCTATGACCCCAAATGTTTAGGTCATGTTCTATTCTTTTATGCAAACATAATTAATTTTTAAAATATATACTTCACTAGTAAGTCAGAAGATTTCACTTATTTCTAATGCAATTTGAGTTATTACTCTCCACTCTTGAAATGTGATTCTCAATCTAATTCTCATGCTGACTCTAACAACTGGTCTTTATAAACAGTCCAGACTTCCATTAGCAAAAGTTAAGAGAATTCTGTATTGCATATGATAAAGCAATTTTACATGTTTATGATGTTAAAGTTACATGAGTAAAAGTGGAATCTAAGGTTTCACTGGTAACTAGTACAAAATGCAGTGCTCTGTTTCCAAGAAAATTTGCATTATGACCTGACATTGCTTGATGTACACCTGCAGTTCTGGTAACTCGTAAGAGAATGGGAAGCACTCACCAAAATTCTCTATTTAATGTGCATGGAACACTGGTTCCTACTGATGATTAATATCAAAATTTTCATCACATTTGAGTGATGATATTATTAAATTCGCTGATTTGTTCTGATCCTCTAGAGAGAGGAGATCCAAAAGTAAAGTCTGAATCTAGATTTGCTCCATTTCCTTCCTCAAATCCCATCTCTGGGAAATATTACCAAGGAAAGTACAAACAGACTGCAAGCAAGCAGAAAAGTCTCTGCAAAGAGGCTGTATTAAGACACATGCTCCAGCTATAAATTTATCAGTCAACACATATATTTAGCTAACCAAGATGCTCATGCAATTTCATAATAAAACATAATAGGTGAAAAATAAACTAGATAGTGGAATTCTGGATTCTCTGTGTCAAAACAGGCATTTAGAAGTTCTTTAATGGAATAAAAGGAAAGAAGTGGAGAATATTGTATGTGAAGACTTGAAATGAAAAATCATCAAAGAATCACGCATGGACACCCACAAAGAAACTGTGCAGGCCCTGCACATGACTTCTGTGGTTTTAAAGGCAGTTTAGCTAATAGCAAGAGATTTTATATTTTCCAGGGAGGCTTTAAAAGTAATTATTGTCTGTGTGTTCTTTGTCCATAATTCTTCAGTGGCAGCCAGCAGAATTTCATTTTCTTCCCTTATTTCAGCAATAAATTTCTTTTAACTCTCTTTTGTCCTAACACAAAGGCAGTATTCAAGTCTAAGAAACAGAAGACTTGACCAAGGCAAAACCCCAGAATTTTCAGAGGTTTTCAAATCTGACAATAGAATAATACTTCTCTGGGTTCAAGCCCATGTTCTGAACATGCTTCAGTTCTTAAACACCACGTTTTTAAGGCCATGGTATCAGGTCATTGACTTTCAGGAGTAAGAAAGGATGCTCACAAATTGCATTCGGAACCCGGGTTAATTCTTCATCTTGGATAGATCACTACTCAGAAAAAAACAAGAACTACAGGAACTTCTGTTAAAAACATGTTCTAACAAAAAGCTTCATAGGCTTTCTAGTTCCTTAATTCATTTTTAAGTTGTACATACATAAAACACCAATGGGTATTTATATTTCTATGATATCTTTTCTCAGTGATCAACTAAACAGGCTATTCACTTCTTAATGTAACAACTTTTTATGGAACAAGAATTTTACACTTCATGCTATAAAGGACATAAAGCCAGAATATATCAAGTTCTGAATACACAGCAAGGTAATCTGTGGAGCATAAAATTTCAACTTCCTAAAGCAAAGCGTTTTTCTTTCCATCCAGTACTGTATAGCCAAATAAAGGATAGGAAATATGTCATTCTGCCTACAGTTTGCACACTGAGTTCTTGGGTCACTTTTGACTGGCAGTGCCAGACACCTAGGTTACTGCCTGGCTTGGGACAAGAGGTACTGTTGGAAAAAATTCTATGGAAAGAAAAAAAGAAAGAAATAATCTCCTCTGTTGTAGCAGGAAAGAGGAAACGGATGATTCCCTGGGGTTTCTTTCAGTGTGAGAACATCCTGCAGCTTTAAAACATTTACTTGAGAAATCATTATTACTTTGCAGGTTAGACTCACATGAAAGTTAGTAAATGGCAACATGTCAGAGCACTCAGCTGAGTGCTCCTGTCAGCGTGGGGATCCCTCCAATACTCAGGAAAAATCTTTAACTATATTAAGAAGCAGAAGACTAACAGCTGGCACCCTCCACCCTGGAATCTGAGTTTTATATCCTTTAACTTCTCAGCCCTAGTCCCTAAGTGCAGTAAGTACAAAAATACAGACACCCCTCTTACACCACGCCCAGATGAACCATTAAAAAACAGAAATTAAAGTCAAACTCATCAGAGCTGATGGTGGCAGACACGTCTTCAAATACACGGATTCAATTGGCCTATAGCATTGGGTCACTTGAGCTGGTGGGCCAATGCTGGAAAAGCAGATGGGCCTATTAATACCTGTGTGTCTCATCTGTGTGCAAAAGCCCACAACTACAAATGAGAAAACCAAATTATTATTCCTAGATGCTGTCAGTGTTTATTTTCACCCAGGTATTCCTAAATCACACACATCACTTTTGAACAAGGTAGAAATATTAAACCATCCAGTTTGGCACCAGCACAAGTCTTCTCACAGACTGTGGGTAACATTAAATAATCCAGCAAGATCCAGGAAAGCAATACGAATGGCTTGGAAAAGTTAGTTAGACTCACAGAAGCTACAGTAATTGTCAATCACATACTAGGTGGTAGTGGTTCAACTGGCAACAGCCATGGAGGCTGCTGCCTCTGCTAGAGATGGACCTTCCCACAGCATCGAGCTGAGAAATGGCTCCTACCATCACCTTCACTGAAGCTGTTCTGAAGATAAAATGTGGTCTTTACTTCCCAACACTATGGTTCATATTTCAAAAGCACGAGGTGTTTCTTAAATATTTATCCTTTAGATACTGGAAGATATTTCTGAAACATGGTAAAATGGAGCTCCCAGCTATAATCTATCATCAAAATAACAGTAAGGGATATATGGGTAAGAAATTAATAAATTCTGGAGTGCCCCATGAATATGCAAGTCTGATTTGTACTTCCATATTCTTTCCCTTATCACTTCATATATGCACTTATATGGCCAAACTAAAACCAGTCTTCACCTAACATGTTGATGAAATTTTGTCAATGTCCAAAAAAAACCTCTCCCAAAATCCAGTTTCATTAAAGTCAAATGTTTGGAGCCAAGTTCTGAAATTCCTGTTTAGGGGCACTATTGTAAGCAACTAAAGTGGAAGGATACAAACACCCAATGGTTCTTAGTTATATGACTACACCTCAGTGGTTTGATCCCTCTCATAAGCACTTTATAAGAGTTACCTTTATTACCAAGAGAAGAAACAGTACCAAAATAAGTAATTGTTAATATATCTGCATATGTATAAGGTAAATACTCAGCCCCACAGATGCATCAGCAATAATCCCTCACCCAGTTTGCACGGCTGCTGACAGTGAAATTGCCCAAGGCAAAGATCACAGGAGGCTGCACCACACAATCTCCAATAGTCACTTCCAGCCAACACACCTGTGATTCTATGATCCTGTTTCTAGGGCTCACTTACCCCTTCCTGTGAGCTTTAAAATGTGGGTAATTAAGCCTCAGTGACTAGACCACAAATAAACAAATCTGTTTCTACTGCCTACAAAGGGAATTCACATTCATCTGATGTCAAACTTCTGTGCCATGTCATCTCCCCTTAAACCACCTACACTGGGCCTTTTGCTCAGCTTCACCCTGGCCCCTGCTGCCTCCTCCACTGTACTCCTTGGCATGTGGGCAGAGAAGTCCCTCTCTCATCTGGCAGAAGGTCCAGGTCCCCAAGATGCCCAGGCTAAAAATGTAACACCAAGAGTTTCAACCATGCTTCTTCAAAGGAAAAGGAATGCATCTTTCCAAGGAAAGGCAGGAATAAGAAGAAATTTGTTAATTGTACACACAGTTCTGGTATTGAATACAGAAGGATATTCAGAAATTTCACTCCTCTATATACATCAGCTCCGCAACACAGTTATCCTCTGGTGCCTTCTCATTCTTGGAACTCAGGATTCATTCAAATCACCATTCCCAAAGCTGGGAATCCTACCTCTGGCCTGTTCAGTCAAGGTAACATCAGATTCCATGCAAGTGGGCAATTCCAGCTGCAATACTGATTTGGGCTAGATCTTCCATCTCAAAAGGGTTTACAAAAAAGCACTTGGTACATCATGCATGAAATACAGTGAAGCTCTTTTAGACAACCAGATCTCTATATCTTAACTTGAAACAAATCCAAGACAAAGCAAAAAAAAATCTCCAGTGTTATCACCCCTGTAGGAAGGACCTAGCGAGATATGGGTCATTTGTTCAAATAATCTCATCTTGAAGAATGGCTTAAGAGTTCAAAAGCCTGAGGGGTATTGCAAGAATGAATTTTACTTTCCAGGGAACACATCAAACCCAGACATTTCTATGGGAGACATACCAGCATATCCTTTCAGATCCCTTTGAGTATATTTTCTGCTCTTTGGATTTGAAATCTTGAAGCAATACAAGTTCTCATTTTTAAATTAAGTTTCCTGTAGGCATGGCTGAAGAAGGAATATCAGTGAGTGTCTCTGAAGTGGGAACTAGTACAAAACTGCACTAACAGGCTCATTGACCTAATATTCACGGACTTTACCATTCCTAAAATATTTCCCACCAATCCAGGCAGCAACAAGTAACAGGTTTTGATGTTCTTAGTCATGGTACTTTATCAGAGAATATACAATCAACTTCTCTTTGAAAAGAGAAGTTCACTGCTATTACTCTTCAAAGCGCATTTTTGTATTATTATACTCTCCTGCCTGCAGTGTCTGAGTATGTACAGCATGTTCTAATAGGACAAAATGGAAATGTTGCACAGCTGCTAATGGTTATTCAAACTCCATTTGGGCTGATTTTTTTTAAAGACAGAAATGTTCTTAATTGTGTTTGCTGAGAGAAAATAATTGTCATGACAGCAAAACTGTCTCCTCTCAGAGGAAAGAAACTCAAGTGGAGTAACAGGATGCATATCAGACAACCATCTGTAGGAGACTTCATGAAAAGTGCAATTCCTTCTGATACTAGATTTGTATTCTTGCCAGTCACACTTTACAAACTAGCAAAGATTGGAGAAGGGAACTCTAATGATAAACAACTCTTCAGAAATGAGTAGCTGATCGGGTTTACACCAATTCTTTCCCATAACCTGCTGCTTTTGGAAGATCTACTCTACATATACACTGAAAACTAAGCATCAGTGATTTCAAATCCAAACACTTTGCAAAATTTTCATGTAATAAGGAATGTTTTCTAGTAATGCTGAACTATTAATGTTGCATGCTGCAATTACATAATGCTAAGGATACTGTCTGCCACTCTAGAAGAGAAGGAACATAAGGCAAAGCACAAGGTTTATTTTGAATTTATACCTACCAGAATAACTTTTTAATTTGCTTATTAGTTAGTTAGCAAGTGTGGCCTCTGCCTCAAATGTTTTCCAAAACACTAAAACACTCACATGGTATTGTTTTGACTTATTTTTTAATTTAGCTCTCTAGTAAACAAAAAAAAAATTAATTACATTCTGCCCTCAACTGTATGGTTAATATATGTTGCTTGCATTTGAAACTCACAGGACTCTCAGTGCTTTCAAATCAATGAATTCTGAAAGATTAAGTCACATTGTTTTTCCCATCAAAAAGTCACCATGATATCCAGATGCAAACTATGACTCCAAACAGAGACATGAGAAGACGTTGACCATTATTGCCCTTGTATCACTTTGGTTTCCTTTTCATTGAAATGTACAGCTCAGAAATTCATGCCTCTCTCAGCCTCTCTATGTAATCACATGCACACACACACATCCAAAAAAATACATTTAAATAAAGGGATAGATCAATACCAAGGTATATAAAGGTAATCATATTCCCAGGAAATAAGGAAAGACAGAAGGAGTTGGTTGGTTGGTTGGTTGGTTGGTTGGCTGCTTGGTTGCTTGGTTGGTTGCTTGGTTGCTTGGTTGGTTGCTTGGTTGCTTGGTTGCTTGGTTGGTTGCTTGGTTGGGTTTTTTTGGTTTTGGGGGGGTTTTTTTGCTTTCCCTATAGATGAAAACAACAGCACGGAAACAACAATATAACATTATGCTGAAGGTCCAAATGCTAAACTTCAGAAACATCTTTGCAATATACACACACAAATTAAAAATATGCAAATATGCACCTTTTAGTGATCAAATTTCAAAGTTACAGATCAGGACTTCATTAAGACACTATTTAAGTCACCCTGCCGAGAAAACACTTGCCAGCTGATAGAGCTCACCTTTACCCTTCTTAAGATTTCCAGTTTGCTTCAAGCTCGCCCTGAAAGTTCTCAGCATGCTACTCATTTTATGTAGTAAAGTCTCAAAATGAAAATACATTTTGTAAGTTCCTTCTCCAAGCACAATCCAAATGATGAAGTTTAGCAACAGTAAGAGAGTACTTAAATGACCAACAGTTTAAAAATGAAAACTTCCTTCTGCTCTGTACAGAACAGAATATATTTACCAGAGCTACTTAGGTAATAGATCTTTTCAGGTGGAATTAACATTTTAATTAGCAATTAAGTCATTTTACACCCTAAGGATAACAAGGAAATTATCAAACGTTGTCAGAAACTAAGCACAAGGTTTGTAAAATATACAGTTTATATAATTAATTGATTTACACAAGGTTGAATTTTAGAACAAATAATAATGCCTTCTCCAAGTAAAGATGTGTATTTAATCATATTTTCAGTAGTTTAAATATACTGATATGCCTGTATCAGTCAAGTTATATTCCACAGTAATATCTTATGCAATTAATCAATGTAATTATATTCCTGCCATGAAAATATAAAAGATTATTTAAATCATCCAAGGAATGGCTGTAATTTTTCATCTCTTGCTGATTAAATTCCATTTTTCAGTAAGGGTTAAAGTGTATGTTACACTACATTCCTACTTGTATTTTCCAATGTGTTAATTCTTTTTTCTGAAATCAGTTCAGATACCCTTGCTGCCAGTCTATCCAACCAGCAGATGAAGGGGCCACACTAAGCTGTTTCTTTACATAAGAAAAGAAAATCTCTCTGCCTATCTCCCTACCAAGTCAGCCAGGAATTAGTTGAGGAGGACTGTAGTGTCCATTTCTTTTGGATACTTCTTCTCAGAAGGAAAAGTCTAGCAACTCACTGAACAAGGCAGAAAGTGATCGCAGCAACATCCCTATTCCATCAAAAAAACTAAAACTATGATTATCATCACCCACCTAGGAAGAAGTCTGAGTATATAGTATGCAATCAGCAAATCTTTCGCTACTCCAGAAGTGTCCTGAACGGACCGAGTGATGGGAGTGAACCAGACACAAGCATAATCTGAACGGTGTTTGGAAAAGATCAATTTCATCTGCTCCTCTTTTCCTCACTCTGCGACTCAGTCATTCTCCTACTGTATTTTTCCCACCTTCATTACTGTCTCTTGCTCAACGAGGCACCAAGCTGAACTTCATCAATCGCTCTTACCCAGAACGGTTTGTGTCGTATTTTTGTTCCCTCTTTTCCCCTAGATGGCTCTTAGATCCAAAACAAGAGAATTGGAGAGAGCTGGTACCAACTGACTCCTCTTCCTTTCCCAATGGAACTCTCATGATCCAGATTTATCCCACTTAACATTCACCTTACAGAAATCAGTGGACAGAGAAAGGCAACTGCCATGGTCAGGTCACCACTCCTATCTTCCCAATCATCCTCCGGGGGCCTATACTCATCTCCATTAGCTACACATATGCCCTCAGGCAACTACCTACTTAATTTAGGCATTTAAGTTAATAATAATCTGGGGCTCACAGTCACTTGATGAATTTAGAAGAGTTCTTCCTTTAAAAAATAGAACCTACAATGAAAAGAGGGAAATGGAGTTAGTTACAATTCTGCTCATTAAAACTTAAGTATCTGTATTTTCCTTGTTTTCCTTTGTTTCTAGTAGCACTGCTGAATATTTTAGATAGTTTCTGCTTGGCAGAACAAATGGATTCAAGCCCTTACTAATAAGTTCCTCAACTCCAAATTACTCATGACTGTAAGAAAAGTAGAAAAAAAGGGCAATTTAAAATTTATAACCTCCTTAATATTGTGTACAGTCTTGACAAAAATACACAGACAAACCTAAAAAGTATTTAAGTAACTGTGGTCCACTTGCCAAACACAATAAAGGCACTTCCAGGGAATGATTATTTCTGTTTAGCTTCAGCTGTCTGTAGTTTGTGGGGCTTTTCTGACACAGGCAAAGAGGAATTCAGTCAGAAATCTGAAACCTCTTACATTTAGGAAGACATTTACACATACATATACATACTACTATGTGTAGTAACTAGGTGACTGATGACTTCATAGGAAGATCCAAACCTATTTAAAATTTGGGAAAACAGCTGGATGGGTATTTTTACTTCCTGTTTAATTTGCACACCACAGGGAAAAAAAAATTAAAAAGAAGAAGAAAATGAAAGAAGAGACAAAAATAGACAATAGCTTCCCAAGAGATCCTATATATTTCTTAGTCTCCTAGAGTTCCACATATATAAAATCTTGCATACTATTGTAAGAGCTACATAATGTCTGTCTATAGCTTTAAAGAAATGCACTCAAAATAAAATCTTTGAAACTAATTGTTGAAAGTTGATCATATCCACCTAGCATCAAGGCAGGATTTCTCCTCCCTCTCCAGGGGATGACAGCAGTCCCTGACTGCCAATATACTGTCAGGCACAACAGCAAGTGGTACAAGAAGGAGCAGAAAAACAGTTAAAAATGCCTGTTCCAACCCCACTCCCCTTCATATGCCCCAAACATACAGAGTCAGAATTTGATAGAATATAAGGACAATCAATTTCCTCAAAGGGTGGTATAGTTCGGTTCTTCCAACATTCTCTGACACAGCTTTTCTAGCATC
>WEIT01009468.1:0-13976 GCA_013389985.1 Dryoscopus gambensis | reverse complement strand
TCGTAGTTTTTCTAGCACAGCTCATTTCATTTCCTGAAACCATTTTACATGATGCATATACTTTGTGCTTTAGTCTTGCTCGAATTTTCCCAGCTTGTGTTCTGGGAGCCTTTTAAATCTGCCTTGAATGTAAGTTTGATTACTTCAGAAGGAAGTCCTTACAAGTAAAACTTGGATTATACAGGAACATATTTGTAAAAAATGCATTTGCATTGCAGGAAAGCAAAATACAGCTGCACTCAGATAAGGGTTGCTTCTTATTTCAGCTGTAATTTCCAGGGTTTCAGTGGCGGTTACACGAGTAGCTAATTAATGGCAGTGTTCTTTCATTGTGGCTAAAGGAAAGTTTGACTCAAAGCTTATTAATTAAGATGACTCTTTATTTTAATTTCAAGGAAAATAACATAAGGGTATGTGAGAGATCTCTGTGTCCCTATCAGGCTGCTATCTCTCACTCAGCCCTGCAGCTATGGCTTCCAATGAATGCTCTAAGCTCTTCAGGGCTTGTTATGCAGTAACCAACAGCCTAACAGGGACCCTAGGACTCACTGAAAATCACCTGTAAGGGTAGTACTAATAGGAAATGGAACATTTCATGGACTTTCCCTCTGAGTAAATGAGAAACCCATTCTTGGCTTTTGTGCAGGTGTTGTGCAAATCATTTACATGACATGCTATACTTCTGTCCAGGTTACTGGCAGGCTTTGTCTTGGATATAAATTCCAGTATGCCATCAGTCTCAGAAAATAATGACTGAAGTTGGTGTTTTAAGCTCACTGGAGATCTGATTCTGTTGCCCTGTAAATTGTCCTGGAAGAAGATCAAGTGCACAGCAGCTATGATTGCTATATGTACTCAAGCTGCAAGTAAGTGGCAAGCAGGCTGGACACATGTTGTGCTGACTCCCATGTGGCTGAGGAATACCACTGTCTGCTTCCTGGTGCTTTGTCACATATATGAACTGGGAAAGACCAAAGGAACAAGCATCCTTGTCGCTGGCAATTTACCTAGCTCTGTGGATTTTCCTTGACTAACCAAAAGAAACCAGCAGGGAGTCTGTCTGGCCTTTCATCAAGGTTTAGCCTACTTTGCCATCTGACCTCGGCAAGCAACTTCCTTCTTGTCAGTGCCAGAGAAGTGATGCTGCTTGGGAATGGTGCAAAGTGCAGCTACACCACTGGGTTTCAAAGGTGGAATGGGGTTTTGAGTCACTGCTCACCATGTGGAAGCTTTTCTGTCACTAGCAACATATAATATTGCTATGCTTTTTTAATTTATGTAGTATGTGAAAGTCTGAAATGGTGTCAAGGTACAGCCAAAACACAAGCTTAGAGACAGTCCCTGCTGTTTTCTGGATGAGAAAGAGATGTCAAATCAGAAGCTTTGTGTCTTGATTTGAGACAAATAAAGGGAAAATCTCTGGAAGGAATGTCTCCTCCAAAGAAGGCAGATTTCAGCCACCCCTCCCCCACAGGTCTGGGAAGAAATTCCTCGGAGGAAAGTGAGAAAAAAAAGAGTTATTTATTTGACAAGCAGAGTGCACACAGGCATGGAAAAAAGAATAATGCTAAATAATAAAACCTCTTGCTGTGGAAATAACCTGGTAAAAAGTCCTTTGTAGGCGTGGCTCTGCTCTCTCTCTGGAGCTGGGGTTCAGTGTGGGCCCCTCTGGGCCACGGTGTAGGTTCTCCCCATGACGTTCTGATGTTCTGGTGTTCTGAACAGTTCCAGAAGAGTTCTTGCCTCAGCTAGCAGGCCAGCGAAAAAAGCAAAGAATTTTAACTCTCCATCTCTCTCCTGAGAAAAGGAACCAAGAGCTGGGAAAAGCAGGAAAAGCTCTTTTCTCCACCCTGCCGCAGCGGTGATAGAATGCAAGGGAGTGTATATGTCCTTGAGATACAAACTGCTCGGAAAAAATTTGCCTGGTTTCTCTCCTCCTCCTCCTGAGAAACAGCTTAAAGACACAGGGAGGCACAGGATTCATGTCTGGCATAGGGCAGACAATAGGGAATACAGTATCATACAGTCACCCCAGGACATGTGGTAGCATCTGTACAGGTTAGCATCTATACAGGTTAGCATCTGTATTATATCAAGGGTGATATGAGGAAAGAGTGGTCCAAATGCCAATCTAAGGAAGCACACAGGGTCTCCAGGTTTTTTGCCACACTGCATTCCTGGAGAGGGACTCAAATCCCAGCTCTGGACATCTAGCTGAGGAGTAATGTATCTCCTAGCCATGGCATACATTCTGTTTCTCTTTGCAGGGTTCAGGGCTGACCAGGTCTCACCCCAGTACTGCAAAGAGATGGGGCTGGGTCATCCATCGGTGTTGCAGAACTGGGAGGTTTTCCTAGAACAGATGTAGCTGTTGATGTTCAAGTCAGCTGGGCTGAGGAATGCCCTTCACGTACATTTGCCAGTGCCTGTGCAAATGGCAGATCGATTGAGGGGATCCTGTCCAGTTTAAAGTGACTAGGCAGGCACTGGACTGCAGTGTTGGAGAAAAGACCTACTACATATTTTTTTAAATGCAAGTAATTTTTTGGATCCAGCACTACAGCCAAGACTGAGATATGGTTTCAAATATCTTGCTTTGCCACACAAACCAAGATCCTCCACTTTCCTTCCCTCCCACGTACTCTGACTGTACCAGGAGGGTACAACGACCAAGGTGTCAGACCTCATTGGGGAGGAGAACTAAAATTAACATGAGGCAGTGATGCCATCCAAGTGGCACCATGGCCTCCTGCCAGAACAAGGCCTTGGGGATCTTGTTAACACCTTCTATCCATTTTCCTGCCAGCTTCTGCCTAGTAAGTTTTAAGCCCAATTTTCAGTTGCAGCCTTACATGGAAGAGGACTAGAAGTCCTAAAGATAAATTATTTTAATTTTTATGAAAGTGACTATCCAGGTAGAATAGAGACCAAAACTAGTGATTCATCCAGGAATTAAAATATAAGAAGTGCCCTTGAGCAGTTGGCAGCAGCTGGTTAGCAGAGCAGTGAGGTTCCAGCACCACTCTGGCTGGTGTGCACCAACATGTGCCAAGCTTGGACCGAGTGCTGTGTGTGCTCTAAACTGATGAGGATGCACACAAGCCTGGGGGAACCTGGTTTGTTTTGGTAGTAGGTGGAGGATTTAGGAAACAAAACCCACAGACCTGCAGGAAAGCAGGCTAATATAACTTTTTGACCAATGCACCTTTAAAAAAAACCACCAACTAATGGCAATATGACAAACTAAGCTCTAATTTTATTGCTGTCACCTCCCAAGGCTGCTAACAGTATTTCGGTGCTTGGTTCATGACGAAAAATCTGTTTCTTTAAGTCTGCATGCCACTTGCTTTTATCTTCTCCCTTCAACTTTATTTCCTTTTCTTGTGTTGTAAGGTATTTGCTTTGCACTATCCACAGGAAAACAAAAGGCACGGTGAACTTTTCCTATAGGAAACCACCTGCCTACAATAATCACCTTTAGAAACAGGAATTTTGCCAAGATTTACCCAAAATTGAGAAGCTGCCATTTTTTATTTCCTCTTTGCAAATCTCAGGTACATAAAATAAGGAAATAATATAAGGAAATAAATAATGATGTCTTACACAATACTGTGAGTTAACCCTTGTAAATACCAACTTTTCAAGCAACTTGTGTGTTGTGTATATGTTTGTAACATCTTCCTTTTCATCAGCTGTTCCCTTGGTACACAGTGTAGTACCTGTCAAATGCTTCTTAAGACAACAAAATACATTATTTCACCTGGATCTCTAGAGTGCCTAATCCATCTTGCTTCCTAAAATGCTTCACAGAGAGCAATAGTAATCCTTGATTTACAGCCTGAAAAATAGTGGATGGAGAAAAGAAATGAATTGTCAGGGGAAGGGCATGCAGATAAGTTCTTAGAGCCACCGGATTCAGTGAAGCTCAGGGCTGCGGGTCCAGATGGCTCGGGCAGGCAAGCCAGCGGTGGCTGCTTCAACAAGGAGAGATTGTGCTTGGGTGCAGAGAGCAGGCTGGTACTGTGAGAGCAGGAGGAGCAGCGTGAGGGAGGGAGCATAACAGAGCCCAGTGTGTGAGGGAATAAAGTCCTTAGAGGGTTTAAATGCATGGAGGGATGGGGATTTTGATACTGATTTGGAAATGAATGGGTGAGATGAGTGAGCTAGTTGTAGGGATAAGGGAGAGACAAAAATGCTGCAGGGGAGACAGGAGAGGCAGAAGGCTGGAAAGGAGATTTATGAAATTAGAAAATATAGCCAAGCCTGCCAAGTATCCAAACCAAGCAGCTGGACAACTTGCAAAGAGGCGTTAGCTTCCACATACAACAGATAGCTGTGGCAGGAAATAAAGACAATGTGAACTGGAAGTTGTTTGTACAACTTGCAGGAGAAACTACTGTCAAATTATATATAGTATAGCCTAATGTGCCTCAGGGCAACAAGGAAGTATTTTCTTACTAACACAAGGAACAGTCTCAGTGTGTGTTGGGTGTTGCCATCAGCTGGGCAGGGGAAGAAGGGGCCTATGATGCAGAACTTGCAGACTTTCTTGTGAGTCTGACACCTGCTTCCTTGACCAGCTGCCTGGAAAAACACATTTGAATGTTTTGGGGTTTTTTTCTCAGATGAGGAAGGAAGTCTATGCTACTTCATTTTCCCAGGGGAAATCACTACTGGCAAAGTATCTGTCAACAGCATATTTTAGTAACATATTAAACATGAAGAAACATGCTGTTCTTATGTCAGAAATCTCCTAGATTAAAAGAGGAGGTCTAAATGTAGGACTTTCTTTAATACAAGTAAAAAATTCTTTCTCTTGTAAAATGAACAGGCAGTAGACATTTTGGAAGAGAAAAAATGTTAAAGAACCTTCTTAGACAGTTACATAGGATCCTATTTCTTCTTGAACAAATGCCAGCAGTTTGTTTAGAAACACACCTTATCAGCTACTGATGGTCAATAAGTTACAAATATTTGTAAGTGTAAATCTTTTAAGGACTATTTGGAACGTTGAAACATCAGAGGAAAATGAAAAAGTGAGTTAGGACAAATCTGGTGGTCTGTAGCAAAGGAGCTGTGGCTGCACAGAGGCTGCAGGATTTGCTCCCCTATTTGTGGAGTCGACAGCAGCAGCTGCCAGTGCTGCTTGCTTGAGAGAGGGTCTCTGTGCCAGGGCTCCTGTAAGAGTGCTATCAATGCCTGGCTTCAGATACACAGAAATCGACTGTGGAAAATCAGCCTGGTGGAGAGGCAAACATCCTTTTGTTAAGCATTATTTTCTTCTTTAGAAGCTGACTTCCTCTGATTTCAGTGAAAAGTGCTTCAATATTCCAGTGAACGGGAGTCAGCAAATATCCATCACAGGCATAACAAAACTGCACTTCCCTCCTTTCACTTGCTTCTTTTTTTGCTGCTTCAAACTTCTTTCCCCAGACTGGCTGTTGTTGCATTAGAATAAAGGAGAATGCAGGGGCTTTCTGTAGAAAGCTGGCATACTGTGGCAATGAGGGCCAGGAGAACGGTTCTGCATCACTTTCTGCCAGCAGACACAGTTTGCTCTTGGAGTTTACCTGTGGCACTTGCCTTGTGTTATCTGCACTAATAGACCCTCATGGGTCTTTTAGCTTGGAGTAGGAGGAGACAGAGCTCACATTTGCCTACACTACAGTGTATAAATAGACAGTCTTGCAAAAAGGCTTATTTCCATGCGTTGTGGACTGAGCTGATGTAAGATCTTAGCTTCACAGCACTGGAAAGATTGCTTTGTGAAGAAACCAGTATATTTATAGTCTCTGCTGACAATCATTTAATGACATTTTCCTCTGCTTAGACACAGCAGTATTTCTTATCTATTTATATATATGTATATATTTATATAACTGNTCACAATAGAGAAAATGAGACCCTGGGTACTTTACCACAGCTTCATGACTTCATAAGTTCTGTCTTGAATCACACCCAGGACACTTCAGGGGAATGCTAAAGTGCAACTCTGTGCAGAAACCTCAAGGCTTATGGACTCCCCTGAGCATCACACCTGGGAAAAGCTATATCAGAGTGACTGTGATTTACAGACACATCCAACATAACAGGGAACACAGATTTTATCTCTACACCAGAGTATGTCTGTGCTTTCCTTTGAAGTCTCCATGGAACAGAGAAGCAGAGTTCATGCACGCCGTTGTGACTGGGACACTTTGCTCCGCTGCCAGCCGTACAGCACAGGCTATTCACAGAAGCCACAAGCAGCCACTGCTTGCTGTGTGCAAGCTCATGGCACCCCTTTTTCTCCCTCCAGCTGCTGTCACTGCCAGAGCCATCCAGCAGCCCACCTATCTGCCTTTGCTGTGCTGAGCAGTGGTGTAAGGCAGAGCCTGCCACAGCAGCAGGGAATGAAAGCACAGCTACCAGCAGCGGTTGCACAAGAACAAGTATCTCTGCATGGGGAGGAAAGCCAGACTGGTTTTGTCAAGAACATCGAACATCCTTCAGGACACACAGACCTTCTCATGCCTACAAAACCTTCTTTTGGGCATTGTTTTGCTCACTGGAGGGGTGGAACAGCTCAGGAGCGTGCAACCTATGCTGCTTCAGCTTGCCAAGGTGGTCAGCCTGATAGTCTTCAGTTATGGTAGAGAGGTGGTGGCATCACACTGGCCATCACTTAAAAAAATTCCTCTGCACCTCAAAATCAAAATCATCAAACACAGACACAGATCCTCCTGCACCCCTGCTTCTGTGCTGTATACCAGTTCCACTTTCCTGGTCAGTACTACCTAAGCTGATGTGTTGCAGATTGAGGTTTTGCAAGAGCTGGAGGATGCAGCTGCGTGGTCAACTACTGGCTCTGCAAGCAGCAACCACACCCCAGTCTGCACACTTCCCACACTCAGGTAGCCACCCCGGGTCACAGGGCCACAAGTACAGACTTCCACCCAAACCACTTTTTCACAAGATGCTTGATGTTTGCTCTTATTTGGTTCTTCACCCTACTGTAGAAAGTGAGGGCTGTGTCCCTTTTTCTCAGAGCCAGCTGGATTCAGAGGATATAGGGATTCATCAGGGTTAGACTCAGAGCTCCATTTGGGAAAGGTCCTTCCCAGATATACTTGGATTATCTCTGGAACTAAGTCTCTCATTGGCTTGGTTGTATTGACTGGTCCAGGAGCCTCAGGGGTCGGAACACAGTGTAGGTGAAAGTGGCTGCTGCAAGAAGGCAGAACTGCCACAGGGGACTTACAGTGCCATTATGTTGTTCTTCTTTTACCAGATTTGCCCTGCAGCAGCTACTCTGCCTTTTTCTTTCTAGATTGTACGCATGGATCTCCCAGGCAGAACTGTCATTTTGATCTGGAGGCTGATCTGAAGGGACACCATGACACATGGCTTTTTGAGGGGCCTGTATTTCCTTGGGCAAGACATTGCCAGTTCCAGCACATCTTCATTTGGAGGTGTTCAGCAAGATTTTTAAAGTAAGCAGCTTTCTAAACACTGCTCCTCTTCCACTTCTCTCTCCATTACAGGCATTTGGACCCAGCTTTCCATCAGGTGCCAGCTCCAGAGCATGAAGGAGTATAGGACTCAAGGCAAGAGCTTGCCTGTCTGGTGAGCCCCACATGGCTGTGGGAGCATGGATGCTGTGGAGAGGCTGGATTTGGCACCTCTTCTCATCCAATGGCCTCTGCAAGTGAGGAAATTAAACATGAGCTGTTCTGGAGTGCAGTGACTTATTTTGCATTCTGTGGGGGATGAAGACAGCTTTACCTGACAACGAGCAGCTCGTTCCCTGGCTCAGCATCCAGGCAGGAACCTTCTGCCTAAAATTAGCCTTCCACATATGCATCTATACCTACACACAGGTGCACATAATCACACATGTACACATCCTCAGGACCAGGGTCCAGCCTTCCAGACCAGCGTGGGATGCCAGGTATGGGCACAAACAGGTACTGCCACTGTCTGAGAGCAGCCATGGGAATGAAAAGTTGACTGCTTGAAGAACACATCTCTGACTCACATTCCCTCTCCATGTTTTTGCGCTCTCACTTTTTTGTTTGTTTGTTTGGGGTTTTTAAAAATTTTTTGTCGATTTTTGGAGGGGGTAATTTTTTGCCCTTTTTTTTTGTTGTGGTGGTGTTGTTTTTATAAAATTTTTTCCTATGGGAAGCTAGAAATGTGCCTTAGTGGCTTGTGGGACAGAAGTGGGAAACCTGTGTGCAGTGCAGACATGCCTCATATTCTGTGAATATGCCCTAGGGACCTTTGTTATGGAGGGAGAGAGACCACAGGACAGAACAGGAGAGAAAGCTTAAAAAGCAGCATAGATGGGACCAGCAGGTCTGCAGAAGTGTCTCTGCTCAAAGCCTTCCCATGGCTTATTTTACCGAAAACTAGTGTATTAATATGTTCTGCTTCTGCAGGGGGGTAGTGACTGATGTTTTATTAAAGGTGGGGTGAAAGAGCTGCATTGTTTGCCACAATACTGAATGATCCTAAACTTGAAGTTTGGCCTGGGTGTCAGTTTGGTGAGCCTGTAAAGATCTTTCTTAACCTGCTCACAAACAGTCTGGCACAGAAAATTCAGGCTAGCTGGAGAAGCATATTTCATATAGGAATCTGTACTGACCATGGAAGATGTGGTTTGGCCTAGAGGCTCGATCACAGAAGACTTGATTTAACTCTGGGGTTTTTTATGTTAGTTGTGTGCTGTTTTATGAAGAAGTTGCTGGGGAAATCTTTACTAATTACCTCAGTTTCTATGGATTGTGATACCAAGTAAAAAATATTTGTAATACTTTTTCTGTTCCCTGCTTCTTCTCCTCTTACACTGGAACCAGCACTTCAATATGCAAAACTGACATATGAGAGCTTGCCTCACTGTGATTGCCAAGGGCAAGTAGGTGACAACATGCATCCAGATTCCCTGCTTGCTTCATTGCTGCCTCAGACTATTCTTAGAAGTAGAGCCCTGTTTTCACACTTTCAAGAAAAATTTCATATTAAGAGCCTCTCCTTTGAGATGTTTTCCTCTGAGTTTTCTGCAGCTTTGTATCACTTTTTTTGGCGTTAACTGAAACACCCTACTGAATGACCTAAACTTTTCGTGTTGAATACAGAACCTGGTTTTAGGGGGTACTCATGCCTCTTGGCAATCTCAGAGAAACACATTATCTTCCAAACAATTGTTGTTAAGTAAGCTTGAAGGAAATCTAGGAAAGAGGGAAAAGCCCTGAAAAAACAAGCTAGTTGATGTGAAGAACAAATTCAATTTCTACATCCCTTTCTTTCCTCCTCATGTGTAAGTTTTTTTGCCTTTTCCCCCCCCCGATTTTATTTTTCTAAATAATGTTGCTGCGCATATGCCTCCACCCATCCGGCAGCTCTCATCTGGTTTTCCATAAATGTGCTCACATGTGCTATTTCATCCCTGCTAGAATCCCAGTGTCTATGGCTGTAACAATTTCCTTCTCTACTTCTCCTGATCACCTAGCCTTTCTGCTTGTCACTGGACAATGGTGTGTTGACAATCCAAGTTAATATCTTACCTTCCTTAACTTATCTGTCTTATCTTGTATCTAAGAACTACCAAATGCCAGAGGGAACATCTGTCACCAGATTAGTAAGAATGGGATAATAGGAGCCGTAATTACAGCTCTAATTTGGCATATATCTAATACAAGAAAGTCAGATGTGGTAAAAGCAGATCACCAAGGAATTCAGACTGGCCTTGTGGCTTGTTTTCCTTCTGGGAAGTCACATACTGTCAGAGTAGAAAGAATGAAGAAGAGTCACAATTAAGGACATACAGAACTTTTGCCAAGTTATTAATTGACATGAGTTACAAATAGTTTTACAACAGGCCATGTAACTGAGGTCCAGACACAGAATATAGGTAAAACTAGAACTGGATTCTGGAGATAGGGATAAGTTGAATCACAGTTAATAGGTATTTAGAGGTCAAGGACATCTTACCCAGAGTTTCTGGAGAGAAAAATAGAGAGAACTGTGAACAAAATTGCACTGAAAAATCAGAATCAGAGATGCATACAGATATATCGAATTGTTATCTGTTTGCAATCTGAATAATAATATATCAAGACAGTTTAAGGAAATTTTAACTGAAACACATGAGAAAAAATTAATCCCAGATATAGATATTATCTACCTTGTTTTCTGTAAGGCTTTTATCACCGTCCCACATGGCATCCTTATCTCCAAATTGGAAAGATATTGGTTTGAAGGGTGAACTATTTGGTGAATAAGGAACTGGGAGGATGGACTCAGGCAGAGAGCTATGGCCAGTGGCTCCAAGTCCAGGTGGAGGCCAGTGTCTCTCAGGGCTCTCTCCTGGAACTGGTACTGTTCAATATCTTTATCAGTGACATAGACAGAGGGATTGAGTGTACCCTCAGCAAGTTTGCAGATGACACGAAGCTGAGCAGTGCAGTTGACACTATAGGACAGAATGCCATCCAGAATGACCTGGACAAACTTGTGCAGTGGGCCCAGGAGAACCTCAGGATATTCAACAAGTGCAAGTGCAAGGTGCTGCACTTGGACCAGGGCAATCCCAGAAAAGAGCACAGACTGGGGAGATGATCTTACTGAGAGCAGCCCTGCCCAGAAGGACTTGGAGGTGCTGGTGGGTGAGAGGCTGGACATGACCCAGCCATGGGCACTCACAGCCCAGAAAGCCAAACGTGTCCTGGGCTGCATCCAAAGCAGCGCGGCCAGCGGGGCCAGGGAGGGGATTCTGCCCCTCTGCTCTGCTCTGGTGAGACCCCACCTGCAGTGCTGCATCCAGCTCTGGGGTCCCAGCACTGGAAGGACATGGACCTGCTGGATCAGGTTCAGAGGAGGCCACAAAGATGATCAGAGGGTTGAAGAACCTCTCCTGTGAGGACAGACTGAGCAGTTTGGGGTTGTTCAGCCTGGAGAAGAGAAGGCTCTGACTAGACTTTATCTCAGTCTTCACTATTTGAAGAGAGGTTATAGAAAAGATAGAGACGGATTTTTACATGGGAAAATAGTGATAGGACAATGGGGAACAGTTTAAAACTAAAAGAGGAGAGATTTATATTGGATGTTGGGAGGAAATTCTTTGCTTGGGGAGTGGTGAGCCACTGGAACCTGTTACCCAGAGAAGCTGTGGATGCCCTGTTCCTAAAACTATTCAAGGCCAGGTTGAATGGAGTTCTGGCCAGCCAGGTCTACTTAGCAGGAGAGTTTGGAACTAGATGATTCTTACGGTTCCTGCTAATCCAAACTATTCTATGATGGTTCTCTGAAAATTTTACATTATGAAAACCAATTTTAAAATATTCCATTGGGTGCAAAGGGAACAAGACTTTACCTTTACAATCTGCTTTTGGACAGCAGCCAAATAACAGAAGAAAATGGAAAATTATTTTGGGGCTTAGATATGATTTAAGAGAGAAAATTAAGCTTTAGATATGAATAGTTTGCTATAGAAATAACAAAAGGGAATACTTTGCCTATTTAAAAGTTGTAAAGCCCATTTTTAATTGAATTATAACCATCACATGAAAATTTACCATGAAGTATCAGGATGAAATTAAGGTAGCAAGTGTTTAGCCTGAGTGATAGTAAAAATTTTGTGATTTGAATTGCATAGTGCCACATGATAAGCTTGTTCCCAGGATTTGCTCTGGGATGTAGCCTGGCATGCCAGCTGTGCTGAAAGGTGACGCTGTGGGAAGAATGTGGGGCCACAGGATAGCTGAGAGTGGAAGAAGCTCTGTAGGTCATCTGGCTCAGCCTCTTGCTTCAAGGAGGTCTGATTTCAAAGCCAGCTCACTTTGCTAGGAATTTGTTCAGTCACGTCTTGGCATACTCCAGGGATGAAGATTGCACAACGTGCCTGGGCAACTTGTCCTGTCCTTAAAATAATCATATGGCAATATTTTTTACTCTATACCCAACTGGAATTTTCCTTGCTATGACTTGTGACTCTTGCCTCTTGTCCATCTGCTTAAACTGATACATTTCTTTTTTCTCTAGTTAGATCCACAAGATCCATATTTTAAGATTCTTGTGCCCTCAGAGATAAAGTACATTTTCTAGATAGGATACTAGAAGTTTCACACAGAAACACTTGTGGGAAATAATTTGCTAGAAAGCGGAATGCACAGAAGGTGAACAACTGAAAGCAGTATAATTATGAGATGCTTTCTTCCAGTTCTCAAAATAAATTCAGAGTGTGTCCTTGTTTGGGATGTAGGTTTGGAGATCACAAGCAGCAACTCTTTAAAATTAAAAATCACATCAAGAACATTTCACAGCTCTCAAACAGACATCAGAGAGCTTGTGGGAACTCACCCACCTGAGTTCTTCTTTATCCTTGCATATCTTTATCATATCCAGTGAAATATGATAGTGCTGCTGTAAATGAGGTAAGTAGCTTCTGCAGTGAGGGCTTGCAGATCCATGCAAGTGGAGTGGTAAACTGCCCAGACCGCTGGGGTTGTGAAAGGCTGAGGTTCACTCCTCAGTGAAAATATGCAACATCTTTAGAAGTTTTGTTGAGACAACCTCAGGTTATGCATGTTGGTATACTGCCTGTGGTAATTTTTCTGTTGCTATTGTCTCTCTCAGGGACCCTTTCAGCTGGAATTACACTTACTTGTGTGCAAGGGAGGTCTGGTCTTGGAATCCACAAGCTCTCTCCTTTTCTATACACCAGCCCTCATGTGGTAGTTCTGTAGGAGGGAGGTTAGAAACATTGCATGAAGTAGGAGACAGTTTCTAAATGTGCACTAAGATCTTCACCTACTTCAATGTTGCCGCAGATTTAGATATGTAAAGAGGATACAATATGGCCAGAACTCTTTTATTCTGAAACTCAGCCCTGAATGAACAGATTTTTGTCATAATGCTTGTCAGATTTGTCATGGCAAGGATTTATTTATATATATACATACATAGTTACCCAGTTATGTAGGATCTGCCATGCATATTTTTTGAAGCATACAAATAATACTTTGCATATACAACCTTCAAGCTAAATCCTTCTATCAGATACAAGTCCAGAAGATTTCCACTGAGAAATCTGGTATTTTTATGACCTTCTTCCGTACTCTAGTTTGAAAGATGGAGGCACATATTCTAAAGATATAACAAGATATGAAACTGGAAGTTTTGAATGTTGCCTTCTGTATGTGTATTCAAAATTGAAAATAGTTTGATGAGGAGATATGACTAATTTCTCTATTGCTTCTATTTCACTTTTTCAGTATTCACATTAGAAATTTATCTGAAACTTTTGTTTTAAACAATATGGCTAGAATTGAACTTTTGGAACTGCAAGATATTAATCAGTTAAGTAGAAGTTATTTTAAAATAATTTTTCATGTGGATTCATAAAACTAATCTCTGTTAGCAAAGCTAAATTGTTATGTGATTGTAAAAAAAGAACACTAATATTTTTGTAGGCTTAGGGAAAAACAGGAGGTCACTTTTGCATCTTTCATAGTTTCATTTTAGTTTAAGCAAAATCTCCTTAAATACAGGCACCTTAAAATTTAAGAGCATTATGAAGTTTCAGAACATGAAAGCTATTCATAAAAAATTGCTAGGCATAAATTGTTGCTGTTTAGATGTCGCTGGAATGGAAATACCTTCCTTCTGTCTTAACTTGCTATGGTTTACTTAGCAAAAAATGTTGCTGCTAAAATTTTTCCATCACATGCATGGACGGAATGGGATTCTAGGGTCTTAAGGCAGAACTTTCAAATCAAGTCCCATCTATGGTTTTCTCTGTTCTTTGCATTGTAATTTCTCTGCAGCACTGAGTGGTAATCACTTCCCAAGTTTACAGAGGAGTGTTGTGTTTTTATTTTCATTGAGGCGTGGATGAGGATTAGCTATCTCTCTTTTGATGTCAAAAGACTGCCAAAACATTATGCCAGGCAAGAATAAAAGTCACAGTTTTGGCAGGTACTAGATAAACATCCATA
>WEIT01009462.1:0-13001 GCA_013389985.1 Dryoscopus gambensis | reverse complement strand
AACATGCATACCAAGACCAAAAACCACCAGCAAATATACTTCAGCTAGCTCTGCCAATTTTCTTTGAATACACTGTGTGTTCAGAAGTAAGTCACATGTTTTGAGCAATGATGAAATGCAACAAGATAGACCGGCATGCATGGAAGCCACAGACACTTTCATTCATTAGGAACACAAGCCATATACAGCTATGTGGATGAAACTTTTATGACACTCAGATTTGGTCAGCAGGATGAAAAAGGAACACTGAATGCTGAGTGGCTGATAGTGAATGGAGCCTAGCATCAAACTGCCTGCAAGGTATGCACAAGGCTTATTGTAAAATAGAAAGCCTTACAAAAAAGCTCTCCCCAAATAAGAGGAAAATGCCTTACAGCTTTGATTCACTTTCTTCATCACATTTAGCTTCAGTAGGCTAGAGAGGCGACCTACCCCCACAGCTGGAGCAGTAGCTGTCACAGCACAATCCACCAGGGATCATGATGTTTTAACTGCTGCAGTTCACAGTCAGTGAATTAACTTAAACTGCCATGACTTGAGGTTATGTACCTAAACCAGATGTGAATTGTAGTAGCTAATGATTAAGCTACCCATTTTCATTATTGCTACCTAGGGCCCATTCTGCCCCTTCTGGCAAATCATAAAGGATAGCCATCTAGATTCTCTTCAAACACTGCATCTAAAATCTTGGGAGAGTTGTTGGCTCCTTAGCTGCCAAACAACTTAATAAAACTCATAATTTGCTGCTCTTGTTATGCCCAAGATGGTATTGTTTTTATGAGGTGTAATAGAATATTAAGTGAGAAGGTTATGATAGTCCTGCTTAATTTTGTTATCTCAAGAAGCACAACAAAAGAGACATTACACCTGGCAGATTCTCAAGGTGTGTTTATGTAATTCTTCTGCAAGAAACTGCTAAGCAGGGAAGATGATTTCTTCCCGAGAGTAGGGGNGTGAGACTAGAGGGCCTAATGTGGAAACCAAGGATACATAGTTGTTTGGATACACCTGTATCACATTATTCACCTCTCCTGTGCTGTATAAGGGGGTGTTCACAGAGCTACAGGCTCCTTAATATTTACCTCATCTACTTGTTGGCCTGTAGCTGGATATGTCCAAAGTATCCTTCCAGTACTGTGACCTAGCCTCTCACCAGTGCCGGAACGCAGGTGGGCAGCTGTCACAGTCCCACTCCTCCCTAAAAGGCAGCCTCAGAAAAGTCCAAATGGGGGTCAGACCTTGAAAAACATTGACACCAGGGGAGTTCATATGCCAGCTGAAGTGACTGATAGATATGGTACCAGGCAGAGAAGCCCTCACTTACATCTCTGCTTTAGGCTGCTGTTGTGTGGTCTCATTTTTTTGTCATTCCTCCTGCCCTTTCAGTCTTCCTGGCATTCTCTGGGTACTGCCTGGTCTTGTCACTACCTTGAGTTTGACAGTGAGCACGCTGAGGTTCATTCATGACTCTTCTTTACTCAGTGAAGACTTTTGTACGAAGGGTGTCTTGACAACTGGGCACTCTGACACACTTTGCTCATTCCGTTTCTTTAGCTTCCAGCATCTTGCAGAAGGATCTCCTCTGCTCATCAGGACTTTTTGGAGATTCTCAGGCCAGTGTTTCCCCATTCACCTGCAGCTGCTAACAGCATATTCCTTGCTTTTCAAGAACATCAAATCACTGACCTTTCAGATTGCGTACAGGAGTTAATTTCATGCAAATGAACTAACTGGGTGTAAGAGTACTGTAATGTGGAGAAAAGAGTGAAGACCTAATAACCTGTGAGAGTCTTATTTCTTTCCTCTTTCTACAAGCACACTGATCTTTACAGCCTCGACGACTTATCCAGCTTTACTGAAGTAGCTGACTGTCACATCAACAATTTCTAGCTTAGAAGTGGGACTGTGACAGATGACCCTGAAGCTGTCAATGTTTACTAATTACACCTTTGACGGTCAACATGTTACAAGAAATCTATTATTCATGTTATGTTGTGAGAGACCATGGTATGCTCAATGCTTCCTTGACATGCTAAAGTCTTTACTTTCACTGGTTTTATCACGGCATTCTTCATAATTAAAGATGTCTAACAATTAGAGGTAAAAGTGTCCCCTTAATGCTGTCATGATTCATATCTGGTCAAGCCTAGGGCTTGTATCTATAGTCACCTTATTAAGCAACAAGTCAGATGGTAATTCAGCACATCAGTGGACTCCACGGCCCCCTAACTTTCCCTATTTACCCAGCAAGTGGGTAAGGTACAAAGAAATCTTATTTACTTCCTAAGCTGTAAGCCAGGAAAGATGAATCCAGGCCAAAAGATAAACTCTGCACTGCTGCCCTGGACTCCCTGTAAAGCATGTTTGCATCACAACTGCTGCGCCCATCCAAACTGCAACTACAACCTTTCCTGAGCTTGTGAGCTACACAGTAAAAACTTTAGTAAAGTTTCATACTGAACTTTATCAAAATATGTACCAACATACAATGCGACCATATGTACCAACCATATAATACACGTCATATACATGGAGTAGTCACATTTCCCACTTTTCTACTTCAAGATTTACTTGGGTTGGACATACAAGTGAGTCCCAGGGCAACCTTCTGTCTCAGTTTCAGCAGTTCCTTCAACTCCCTTCCTGCCTGAGACAGAGATTACATGAGTATAGTCTTTGGTTATGAAATGCATCCCCAGCCTGGGAGTCATACTGGAGATCTTTGTGAGTCACATGTGGCCCAGAAGGCTGGGTGGCCTTGTGCTATTCTGTAAATGTAAGACCTGTGATTGACATAGAAAAATGAAGTAAAAACACATTTATTATACTTTCTGGGTTTTTTATCTCCCAGCTGAGATGGAAGCATCACTGGCTGCAGCCCAACAACAGTAAAACTGTTCCACTTCTAACCTCACTAAAAAGTACTGTCAAAATGGTATTAAGTCAATAGTGAATGCCTGAGCCTGTGAGAGGAAACAAGAAGTAGTTCATAGATACATGAGTGAGTTTATTGACAACTCTGGGATTTGCAATACCCTGACTTCAGAGTCTCAGGAGTGATAAATAGGCTGTCAGAGTGAACTGTTTGGGCACGAAACAATAAAGAATACGCTGCAGGGATTGGAGGGGCTGGGGGGGCACTATTTCATGTAACTGAAAGAAGAATCAGATGACCTGCCACAAGCTTTTAAATGTTTTATCACTGAGAATCATAAATTGGAATAGGAATTATCAAAAACCTCTGATAGAGAATGTCATCTATATATATTTCTTTACCACATATCCTTCAGTTTTAAGCCAGGATCTTCACCCCAATGTTACAACCTTGATCTCTCATACTCTTCTGCACCTTCTCAGAATCTCATCCCTTTTTTTCTTCTCTTTCCACCCTTTACCCTACCTCCTTAACCCTGTGCTCCTTATCATCCCAGTCCTGTCCTGCCCCACAACTTTATCTGGAAGCCACATGGTAATCAGAGCGTGTCAGCTTTCTACTGTTCCAGATATCACAGATCAGCTGATGGAAGGTGCCAGGTGGGCAGGGCAGCAAGGACCATCAGTAGGTACATGAACAGTATGTTCCTTACTGGCTGGGGCAATAGAGGGTATCAAAAATCTCCCTGGAGGATAGGGACAAGAACCAAAACACAAGAAATCTGAAGGCCTCTATACAGGTACTCTAATCCTCCTATGGACACAATGAAATGTACAGGGAAATACCAAGGGATATGGCATAGGCATAGGAAGATTCATGTTTTTCTGTGTTACAGAAAAGAGTCATTAGGGATAAGATCTTTTTTTTCTTTCTTCTAGAATTTTGCATCTTTAGCTAACACCACTGGAAACTGAGCAATCAAGAACAAATCCATTTTATTAGCCAGATGTGAGACTTTCGTTCTTGGCAGCTGACAGCTAAGAACTTGTAAATGTGCATTCACCTACTTAATTTTTAAACAACATCATTGCCAACTAGCAAAATTGCCCTGACACTCAGTAATTTCTTTTGTCCATCTTCCCCCATCTCTACCTCAACAATAAGGGCAATTTTTTAATTGTTTTTTGTTTTGTTTTTATTTCCTATTCTTTTAGCCATCAGGAAGCTGCTTTCAGAAAACCATCTGCACTTATTCACTGCCAACACTCAACACGATTTTAATAAGCCTTGTGTGGTTTTGACTTTAACGCTTGTTTCCCTGTGCATAAAAACCTATTTCCTTATCTGTCACAGTTTGTCACTTCAATAAAGTTTCTCAGTTGCCTTCTAAGCAGGACAGTTTTTACACTTACTTTCTTAAGCAACAAGTTAAATCTGAGCATAACAGCAACACTGATAATTATCCAAAGTAGTAAATATCCATTGCTTTGAGCATGACTTTCCCTCTGACCAGAATCCTTCATAATAGATGCAGATACCTATAGAAATACTAAATTTTGAAAAATTGTACCAATCATACTTTAGGGTTTAATGACAGCATATATGAATGACTTTGGAATCAAATAGGCTCCTTTCACAAGATGATTTAATGAATTTGCATTTCTACAAAGCTCACCTGGGATTGGAAAGTCAAGTCTGGTATTTTTCTTGTTCACAGCATCCCTAGCAGTGACAATTCTTAGCAAGAAGAAGTCTGCAAGACTGATGATAGACGTTGGGAGGGACTACTGGGCATTCTCATTGCTCTCCTGAGTAGTTGCAATAGCAATCTTCATTAATAATAGTAATACCAGAGAAGTAAAAATTAATTAATGTCATCATCTGGGTGCTGTTTGACAGGGAAGACAGAGTTGCTCTAACAGCTTCCAGCTGCTCGTCTTTCTATGTTCTTCTGCTGATGGTATAGTTTTCCCACATCTTTTGCACATCTCTGCCCCTCAGTGAGGCAGTTCATTCACACTCCTGCCTGGTAGGTGTCCATGGAACACAGAGCTCTGCCCCCCCGGCAGACTGCATTGCACTCCTGGTAAGCGAGAAGATCCCAAAGGAGTGGGAGAGACTGTGCCACCAGGTAGACAGGATGTGGGAACAGGATGGGAAAAGGAAAAGAATAAGAGATTATAAGATACAGCGGGAAAGACCAGCCTGAGCAAATTTCTAGCCAATGCATAACACTGCAGCCTTGGTGTTTCCTTCCAGCCTCCAAGTTTTCTTTCATATTGTGCTTAGATTGTAACTGTTTTAGTCAGGGACTATTTCTTGTTAAATATCCTCAGAAGATAGTATTTTTCACTGAATGAGTCTTGGAGCTGGAGTCAGAGGTCCTGATTGTTATTCCTACTCTGGACCTTTTGCCCCCACTTGCCAGATATTAGAAAAATTATTCCATTTCCTTATGTTTCTGATTTCCCCATGTCTATATTGTCTGTTTAAATTTGAGGTCTCCTAGGCAGAGACTGGGACAATTAATCCTGATCCTTGATTTTTAGCACCTAACCAAGGTGCTAATAAGTACATAATACTTGTAAATAGTACACACAAACACCAACAAAAATTCAGATGCGAGAACAATCCCTACATTTAACACTGAATTAATAATAGGGTAAGGGAAACCAAATAACCCCTCTGCATCTAAGAAAGTTTTGCAGCAGAAACAGGAACAAGGCTACAGTGAAAATTCTAAATCTCTAGAGTAAACATCAAGAAGCTGCTGTATTTCGTTTCCTCATACACACTTTTCAGCCCAGAACCACACTTTAATCAGAAAGATTTTATAGTCCAGAGCTTGCTGCAAATCTCTGTTTAATGTAAATTTTAATACCTTTGGCATATTTTGGCTGCCAGCCTATTATTCACTTGATGCATCTCAAGAAAGTTTTAAATTATGCTGTTAAAACAAAAACTATTTCAGGTGTGGTAGACTGTAAAATGATTTTGTGAAACAACATTGTAGGAACCTGCAGTTGCTGTCCATCATTGATTTCTCTGCATTCAGTTCCAAGATGTGTTCAGTTTATAGGTAAAATGATGGCTGGGTGGGCTTACTAGAAAGACTTTGGCCTTACTAATCATGTACCTGGAAAATCAGGCTGGACTTACATAGTATTATTACAGCAGATCCAGGGTAAGGTTGAGGGGAGAGGGGGGTAAATAATGATTTTAAGATTAATCTTTTCAGAAGTCAATATATAGGGAAGTCATGTTAAAAATGTGCCCAACTGCTGGGGTATCAACTCATAATACAAGAAAGAGGAGACAAAACTGAGAGAAAACAGAAAAAATAATTCTCTTAAAATTACTTGCCATCAACAGATAATATATATCCTTCATCCAAAACTTGTTCTTTCTCTGTTCTAGGCTCAGACCCTGATCTTTCTCTCACAGAGTTTGAAACCAGGTGATCTTTAAAGGCTCCTTCAAACCCAAAACATTTCCTAATTCTATAAATAACTATCTTGGGCATTGAATTTCTGATCATGAAAGGCAGAAAATGTATTAATGGACACTTTAATGTGTGAGAATGTGAAACAAAGTATGGAATAGTGAGGATTTTCTGGTGTTTCTCTAGTTCTGCAATTAGAGTGCTACAGCATGTACCTTGTCATATATTTAATTTAGAAATAAGATTAGTAAATCAGCTAAAGTAAGAAGCTAAAGGAAATGAGCTCCTGTATCTGCCTCACAATACAGATGGTAAGTGAAGAACCATGAGGCTCATACTGCAGCATACCAACTTTGTACTGCCCCAGTGTCTCTGATCAGCTGATGGATGGGGCTGGCTGAGCAGGGCAGGAAGGGCATTCAGTGGGCAGGTGTACCTTGCCTGTCTGAACAAGAAAGTGTATCAAAACTCTTCCTGAGGGAGGGCAAACAAAAACACACAAGAAAGCTGAAGGTCAATGGACAATTTAATCCTCCTACAGCAAAACTTTTCTAAGGACACACTGAAATTTACTGGAAGTTTCTCATAGTCATCTCTCATAATACAAGGATGTGGGAAGAGTTGTGTTGCTCTGTCTTAAAAATCAGAGTTATTAGGGATAAGATTTTTTTTTTTCATTTTTTTCAGATGTTTTACACCCATAGTTATCACCATTAGAAATATAGTCACTAGGAACCAATGTATATATTAGCCAGAAATATACCCATTCCAAGCCAGGTGTAGTGGGTTGACACTGGCTGGATGTCAGACACCCACCAAAGCCTCTCTCTCACTCCCTTCCGCAGCTGGACAGGAGAGAGAAACTGTAACAAAGGAATTCATGGGTTGAGATAAGGACCAGGAGAGATCACTCATCAAATACTATCACAGGCAATATAGGCTTGAATTAAGAGATATTAATTGAATGTTTTACTAACAAAATCAGAGCAGGATAATGAGAAGTAAAATGACACCTTAAAAACCACCTTCCCCCTATCCCTCCCTCCTTTCCAGCTCTATCTTCTCCCCCTGGCAGCACAGCAAGACGGGAATGGGAGTTATGGTCAGTTCATCACACTTTGTTTCTCCTGCTGCTCAGGGAGAGGAATCATTCCCCTTCTGCACTATCAGGCCCTCTCATGGGAGATAGTTCCCCGTGAACTTCTCCTACGTGGCTCCATCTCATGAGCAGCAGCGCCCTGCGGTAACGTGAATCCATCCAGTGGGGAACAGAACCCCTCAAACTGCTGCAGCATGGGTCCCTCTTCCATGGGGCACAGTCCTCCAAGGACAGGCTGCTCTAGCGTGGGGGCCTCTCTCCGCAGGTCTCCCACAGAACCTTAACCTCCTCTAAGCATCCACCTGCTCTGATATGGGGGTCCTCCACAGGCTGCAGGTGGATCTCTGCATCCCTGTGGTCCTCTGCGGGCTGCAGGGGCACAGCTGCCCCACCATGGTCTGCACCACGGGCTGCAGAGGAATCTCAGCTCTGGTGCCTGGAGCACCTCCTCCCCCTCCTTCTCCACTGACCTTGGTGTGTCCAGAGTTGTTCCTCTCACATGTTCTCACTCTGGTGCAATTACAATTGTGCAATAACATTTTTTTAATTTTTCCTAAATATGTTACCACAGAGGCGTTGCCACCATTTCTAATTGGCCCAGCCTTGTCCAGCAGCATGTCCATCTTCGGAGCTGCTGGGGACTGGCTCTGCCAGACCTGAAGGAAGAGTCTGGCAGCTTCTCACAGAAACCGCCGCTGTAGCCCCCCTGCTACCCAAGCCTGGCCATGCAAACCCAATAACCAGACCAGACATTTGGCCCTAGGGATCTGCTGATCAGTCGGATAACCACTCCATATCCCAGGTAACTGTGGTGTAGACTGACCAGATCTGTGCATATTGAGCTAAATAAACCTCTGCCTTGTTTGATTGGCTTATGTAGTCAATCTTCAATTTCTAAAGGTTTAAAATCCCTTTGTGAGATCAACATCATTGCTCAGTTTCAAGAACAGAAGAGTTCTGTAGCAATGCGGTTTAAGACAGCTCTGGCCCCACAGGCCTCATCACTTGCTTAAAAACAACACTGTTTTATGGCACCATACTACAACTTAACAGGAAACAAGGCTGGCATTAAAAAATACCTGCAAAAAAAAAAAAAAGAAGTGGTTTTTAGTTCTTAGTTTAGCTAGCATTCAAATTTCTGTTTAAATTAGATACCTCAAAGTCCTTTCATAGTCTATAGAAAGAAAATGGCATTTCTAGGATGCATCTCATCTCATCTCATTGTAATGTAGATGTGATCTAAAATAAAGCAGACAAATCAGGCCCTGAAAATGCCTATTTCTCTACTGACTATAAAAGAAACACAGGCTGCCTAGCTCAGATGGAGACGCCTACACTCTGGATGTCTAAAGATAGGTGAGATAAATCCTGCCATACATCTGTTGCTGTTTCTCATATGGATTTCCCCTCTTTGTTGCTCTTACACATGGTGTTTCAGTATAATATTGAAATGCTTGTAAACGTGTAGGTGAAGCATACACATATTCAGTCTCTCTTGATCTCCATCTGCAAAAACAGTGGCTTAGGATACAAGGACATTTTTTCTGGCGGCATAGTCAGTTTATGAAGTTTGCATCTCTTGAGCTGGATGCTGACATTTGTCAGTCCAACTGTATTTTAATGTAATTTTGTAGTGCTGAAAATCTCCCTTCCAAGAAGGATGATTGAAATATTTTTGGGATATCAGCAGAGCACTCCTGATAGTGCCAGACACAGAGCTCATTCTGCTGTAACTGTTGCCTGGCATTTCAAACTGTGTCTAGATGACCAGCTGGGACATACTCATGTCTTTTTGAATAATGTTCTTCCAACTGTCCAGATCAGGGACTGGATATGGAGTTCCCTGCAGTTCTCTGTCAGACACCGATGGCTAACAACAACATCATTGCCCCAACATGAGGCAGGGATCTGGCACAGGCCGGGGAAGCCAAGAGTTCTCAAATCTGTAATGATTCCCTTTACCAAGGAATTTCACCAGACTTGTTTCTTCATGGCCTGAATAATGCTGAGACCTTCCTCTCCACCACTTCCCAGAAAATGAGTGCTAGTTTTCTCCTCAGTGCCTCAAATGTGTTTAGCACTGCTTAATGCAAGCATACTGTCCTCTCTTCTTCCTATCTCTTTGCAAGCTTTAGTGTGGTAGGCACATCCTACTTTTCAGGAAATCCAGAATATGTTCAAAATGAATTAGAAATGGGGAAGTGGAACCAAGAGATTTGAAACCACAGAAACCAATAGCTTTTATTAGAATCCGAAATGTGGTAGTGTATTAGAGCATATCTCAGTTTTGTAGCAGGAAAAAATATGCACCATCACTACAGGATTTCAGCTTCCTTATAATTTATGTCATTTATCTTCTAATATTAGCAGGCTTCCAAAATCTCCTGCTGTTACTTGCATATCTGAGGCTGTAGCGCTCTGCACCCTATTCTCTCTCTCCTCAATTTCATATCCTGGCTCTGTCCCCAGACTGATCAAGCCTAAAGTTCTCTGTCTCTTTTAGTTACATTGCCATGGCTGTTGTACATGGCTTGTTAGCTGACCTCAGCAGCAAAACTAGGTAGTCCTAACAGGTTTTCATACTTAGTTCTCCGCAAAACTGGAATATTTCCATGCATTTCTTCATTAAGTTCATGCCTGAGATCAATGCCCAACTTTCTATCAATACCTATTATTTCTCTTACAAAGCTTTGGTAATGGCTCACATGCACATTGAAAAGGAGCATTCTTTCTTTGTAGAATGTCCTACAGGTAATACTAATTTCTTTATTTTCATAGACTAGTGAGTAATTTTTGCACAAATAACCTGAGAGTATTTCCATAGTACCAACACAGCAATTTTTCATTCCTAGTCTGTAGCAACTCACTCCATAGAGACAGCATTTCTTCCGGTCATCAGAAATGTTTCTACAAAATGCTGATGTTGATCTAATTGGTTCTTTTTTGTTTGTTTCTTTGCTCTAATGTTTTCTAATTTTATTCACATTCAATCACCTGATTAACTTCATGGTTTTCACAGTTTGGTGTTAGCCTTTTTTGAGCCTTTTCCATATTTTTCTGTTGATTTCTTTTCTTGCACTGCTGTTTTCTGTTAAGAGAACATGAGTTTATTAACAGAAATGATAACTTAATAAGGTAATACAGTATTTCCCACTGTTGTGACAGCCACCATTATGCCAGCCATTTGGCTATTCTTGATAAACAGCTTGAAGTTGTCATTCAGTGTTTACTAGAGCATTTGTAAAAGCCAAGAAAGCCTGGGAAAAAAAGTTATTTTCCAGGCTAGCAAAGAGGTAAATAGCTGGAAGTGGCAGCCACCCTCCTGGAAAGCATGTTATTTCAGACTTCTTGTCCATTAACAGCCATTGCTGACCTATGACTAGTTCTGCAAGGCTTCTTTCTGGGTAAAGAATGTAGAATTTATTACAAAAATAACACATTTGCTTGTCTTCCAGCGAACCTTCTTTCTCCTTATAAAAGCTAAATATACATTGAAACATAAAATCAGTTGCAAAATGGATTTTTTTATCTCACGGGTTCACCTAGGTATTTGCTCAAATCATATGTAACGTATTGTTTACATGTTATGTCAAGCTCTTTGCTCTCTGAGGCAAGCAAAACAAAAAGTGATGTTCTAGAAGACATTGCCAGACATGTCTTTGGAACATCTGACCTGCTCTGCAAACTTTCTTCAGTAGCCTAGGGCATGAACTGGTAGCTGTCTTTGCTCCTATCACACCAGCAGCCAATGTGGTCTTGTGTTCATGATTGCACTGTAAATGCGTTCTGACTTCACACACATAACCATGTTGGAGAGATGGCATTGTGGAAGTGTTAATTGCCTAGTTGATTAATGGAAATTATTTGTTTTACATTGAGCCTCAGGAGATTTTGGGAAGGTAGACTGTGTCTTCTAATCTAAAATGACCTTAACAGAAGTTATATATTTTCAAAGATTTTACTCTTTATATTTTGTTTCACACTGTTACCTTATCCTTCTTCCTTGGCAATTGTCTTCCCTTATAGATGCCAGTAAAGCAAAATGAGACTGTATTTCTTGTTTGAACATATATACACAAACATATATGCATGCATGTACACAAAGGTATATAAATCAGAGTGCCTAAATTGAGGACATTCCTTTATGTTTATTGATGCTAACTGATTGCAGATCACATGCAGAGGAATTTCTGACATATTTTGGTTTCTTGAAGAGGGAAATAATGTTTAATTGTTAAACTTGAAATGTTTTAAGCTTTACTAGATATTGTTATTATAATTTATATTACTAGACATTTACTAGATATTTATGGTTCTTACATCGCAGATAATCAACATAACAGAACCACATGCAAAAAATATTCTGCTTTGGAGCTATAAAGTGTTAGAGCTGACTTTCCCTGATAGGTCATAAACCAGAATGAGTTATATGATTGTTAAGAGCATCCTTCTATTTACAGAAAAAAACAAGAAAAATATAGTAGAGGCAACAATCAAGTAATGGAAACACACAGCTTACCTTTCTGGTTTAGAAAAAACTTCATGCTCTGTATTTGATCCCTGGTTGCAGCGCTTGAAAAATTTGTTTTAATTTTTTTGTTTGGTTGGTTGGTTGGTTGGGTTTTTTTTAGTTTGTTGTAGTGCACTGGTACACATTTTGTGGTGATGGATAAGACAAATATCCTATGGAACCTTCCAAATGAGATGTAGAAGCCTAGGTTTGCAGAAGAGTTTATATGATGACTCAGGTGACATATCAGACTCTATCAACCTTACATAGGTCTAGAGGAGCACGGGGTCCTTCTTAAAGAAACTACAAACAGGTATCAGGACACAGCCCAGACAACCAAGTTCAAGCTTCTGAATTCTAGACTTCCGCATCAGAAAAAGGGGAGACAGATAACTTCTGGCTTTGCCAAGAAGAATCAGGACTTGACTCTGAAGATCTGAGTGGTGTGAAAGAGGGCTTTATTTATTTATTGTTCGTTTGAAATAAAAAACATATTATGAGGTACTTATATTGGAGCTGTTGAGGTGTTTGACAGAAAGCAAAACCAGCCTATGAAATTTCCCCTGAACAGACTGCTGAATGAATGCACTGGTTTGTGTAGATGCTTCCTAGAAAGCATCACTGGAAAGGTAGAAGAGTACTGGCATGATGAAGGGTACACAATCTACTTGCAAATTGCATTTCCAATGCTATCTTTAGTTCCTGTCATATCCAGTGTTAGTTGTTGCTCTAAGCAGTACCTTAAATTACTGTAACAGACACAAATTTAAAAAGTGTTCCATTTTTAAAATTATTAATTTTGCCTTTTATGCTACCCCTTTGGTAGATTTTTATTTTTCTTCCTGCCTTGTGTGTTAGGCTGTATATTACTGTCATGCACTGCTCCAGGGAAAAGTACAGTGATTTCTTCAACCCACACAGCTGTGGATATGTGGCAAGCAGGAGTCCAGCAGGAGAAAACATGACCTAGTATTTAAAGCACTAGCCTAGCTTCAAACACCTGCTCTAAAATAAACTCCCTGTGGGCCCATGAAGAAGCTACTCAGATTCTCTGTAGTTCAGTTTTCTTCAGTAA
>WEIT01009461.1:1147-19831 GCA_013389985.1 Dryoscopus gambensis | reverse complement strand
CTGCTCGGCTTCTCCGGCGTCTCCCCGTGGCTTCGTCAGGTCGCTTCGCTTCGGTTTTACCTTCGAGCAGCACGCAGGGAATTCCCGCAGCAGGAGCTGCTCCAGCCCCGTGGCATCTTCCCTTGTCTTTGCCACCATGCAAGGCAGAACCCCCTTTCACTCTCCTTTGGCACTAATGAGCTCCCTTCACCTTCTTCTTCCACAGTGCTTGTATCAGTTCCTGGCGTTTGTCCCACCAAGCAACGAGAGCCTGAGAAAACCAGGCACGGCGTCGGTAATGGTTGATACCCAGCATCCACTCACCCTGCTGCTCAACAGCTCTGTGGGTGACAAAGATCTCTGCAAGTACGTGGCCCAGCCCCAGGGAATACATGGATCCCTCTATTCTATATTTGTGATGGTTTGGTTTATTGGGTTTTTTTTTCCCATTGGAGCCATGTGTCTCTTCACTGCCTGCTCATCGCCTCCTTTTTCCCAACTGTTTAGACCTGGAGCTCAGGCTTCACCCCACTACTGTAACAGTGGTGTACTTTGGAATTGTGCTGAAAGGATCTAGGTGCAAGCAGGAGCCAAAACGGTGTTCACTGAGGCAGCATGTGCAAGCACCTGGTTTCTCTTGCAGGGAGTCTCTAGTTCAAGAAGACAAATGATGGCAGTGCATGTGTGTGTGATGGTTTGGTTTATTGGGTTGTTGCGGTGCGATGCAACAGGCTAGGGGAGGGTAATGCTTGGAAAAGGCAAGTTCTGTGCTGGACCACAGTGTTGGTCCAAGTTTTTAGCCTGCCTTTCCTAAAGCATTCAGGCTTACAGCCCCTCTGCGTGCTGCGGTGGTACCCACATGTACTGGTGCTGGCTCACCAAGTTTTGTTTCCTTTATCATTTGCAGGATTCAGTATCATTTTGGAGAATTTGGCAATTATTCCCTTGTGGTAAAGACCCTAAGTACAAGCACCCAAACTGTTTCTTGTGACCTAACCATCAATGAAGGCCCTATCAACAGCTACCTCCGTATGTAGTGCTCTGTTTTTCCCTTTCGTTCTACAACTCGCATGTCTCCCAGCAGAACCAGCTTCCTAAGAGCCTTGTGCAGCCACTCGTGCTGTGCTGAAGAGATGTCATGGGCTTGCTCCTCTTCTTTCTCAGCATCTTGCTCCCTTCTGTTTTATACACTCGTCTTGAGGCCCTGACTGGAATCAGGCCTCTTCACATGATATACTATCTGCCCACAACCTTTTTGCAGCAGGGGTTAATACAGAAAAATCAGTGGATATGTGTCTGGGGGGAGACATTAGTTCCTGTTTCCCTGCATGTTTATGTATATACACGGAATCCTTCCTCTTCTTCCCTCTATCTTACTTCTCTTACAAAATGGGAGACAATTCACACAGTGTTTGGATTTTTGTTTGTTGTTGCACTTTTAATTTTAAAACTGACGTTTTGTTCTTTTTGTTCATCTCTTTTCCAGGATTGTTTCAAACTCTTGTCTATGTCTCTTCCATTCTTTTCCTTTACATTATATTATTCTTCAGTCCTTCCACATTTTCCTAACTGTAAAGAAAAATTCTCCATGCTTGCTAACTTGGTGTATTGCCCTTTCCCCTATCTTCTTCATGCTGAGGCTGTTTTTAAATCTCTAGTTTCTTCTTCTGAACATATCGCAGCACATCTTCTCTCACTAGTGTCTTGTGATGCAGTGCAGTCTTATTTTGCTTTTTTTATGCCGACATGTGGAGTCACTGAGCTGCACTTTGAAACAAGCCTGCTATTGTGTTAGGTAGTGTGGGGATTTTGCTGTGGGTTTTTGTTTTCCTCTGGGGATGTATATTGCATGGAGAAGGTGAGATAATGGTGAGTTGGGCTTTGTGTTGTGTTTGTGTCACGCTTGGCTAAACCTAGGTCACTCAATGGTTTTGTTAGACCATTTCTAAAGTTGTGTTTCTCTCTTTTCATTTAGCTATTCTCTTTGCTTTCCTGGTTTACATGGGGATCTTTGCTATCCTGATTGCTGGGCGCCTTCTAATGAAGTAAGTGAACAGTCCTTCCTCCTTGCACGTACCAGTTTAAAACCACGTATCACAGTGTGGTAATGCTTTGGAGTCCCACTTGTAGCCCCACTTGCAGATCAGGTGCCATGTGCAAGTTGAGGCACATGTGGCAAGAAATGCAGAGTGATGCGATTTCACTTGAGGGATATCTTGCAGCCTTGTTACTTTGTGCACAGAGCAGCTGTTCACTGTAAGCTCTCACATGCCCTGCCACACCCCCGTGTCCCTTGTTCCTTGTCTACCTCTGGATCAGTAATCCAAGGCAGTGGGACCAAAGTGCATGTAACAAATGCAGCCTTCTACCCTGTGTACTAAATGGCATGGATCATCCTTGCCTGTAAGCAACCTGAGAATAAAACCCCCAAACATGAGCTTGTGTCAGTGTATTTACACAGCTGGACCTAACTGAGATCCTAGGCACTGGCTGAATCTCAGTACTGCCTATGTGAGCTGTAAAAACAGAAATAGGAACTGTCCAAACTTCTGATCTATGCTGCTAAATAGTTTTAATTAAGGTGAAATTAACTGTAAAGTACTTTTAGCATTGTTTTGTGTTTAAAACTGTTACTAATTTTCAGAATTGATCCCATCAGAAACTGGGTTTACAAGAAACTGAATCCCAGAGCAACTGATCGTATGATTAACTCCGTGAGTGACCACAGTATCTTTAGTTTGCATTCTGTAGTGTTTTCATCTCTGAGAAACACACACTATCTGGACATTTGGAGACTTGTTTATTACTAATCATCTTTCCCTTAGCAAATCTTGTATTGATGTCAGATGGGCAATTTTATGTCAATGGAGAGTGCTAGACTGGGTTTCCATGCAAGTGTAGTGGATTGCCTGTAGAGCTCTTACAAGTTTTGAACCTTTGTGCCCTCTTTAGTTCCCTTGAAGCAAATGTGTTGGTGAAAATACTGTCCCCTTCTGACCTAGTCAGTGCAAGGGAAATCACAGCCTCCAGCACAGCAGGAATTTAAGCAAAAAAATGAAGCCAGAATTTCTCTGGCACCCCTAGAACTGGCATTTCTGTGTGATCCTAATTTTGTACTAGAACGTAGATAGTTCCTCACAGAGAGGGCTTCATATCTAAGAGGTCCAAACCTGTCTAGAATCAAAAGACTTGGAAGCAGAGCTCCACAGCAATTCTTGCTGTTCATCTCTATCACTGGGATATAGTGATATCTCCTTCTTTATGCTGTTATTGGGTCTGATCAGAGTGGTTTAGGGAACCCAGCTGCAAAGAAACGAACTCCTGTGTTTAAAATGATTCATTTTTCTCTGGTTTAGCTCTTGAAACAGTCTCTCTGTGGTGTCAGACAAGTGCTGGTGGGTTGGGCCGTGTCCTGTTTGAGAGTTGGCAACTGGATCTGCTCAGCTCTGTTGTAGAGCAGTACTCAAGAGTCTCGGCAAGCCTCTGGCTGATTTGGAGGGGACCTAGCTCTGATGAGTTTCAAGCACAGGCTCATTTCACTGCATTGTTGTTTCTACCTGGTCAAAGGTAGAGTTTGGAGCATCTGCAAACATTACTGCAATGTGGTGAAGCCAGGAAGAGGTTAGAAGTAGACAAAATGAAGACAGGGAGAATAAAGAGAGAGTGTCTGTGAAAGTTTGCAGTTTACTATCCTTTGTTCTCTAGTCAGCTGGTGCAGCTGCTGACTTGCGCTACATGTGCCTGGTTTGTTCCCAAAGGAGCTTGGATCCCCGAACACAACAGACTCCATTAACTGTGATCCTACCCCGCATCCATGGGGCACAGCCTCTCGGCGGCGCCTGCATTCCCTTGACACCTTCCGGGGGTGAGCACAAGAGCTTGCTCAAAAGCAGTTCTTCTAAGGGGAATGAGACTTTTCCAGTGGTGGCTTGACAGTGCATGGCACTATATAGCAGATGGACAGTTCAAGTTGGTCTGTTTTACTTGGAAGTTAATCAAGATTTTAATTCTCAGATTTTCCAAACCACTTTGTAATTGATCTAATTTGAGGAAACATTAAAGTTGTGGCAGAGGGTGGAACAGAACAACGTGTTCAGTGTGAAAATGCTATGCAAAGGAGCTTGTTTTGGTTCACCACCACCCGTGATTTTTGAGACACGGCTTCCTGGCTGGTAAAGCTGGAGACCTTGGAAATCTTGCTTTAAAAATAAAATAAATCAGATCTCAGAGTTAGAAACGCATTAGTGGGAGTAGTAATCATTAACTTTGTGTTCATATATATGCATTTTATTGACATGTGATACTTTGTGGTTTTGTTGTCTTTTTAGGCTCTCTCTTGTAATTATGGTGTTTGTTAACTATGGAGGAGGAAAATACTGGTTCTTCAAACATGAGAGTTGGAATGGTAAAGTACAGTTGAGACACTTACTCTGGGTTTTAACTGCAGCAGTGTCTAGAAATGGTTGGTGATGCAGCTGCTGCAATGAGCTGTTGCTCAGCTGAAGGCTGGGATGCTGTCCCGGTTTGCCTCAGCAGGGAACCTGCCTGTTAGGTTAACGGGCAAAGCAGTGTATGGTCCTCCTTGTCACACAGTGACAGGATGGTTTCACATCACAGTCTGTGTGTAACCTTTTCATCTGTCATACAGGTTCATATCTTTAACTTTTCTGTGTTGTTTAATGACCACAGTCAAGCTGATGTTGCTCAGTGCTGTAAAAACATAGTGCCTTGATTGGTAAGCTGATGCAGATAAAGTCAAGCATTGTAATGCCCTAGTGGAGAATAGCAAGGATCCCATCCCTGAAATCTTTCCCAAAGCACAGCAATCAGTTCTGACCCTATTCTTGAAGAGTGGTAAGTGCAGTGAGGCAAGATGATTAGCTCTTTGTAAGTTTTGTTTATAACATGTTTTAGAGTTTGAGACATGATTAATTGCTAGCAGCCTGCAATTCCTCTATAAAATCAACAGTAATATTGTTGAATTTAAGGATGGTTCAAGGTAAATAATGTGCTCCTTTGTATTTCTCTGTAGGATTAACAGTGGCAGATCTGGTGTTTCCATGGTAAGTTTTCCTGAGGAATAGTTCTTGTATCAACTGATTCTTTATATTAAGAGTTGAAAGGGGAACATTTGTGTGCACCTTGCTTCCATGTGGAAGTGTATTTGGTGGGATGAATTTGTGTTAAACACTTAATAGGAATCTGCCCCTACAAATAACAACATAATCCTTATGAACCAGTAGAAGAGCTAAGTGGTTTTGGTGCCCCACATCCTCCTTCTTCCCACACACAAGGCCCAGGGCTGCCCTGCCAGGAAGTGCAGTATCCCTGAGAAGCTCAGTGCCATGCCACTGTATTAAAAGCTGCCAGTCTGGGAGGATTTGAAGCTGGGCTGCTGTGCATCCATAGATAAAATAGCCAAGTAAATTTTGGATTAAGCTAATATTTCTATAACCAGAGCATGGTTTTATGGGGAAGCAATTATCCCACCTGCCCCTAACATGCTTCTCTACGCCAGCTGTGGTTTCTCTTGGAGGAGGGAGCTGGACTTGGACTGTGAACCTAATCTAGAGGGGAGGAGTGGGTCAGTTCTGAATTTGAATCATAGATTTGAAGATGGTGTTTTACTGCTCTGAAGATGCTAATTTAATTGTGGGTAATGGAATTTTTTGGTAGCATATGAATTGCTGGAGAAAGAGCAGAGTGGAATTGCAACCCTACCTCAACTGACCACTGAAAAAGGTGGAAGCATCTCATAGTGAAGCTCAGTAGCCTGGGAATTCCTAGCAATCAGAGGAAATAAAATCACCCAGTTTCACTCAGTGCATGCATTTCTGTTGGGCCAATGCAGGCTGCTCTGTCAGCTTTAGTGTTTGCTGTTACACAGACGTGTTGTGAGACAAGTCAGCTCCGTATCCCATCTGCTCTGTTCTCCAGGTTTGTGTTCATCATGGGGACATCAATAGCATTGGCACTGGGCTCCATGCTGAGGTGGGGAAGTTCCAAGTGGAAGGTGCTTAGAAAAATCCTCTGGAGGACTTTTGTGCTAATCCTGCTGGGAATCATAGTTGTGAATCCCAATTACTGCCTTGGACCTTGTGAGTGGAACTTACTCTCTCCCTTGCATTTCTGTAATTTGTTCCTGCCTCCTTGGCTGGGCTGTTGCAAAAACCATGTCAACAGTTTGATGGTATCTTGAGGAGTGCTGTTCACTTCTGCACTGATGCAATTCTCTCTGTTAGACTCTTGTGCCAACCACTGTTGATTGTCTTAGTGATTTTCCCAGGATTATGATCTGCAGAAAACTGGGAAGGCAGAGGGGAGATGCAGTGGATCTCAGCTCTCCCTGGAAAAGGGTCACTTTTGTATTTACAACAGAGCTTGTGTCTGCTCCTCTTTCATATTGCTTGCATGTCTTCCAGTGTCCTGGGATAATCTGCGTATTCCAGGGGTGCTCCAGAGGCTGGGATTCACATACCTGGTGGTTGCTGCTCTTGAACTCCTGTTTACAAGAGCTGATAGTGGGACCTGGGTGAGTTATGTGGGGAGATGACAACTGAACTGATACTGGAGGGTTTGGGAGCCTTTGCTCTGGTTTGGGCATAAAGAACACATGAGAAATGATGAGAAAACATGTAATATCTTACTTGATGTGTAGTGCAGTGTGACCTGGCAGAAATGTTGGAGTATGTGCACCCTTCAGTGTCCCAGTCTGCATTTTGTCACACGTAGCTTTGTATTTAAGGATTTCACCAATCCATTCAGTAGTGCTCAGAAAGAGGCATTCCGAGACACCTAGGATGACTTTTCCACTGCAAGGAAGCCCAGGGACAGGCATCTCTATGCTGAATCCTGTAGTCTGCATTTTGTCCAGTTAATTTTGGCAAGGTTTTTTCACAGCAGGGGAAAGTAATACTGCTTTTTCGCCTTTCTAGAGTCTGTTTTCCCAAAAGGCTTTTGTTCTACTCATGAACCAAAATTCCTTTTGACATTTGCCAAGTTAAAAAAGATTAAGGGCTTTTGTTTTGGTTTGTCTCTCCCCCCCTGCCCCAAGTAACTAAGTGTCTGGAAATTACTTGTAAAAATGAAAGGTCTATTGGTAGAACCCAGTTTTATAATGACAACATCTCCCTCCTGTATGTGGGGATACAAGACAGTCTGCCAGGAAGTACAGGTTGTCCCCAAGGGCATGGTTTTTACTTGCCAGCTAACCCTCCCTCCCTCCATCTCATGCAGGAAGGACGATTTCCTGCTCTGCAGGATATTCTTCCCTACTGGCCACAGTGGATTTTCATTCTGGCTTTAGAAGCAATTTGGCTCTGCCTGACCTTCTTGTTACCAGTGCCAGATTGTCCCAGGTAAGACCGTGCACTCGGACAGCTTTCTGTGGGCTATCTGGTTGTTTCTCTTCTACTGAGCAGAAGGTACATTTTATTAGCCATAGGGAAAGAATGAAGGAAAGAGCTTTTAGGCCAGCAGGGTTAAAGGAAGCATCCATCGCATGAAAAAATTTTTTACTTTGGTATTAAAGTACCAGGTGTTATACAGGTGATGTCATTCTTCCTTTCTATTTAAAGAAGAGGATTAAAATCTCCCTGAGGTCTGTGTACAGCAATAAATGATCACTGCAATGCCATCAATGTGTGCCTCTAGCCCGGGAAAACATCAAGCATTTAGTGTACTGGGTCAGTGGGCCAGCTGCTGTGCAGCTGGAGTGTCCCAACACTTTGTGCTACAACCTCTTTGCCTCTGTCCTAGGGGCTATATTGGTCCTGGGGGCATTGGGGACTTTGGAAAGTATCCCAACTGCACTGGCGGAGCAGCTGGTTACATTGACCGTTTGCTTCTTGGAGAAAAGCATATGTATCAGCATCCCTCTTCAGGTGTAAGTAGTTTTTGGTTTGCAGTATGTCAGGAGGGGCTTGGGAATGATACGTGCAGGGGGTTTAAGAGAAAGGAGTTTGGTTGCTTGGGTTGCCCTGTAACAACTGTTTTCTCTCTAAGGTGATTTACCAAACAACGATGCCATATGATCCAGAAGGGATCCTTGGGACCATAAATAGCATTGTTATGGCATTTTTGGGACTGCAGGTACCTCTTTTTCTTTCTGCCTGCATGCTATAATGGGAAGCTTTGAAGGAAACTTGGAAGTGGGGAGGCAACTGGGTTTCTTTACTTAAGCCTGAGACTGGTTCTAACAAAACCTTTTTCAGTGCAATGCTTTCACGATGACTTAACCCGAGGCGAGTGACAGAGAAGTGGAACCTAACATGGCAGTAGCTTGCATTAGATACATTTAGACTTCTCAGGGACACAAGAAGCTTGCAAAAGAGCCACGTGGAATCTTCGTCTTAAGGCTGGGTTTATGCTGGGAGTAGGCTGGCTGTGTATGTTGGAAAATAAGGCGGAGGCACACAGACTTCACAGCTTCATTGTAAGCGTTTTAAAGGTTGCAGCTGTACTTGTTCCCCCTTGCTGATTTTCTGCTTGATGTGATAGCCATCTTGCATAGATGTGTGCTTACCTTCCCTGACAAGAGAGATGCAGGGGTTCACTTTGGTGTTACCAAAAGCTCACTGCTCACCACTGTTTAAAATACCGCACTTTCTGATGCAGTTTTGATGTACTGCTGGCTTTTCTGACTGTGCAGCAGCTGTGAACCAAACTAGAACTCTTGTGCTGGGAAAGGAATGTTACCACATATAGGACTGGGTAAAAATGGATTGGGAATATCTGTGGGGCGGAGCTTGGAACCCAAATCTGACACTGAGGAGTGAGTTATCAGGACACATTTCTTAGTGGTGTATGAGAAGGAGCATGTGCTCTGGGCAGGTCAGGGTGTGATGGGCTGCTCTTGAGGCTGGCTCTGGTGTTGTTCCTTCATGCAATCCTTGCTGAGCGAGATGGAACTCAAGTTACGTTGTGTTGACCAATAAAGTTGCTTGTCCCCTTCCTCAGTATTAACATAGTAAGAAAGAGAGAAAAGGAGCACCTCTACTGCTGATCGGGTTGCATTTACATATTTTCCCCTTGTGTGTCTATTCTTTACAAAGAGTCCTCATTCTGACCCTTTCAGCCACTTGGCTGATGGAAATCCCATTCACGGTCTCTTGTCTTAGCACAGGTAGCTGGCGGCAAATATATCTGGCTCTTGAAATGTAGTTACATTAATGGGCCTTAATTATTCTTTTGTATTCTTTTTATAAGGCAGGAAAAATTACCTTGTTCTACAAAGACCAGCACAAACAAATTATGAGTCGGTTCGTTATATGGGGCACAGTAATGGTAAGTCTGATAGTTGCGTAGCTCTCTAAAAGCCACGGATTTTAATGCAATGCAAAGTTAGTATTTCGGAAACAGGTTGCAGTGGTTATATAAACTTTACCGACTTTCTATTTCAGGGAATTATTTCTGCTATCTTGACAAAATGTTCTAAAGAAGAAGGGTTTATTCCCATAAACAAGAACTTATGGTAAGCAAAGAGATGGAACATTTAGTATGATTTTGTTAAAGTACTCTTTTAGCGCAGAGAATGTTTTACCTTTTGTACACTGAGATCTGTATCACATAGTTCTCTAAATATTACTCTTTCTACTTGAAAATGTTTGTAGGTCAATATCATATGTGACAACCACAAGCTGCTTTGCCTTCATCCTCTTATTGTTGATATATTACCTTGTGGATGTCAAGAAATGGTGGTCAGGTGCTCCATTTTTATACCCAGGTCAGTAAAATCGAATCAGGAGACATATTCCCTCTAATTCTTTCTGCACCAATATTATCCTTTTGTTTTCTGCACTTCCCTTGTCTGTAAAAGAGTAGAGGTTTAGACTGAGGTAACCTGGAAGATTTTAGAATGATTAAGTTGAGCAGAATCTTTGCGTAGAACTGGGACGCTTGAGACCAGATATTTAGGAGAGAGGGACAATCAATTCTTTAAATGAGGGCTGAAAGCTGCTATTGCCTAATGACCGTTCTTAGTTTGGTCTCAAGTCAAGGTCCCAGTGAACAGCTGCCTAGTACCAAGCAAAATACCACAGCTGTTCGAAGTTGGTTTTGGAAGGGACTGCTGAGACTTCTGTAACCTAATGGGAAACTCAGAGGGCTGTCAACAGAGTAATACCACTTCTGAAGATGTGGAAGACTAAATCCTCTGGGTAGCTCTGTAGGTTGTGTCTCTGTGATTTTAGATAAGCATGTTTCCCAAAGTATGCCACTGTGGTTTTAACCACACTGGGCACACAACAAACATGAGTAGAGAATGCAAAACCACAGCAGAGGGGACCTTTCAGCAGCTTTGGTCTCTGGTGTCTGGACAAAAAAGTCGGCAGGGTGACAGCAGGGTATCATACCTCCTACCAGAAACCCCAGAGCTTTGATGGGCAGTCAGCATTTGTTTGTAAAGGCAGATCTGACCAGATTGGTTGGCACTCGTCCACCCTGAAAACAGTAACTGTTATTATTCTCCTTCTTAATATAATTGCAGGATACTGATATAGTTGTATTTTCAATTTAGCACAGAGGTTATTTGTATTTCTTTTCAATAAATGTTTTGGGGGAGAGAACCCCTCACACTGTATTTGAAGATAGTGTGTGGCATCTTTGGGGCAAATGACATTAGCTCGTGTTGTCTTGGTGCCACTCTCTTTTATAAGCCTGGCACACCTCTGCCTGCTTGCTCTGAAGCAAGCCCATACCTGCTCTTTCAAATGGTATGACCTGTGCTTCTTTTCAGGAATGAACTCAATCCTGGTCTACATTGGACACCAAGTGTTTGCAAACTACTTCCCTTTTAAGTGGAAGATGCAAGACAGTCAATCCCACGCAGAGCATCTGACTCAAAACCTCATTGCAACAACTCTTTGGGTCTTAATATCATATATACTTTACAGGAGAAGGATATTCTGGAAAATCTGATAGCGGTGGGCAAGGTGTAGCAGGCCTGGAGTCTGATGAGGCAAGTGGGTTAGCCTGAAATACAGTGGATTAGCCTGAAATATTGCAACTCAGGCTGTATTACTAAAAAGGGATACTAGTTCAAGTTTACAGTGCCATGGAAGTCGTCATCAAGACTTTTATGTGACTTAAGGGACAGTATTTTCCTATTTAGCAAAACCTTACTAGTCTACTACAGTTGCTCTCTGTTTTCTGTCTTTTGTAAATATTTTACTGATCTCCCTCCTTCATATAGAGAAGCTGAACATACTGTAACAGTTGGGCAGCCAAAGACACCCTAATGGTGTTCATGAAAGGAACTGCAAGGGATGGGGGTGGTGACTGCAAGGGGTTCTCAGAATGGGCCTGTGGTAACAGTCCCTGCATGTGACACAGAACCCCCTAACTCAGGTGGTCTGGGGTTTGTATATATCTTGGCACCTCCTGCATGCCTGTGCCCCTCTGGCTACTGGCACACATTTAACTTGGCCAGTGACTATCCGGGAAAGCTCAGGGGCACCTTTGTGTCACAGCCTCGTGGTGCTCTCAGCTGATCATGCTTCATTGTATTCTTCCCATTTGGTCTTCAACCAAACCCTGAGGTTTTGGATCCTGATGAATCCTAAAATCTCTTCTACTGGCTTATTAATCAGCAGGCTGCTCCTACAGGTTTAGCAGCAGCCCATCTGTGCATGTTCTGGGCCTTTGTATAACCCACCTCCTGCATGGTTGAGGTCCAAGTTTCATGTGCTACACTCCAGGAGTGCAGAAAGGCCATTTCCTATTGACTTGGTATAATCACTTGGATATTACCAAATTTCAATCAAAACAATCCTCTTTCTACATGAATTTACTTAAGGGCCCCGAATCTGAAAACCAGCAATACAGATAGAATTCTGCTGAAAAGGAAGAACTAACAGACCAATTCAATGTAAGGTAACAGTTTTTGTAAATTCAGGAAATTCACTCATGCTGTGATTTCCAAAGTAATGCTAATAAAAAACCTGAAATACCTTGCTATGTTGTCTGTGTATGTATAAAGATGGAAAGAACTACGACACACACCTTAGTATAACACCATGGGAAAAATCCCGAAACAAATAGGATATTACAAAGACTTCTTAAACAAAGTTTTATTTATAAAGTTTGATCTACTCACATAAGAAAACCAAGCAGTGAACAAACACTGAGTAGTGCCTGTGTATTGCAGAACCTGTAACTTACAGGGAACCTCTTGACCCTCTGAACAAGAGATTTCCCACTGCTCTGCTGCTTATTCATACAAAGAAGAGCCTTCCCCTCTCTCCGTAAAAGACATTGCATCAGGATCCAGTCCATTCAAGCAAGAGTCTGCAGCAGCAGTATTTTCTCATTAATGCAGAACCTATGCAAGACCACCATGAGATTTTCCCCACAGCGCGAGACCTGGCGCTCCATGGCCAGGCGGAAGTCTTCCTTCACTCCTTTAGTTATACCCCGGGTAACTGTGTGGTGCCTTAAGCCATGAAGGAAAGAGAGACAGACAAAATCAAATCATGGTTATCTAGTGAACTAAAGCCATTTAAAAGGTACTGCATGTCACTTGGTATATATTTACAGTCCATATCTGAGTTTATATAGTGAGAGTCAAAGAGCCTGTGCTATGCTATTTTTTAAAAATCATGTGTTTAGTAGCTTACGAGTCTTTCAACAGTTAGAAGCTGCATAAAAGTCTATGTTCTCACTGCTTTGACTATGCCTGCTGAAGGGGGAAATAGTGTCACTCTTTTGGGTAACAGGAAAATCTATTCTCTTAACCCAGCAAGTGCAGAATTCTGCTTGCTTGGGGAAAGGAAATTTTTTTTCCTCTCTACCTTTGCTGCCCAGGCCACTTCTTCCCTGTAATCACTTCTATAAATGGTTGTCGTTGAAAGAAGAGTGAAAAGATGAACTTGCATTCTCTGGAGCACGGGTGCCACCATAAAGAGCGGAGGGCATCTTCTACCAGTATCAAAGTGCAGGAAGGAGCTTTATAAACCTGTGGACACTGATAACGCTGTGACTAATGAAAGGCACAGTGAACGCTTCACAAAACCCAAATCAATCCGGGCTGTGAGTCTGCATCAGTAGAAGCCAGCTCTTATGAGGATACTAGACACTAGGTAAGGGGTTACATTTATTCTGAGCACAAGGTCAGGACTTAGTTTCAAACAGAACAAAGGTCCAGCTACTGAGCAAGCTAAAGCAGTGCTGGCTGGGGAACTTATGGGATATTGCCCTGTTAAAGGCCATTTCTGTGAACAGTTCTTTGTCCTCACGCTGGCCTCGACACCTAAATCTTGTCCTTAAAACAATGTTCTGCAGCACTTTACTTGCACTGGTCCAGAACTGGGTAAGTAAGATCAAGACTTTGTAACATCTACCTGCAAGCCCTACTTGGGAAGGGGAGAAAAAGATACGCCCTGAAATGAGAGCCTTAACACTACTGAAGTAACCAGCATTAATTAATTTAGAGAGAAAAGCATAATGCTAATGCTGAGACAAGTCCCGAGTCATGGGTAAGAAGGGAAGAGCTGGTCTGAACCCAGCAAGCTTACTGAAAGACAGAAAGAAAATAAAAAAGAAAGGGTGAGGGCATCTGTGCCAATCCAGAGATGCTGGAAACAAGAAAGGGAAACATCTCAGAATTACCCTCACCAACAACAGCACCCAACTTTCATGTAAATAAAGAAGTCTGGCATTTGAGAAGAGACTTCTCTGCCAAAACAGTAGAGACCTTTGCAAGACATGGAAAAGGCAGAGAGGAGACTAGCCCTGGAGCCTCCTGGGCAGTTCCCTGGTGAACTATGCTAAGTGAAGCAAACCTGCACTGAAAACACTCCAGCATATTCAGAGGTTATGGGAGAAGTCCTGTTTCCAATCTTTATTGTCTTGAATACTGCTGGCAGCCGAGTGCTCTGGTCAGTTACAGCCTAAAGGAGAATATGCAACCTACAGCTACTGAGCAAGCCAGCAGCACTTAGGAAGATGTGTGTTATATTACAGCTGGAAAACACAAAACAGAATTCGGAACAACCTAAATGAAGAAAAGTTGCTACAAATGGATCCAGGAACCAGTATCTTGAAAATAAAGAGTTATGCTCTTGCTAATATATGACTGAACATCAGTAAAACTTTTGAGGATTTCTACATTATTGTTTAAATTCAATAGTGATTACTAAATTGAAAGGACACAGATACTGGCAACTTATGGGAAAAAGAAAAATAAAAGTTATAATAGAACAACATGGTTTGCCGGGCAATGTAGGCACAAATGAAGAAATTAAAAAAAAGATAAATACTGAGTAACAAATTGCTGAAAACCATGGGGAGTAAAACATGTTGACAAAACACAGCACACTATGAGCGGGGTTTTTCCACTTGGTACCTGTCAGCAGTCTGTATGCTGGGCTGTAGCACAGGTATGAATTCCTGCTGCAGTAACCCCATGGGAGGGCTAGAAGTCCTTTAAAAAACAGCAAATAGCAGCATTCAAACACCCACACACCAACTCCCCCTCCGGTGCAAAACAACTCTCCAAAAAAGGAGTAACAAAAAACTAGGGTGAGCTCACACAGCAGTATGACCACCGAGCAGCCAAAGGGGTGCAGGACTCTAACAGCATCAAACATGCAGATATCCCCAAATTTCATTGCAAGGCTGTTCTACAGTTGTGGTCTAAATATATACACATATTTTTGGACAGTTACACGGAGAGAAAGGACAGCGGGAGGTGCAAAACCAATACACAGTTGTACTACAATGAACTGTCACAGCTCTTCCAAGGAAGCACATCAGTAAGAAAATATTTAATCAGAGGAGCACTGCAGATACCACAGCTTCCCTCCAGAGCTGGCAAGAGCATGTCAGCGAACTGGGAGAGCCCACAGCTTGGAGTTAATGGATTTGCTGCTGAGCCTGAGCCGAGTGCATGCACAGCGGGTATCGGCCAGGTTGGGTACATGGCGGTGTTTGTTAAAGGTTGCCCAAGTATCTTTTCAGTAGCCCACAGATGGTCTTTTCCACCTTTACAAATTCTAACTGCATACAGAAACAGCTGTTAGAGCATGGCACAATGCCAGAGCACAAATGCCTGCTCAGAGCAACCTCCTATTTATGAACAAGGGCACATGGAACTAACCACCAAAAGCTGTCTCAGGTGAAAGATACTTTGTCTTCTCCAGGAAGTTAAATTCTTATCTCTGTGTGCTATCTAAAACAAAATGATAACCCAACAGGTCCAGCCTACCGCAATACCCCACCTAAGGAGAAGAGAAAGGAGAAATTTGGAATACAGGAGACAGGTCTAGTTTCTTAAACTAAGTCTCTTATAATGTCACTTAAATCTTACTAGGCACCCGAGTAGTGAGTGCACCATTCACCCCCAAAGATGCTACAAAGGGAGCAGAGAAGCAAAACTCACACTTAGATTTCTGCTGTACTGAGTTAGGTGTCCACCTTCAGACTTCACAGGTGGGCATTTGGGTTAGTATCTACAGTTTATTAATAGATATGGATGGAGAGCTATGCTTATAAGAGTCAAATAAAGATGGGACATTTAACACTCTAATACAGCTACAATAACCTGAAATAAAATAGCCACAAAAATTATTCAATTAAATGAGATAATTTTTCAAGAATTCTTGGCATGAGTAAGTCCAGTACTTGCAAAAATGACATGGGAAACAGAAAATACAAAGGACCAGCAAGATGTTATTGGCCCCAGAGTGGCAGATGTTTGCAAAAGAGATTCTGTGCAATTGTGTCTTCACCACTGTTTGCAAAATCTGCAGTTAGAACTAAGCACACCCATGTGCAGAGTAAAAATTACACTTTCAAGATACTTTGTTTCACTTCAAACCAACCTCCTCTGTCCCCAAAGAGATGTGATGGGAATATGACTAAAAGGAAGGGCACAGCTTTCAGATCAAGTTTACCCAATTAGGTAGGCTATGATTAGATTAATTAGAGTAAGATTTATCAAAAAGAGGAGCAAGATATTAAGCAGCCATTTCCTGCATATTGTTCTTTTCCTCTTCAGCCTCACCAGCTAACACTGCCCCTACTGACATGTGTATCAGATAAACTGTGAGACTTGGCTTGTCTAGAAGGGAGTTCAAAGGCACTTAGGGGTGCTGCATTCAAAGCTCATTGAACAAATCCTGTTAACACCACAAACAGAATGAGCTGGCTGTATCACCAGTTAAAACCAAAACCATGGAACTTCTCATTCCCACAGTGGATGCAAGCAAAGGGAAAGGTTACAAATGTATATATATATTTTGCAGAACTCAATTATAAGTCTGCAGACTACCAAGATCTTACTTCATCTTTTGAAAAATCACACTGCAGTTTGCTATACGGAGTTCAGAAAAATGAGTATCATTTCCTATGAAGTATAAGGTACTTAGGAAAAAAGTGCTGGAAGAAGAATGTGGAATTCACCTGGGGAGAAAATGCGCTGTAATTCATCAAACAAAAAGCAGTCCTTATAAAAGACATGTAATATTTGAAATATATTTCCCATCCATTAAGATGCAAGATGGCTACATTTACGCTGACTGAAGATCAGACAAAGGAACAACTGCTTTATCTTTGGCCTGTTGTGGCAAACTCTGAGTCTTTCTGAGCATGAATGAACAGCATCTGAGCTGCCTCTGCTAATTCATGGGAGGATGGTGCAGCAGCTCATCCAACCAGAACTGGTGATAGCTCTGAAAGATGTAAGCAGTCTGCAGATACTGAGCCTACCAACCATCGTCCCAGGAAACAGAGCTACAGTGGCACACTTTATCAAAAACCGCAGCTAGGGGAGGCTGTGAACTAACCAGGCCAACACTGTTGGGTGACACCATCCCTGGGCCTCACAGCCAGTCCAGCTAAAAAAATATCTGTGGTACCAAGGGAGTAGACATCATCTCTGATCAGCGGCCTACGCCCTGAACTATCCCTTCCATCAGCTCTCTGATGAAGTGCTTCCAGCCCAACACAGCTACATGAAAGACACTGTACACAGCTTTTCCATCTGGACAGGATATTTGACTGTTTTGGCTCAGTAAGCACAAAGAAATGGACTGCTCTTCTACAAGCCCTTCCGTCATTCAGGAAATATCACTGATCAAAAGGAGGTCAAAGAGAGATTTTGTCCCGCTAGAAACACTTCTCACTACCTCCTTGCTGACTGGAGGGGGGGAGGTCAGAACAGAAAGTAACTGCTGCCACACCAATCAAACAGAGCCAAGAGAAACAGTGCTGAACTGTTGCCATGAACTGGAGACAGCAGGTAAGAAGTTACCAGATGGACTCTTCAGTGCTAAGCCCTCTTGCTGGCAAAGCTTATTACTTAACACCATATGTGGTGCAGCATGCCCTGAAGCTTGTTTTCATACAGCTGGTTACAAGCAGTGAGATATGGCAAGGGTAAGAGTTTGAAAATCTAGAGCTTAAAAGAGAAAATTCTCCATCACGTAATTAAGCATTTGAATTTCTACTTTTCCTTTAATTACACCTAGTATCTCATTTTTGTGTTGGTTACCTAGAACTTTGGAAAATCTATTTACTATTTAAAATTTGGATCCTGTTGTCTGATGTTAGGCTCCCGTTTCAAAAACTTCAGCCCATTTCTTGTTAGTGAATAGCCAGAATACACTGACCCAAAGTGGACTTTCAACAAACTTTAAGCAGTCCCCCTCTTAGGAAGGAAAATACTACAAGTTCTCATAAACAAAGAGGATATTCCAAAATATTCTGCCACTAAAATCCTGCAGCAGATAGTTTACTTGTTCAAGACCGAGCAAGTAAAAACACCTAGAAAATGAATCCAAATTATTAATTTACTTCAGGATCTCGTAATAAGCAAAATAAGATGACTTGCTAGTTCTAACAGAAAGGTTACTGGAGTGTAGCTGGAGTGCAATTTAATTTACATTTTATACCCAAGTTCTTCATCATTCAGTGGTCTTTCATAATTTTGTTTACAAAAATAAACAAAACAGTGCTTTCTGCTCAGCATTACTCTTCAGCAAAATTAGTGCAAACACCTTGTACACATGCCTAATTATTTGAAGAATTCCTGCAAAGTGCAAGTGGCTGCTTGAAAGAGCACAACTTTAATCACTTCAATATCAATCACTCCAAAGCGAATGACACACTCAGAAAGAAAGTCCTGTAAAAGCAGGAGTTTAAAGCTGAAGAACCCCCCAAAAGAACACACAGATCAGCAGGAGAATCAGAAAAAGAAACTCATGGCCTTGTTTGAACTCCTTAAATTTAAGCTCAAAGACATGACAAACTATCCAGAAGATAACAAGAAAGAAAGACAACCAGAACATACTCCCTTTTTTTTTTGGCCAAAGAAAACAGTAAATGCTTTTTTATCCTTACTTGATCAACATTGCTTGATTTGGCAGCAGTTCCAGATGAATTTTCCCTCCTTCCTGTGTTCTTAAATAAGCAAATTCCTCCAACATATCAATATCTGAAGAAAACGTTAAAGATTTGAGTAGGGAAACAATGATAGAGAACATTCTTTCTTATGCCTCACATCTGAAGCCACATTGCTGAACGAAGAGTCAAATTGAAAAGCTATTGAAGTACCTCATTATTAAAAGTGATACAGAAGATCACAGCATGTATTCTTAATCCTCCACAAACTGATGAGAAATGGCTTTTTAAAGTGAAGAGCACATCTGTTAGTCTCTTTTCTTTGTTTCTTCATATGTAGTCAGAGGTAAAGAAAGTTGATCTCCAAGT
>WEIT01009454.1:6732-16754 GCA_013389985.1 Dryoscopus gambensis | reverse complement strand
AGATTATGTAATCTCCAATTGTAAAATTAAAGGCTAAGAAGCATGTTAAATCCTTTTGGTATTTTTAATTAGTAAGCACACAAACTGAAGAACCACCTTACCTGACAGAGTTTCGGCTCCTGTTTTCTATTTTCATTAAAATTCGTACATCTGACTGAGGAGATGCTGTATAGATTTTTAATCTGAGAAAAAAAGGCAGCAAAGATGCAGAAATGATGTACAATGACTTTTCTTCCTGTCATCCGTAAGATATGGGTATCTTATGCATGTCAACAGCCAAAATAATATATTTTTTTCATGAAAACAATAATTTGTCACATATTAAGTGTTTCCTATAAATGAGGGTTATAATTACTGGTATGTTTTTCTAATTATTCTGAAGGTTTACTGTCACCTCCACTGAGGTTAACTATGGTTACATTTTTCAGAATTACAGTTGCTTTATTTGGTCCTTATGCTGTGAGCCGCTTTCTTAATCTTTTGCTGGTTTAAATTTGGTGGCTATACCTGAGGGTTACTTGGTTGGTGAATGTTAGGATGGTTTTCATCACAGGAATTAAAGATGTACTGCTGACTGGGAACTCAGCTCTGCAAGCTGATAGCACAGCTAATTTAAGCCATTTATTCAGAACCATTCTCTTCTTTTATTAGTACATTAGATCAACTAGGCAGAAAAGTTATTCAATACACACCTTTGACAAACTACAGGATCTGACTCCACTGGATCAATGTATGGCTTGAGGATATCAGCAAGTGTTTTATCGTCAGGCACCCTTTCACCAGAGATAAAAATCAAGCATGTGAGACATCGATCATCATGTACACAAATAACTATTATGAGTCATTTGGAGGAAACTGTATATTAGCATGCTACAGAGGCACGGCTGAGTAGTTTATGGGAGGATCATAAACGTGTATCAATACTGCACAGATATGGGCAGCTTTATCTCTATTTCAGTGCTGGGATTTCACACGCACGTATGAGGAGTAAACAGATGCATATCTCTAGTTTCTAACCCTGCAAAAGAAATGTGCTGTTCCTGCAGCCCTAGAAGCAGACAACAGCATACTTCTCACCTCCCTTCAGGCTAGGAAAAAAGGAGAAACATTTGTCAATAAAAGCTTATTTTTTTGCCTTTCCAAAACGTGTTTGTGGACTTTCCTACAAAGCAAACATGCAACCATTTCACCCTGTATGAAGGTCAGCTCCAGAGTGCAGGTGAGGAGGGGTGGCAAATCTTGCTGAACATCTGCTCCATGAGAACAGAATATGTTAGGCGTAGGGGTACTACTATTATGAATATACATGCTCTCTATTTACATAGAGAAAAGGACTAACAACTGAACATTTTGCCTGATTTGAAAAGTCTGCTAGCTTTCAAAGAGGAAAGCACTACAAAACTTTCAGTATTTTTAAAATTGAAATGCCCTTTTAATTAAGACTAAAATTAATACCTCCGTTTACCTTGTATAACAGAACTCAGTAAGAACTGATTAAAATACTTTGCAGTTCAACTTCAGCAGATTAATTTAAACTTTATAAAAATCTTTTTTAAAGCTCTGTACCCTTTTAAAGTGTATTCAGCATGACAGTGAGGAAACACGAGCTTCAGATGCCAGTAGAACTTGTTCTCCCTGAAAAGAAAAAGAAATGCATATTTTTAGTGTTAGTTGGTAACAACTACTATTTATTTTTTCTATGATAAAGCTTGGTAGTCTACAGCATGGGTGCAAAAGAAAATACATAGTTAAGATTTTGAATGGCTTCAAAGAATAAAAGGGGTGTGCAGAGAAGTTGAGATGTCCTTTGAAAGATGTAATGCTCCCACATCCTGCTGAATTTCAAGTCCTCATGGGATGAAAATCTGTTCCTTACAAATATAAAAAGATATCACCAATTAACTGATCAACAGTATTACACATTTTAAAAGGGAGTATATTCCAGCTGCCCTTTAATTTCAGGAAAGGAAACTGCTTTTTGGCATGTCACCCAGGATGGATTACCAAAGCTCTGCAACAATAATAGCCAGAGTCCCAGCTGAGGCCAGGTCCTACAGAACACAGGGGACTCAACCTTTCCCAACAATGATGGCCTCACTAGAAAATGTGTCATGGCCAGGGAAGGAAGTTGCCTTCTGGCATAGTATGGGTAAGAGAAGTTAGAAAGAACAAACGTTTTACAGAAAGATCGTAAAATTTTTGGTAGAGACAAAGTGATGTCACATTCCCTTCTTCTGTATGTTAATTGTTATTTTTACGACCCATCTTCCCTTTCCAGCTATCATAATTAATACCTGAGAACAGAAGCTACTGAAGCATAGTTCAAGAGCAATATCACCTTAAGAAAGGCAGTATTAGGTAGAGAATACTTCGCTAAATCAGGCAGTCTCTACTTGCCTTTTTTGCTCATTGGCAGAAAATCTGCAAAAACCTTTCTAAAAGAATCTCCTAAGAGAAAGCACAATCTAAAAGGTAGGTTCCTGGCTTTTTGCCCTGGTTCAGAAACTCACACTCATGACAAACAGCAAGGATTTAGAAATCAGAGCTCAAACACCTCTGAGGGACAGGGACATCTAATGGTGTCTCTTGCTTCAACTACTTTATAAAACATTATTTAAAACCAATGAATCATTGTATCCAGGATAATCACCCTCAGTTATACAAAGATTCTGGTCTACAAAAAAAAGTAAACACACTGTTGTTCCAACAGGTTGTTTAATTTGTTTATCAGCCAGATGAAACATTATCCAGCAGGCTCTAGCTGAGTCTCTCTAGCAGAGACAAATGTACGTGCATCCACTAGCAAAATAATAAATAAAAATATATAATAAAAATAATAAGTAATAAAAAACTTAGCTGCTAAGATCAATTAACTATGATATAAATTTTTAAATGCAACCACTTTTTATAAAGTGAGCTTATCAAATAAATAATTCCCTTAACTAGTTGTTCCTAGGAGAAAACTGAGTTTTACAGCTGAACTGTACTTACTTTTTTTTTTAATAAGTAAAATCAGATGTATTTACCAAAAAAGAGCAAGCAGGAACCCCCAGTTCCCAAGAAGGTAATAATTAGAATAAAAGGAATTAATGAAGCCCAGGGTCCCCAAAACAATGTGTGCCTCAGCAGATTTGTGCAGCATGCCTTGTGATTCCTCCCTTCTCTCTGCTCATGTTTGTTAAAGCGGAGAACGAGAATGCCTTCTTTGAATGAGAAGGGGAAATTAGAGAACATCAGGTCTGAAAGAGGTAAGGAGACCAGAGCTGGAGGATAACACAGAAAATATTATTAATCATCTAACATCTATATAACCAGAAGCTGGCATAGTATTTGGGCCCATGAATTTTACGCTATTTTGCATATTGGTATGATAGTCTTAAAGTACCAAACTGCAAAATGTTTTGAAATAACTCAGTCATTGAGTGGAATTCTGGGAGTTTTTTGCAAGGTAAGGAAAACAAGGTTTTCCAATTTTTATCTTGGCAGCTGAAGGAAACACCAGTGATACTAGGCACTTGAAAAATAAATGCTCCAGAAAAGTATTTCTAGCTATCTGCTACCTGTTGCTAGGAACATCTTTGTGCGTCTGTACAAACGGTTGTCACGCAGCACATCCTTATTTCACATGGAAGACTGGTTCCCTGTGGGCTCACTGAGGCAGACTCAGTTCCACTGCAGCTGTAAAATCAGCTTAAGAGGGTTCTTCCCAGACTTCCGCCCACCATCCCCCTTCCAGGCACAATCTAGTCAACGGAATAGTGCACAGAAAGTGCTGTGAAACTGAAGTTAAAAAGCTCATTTCTTGTCAAAAAGTTCCACTATGAAAAAATGAAATGTTTGATTTTTTTCTCAGCACACTAATACCAAAAATGCAATTAATGACTTCATCTCTCTCCAAAGTACTCTTGCCTGGAAGTAAATGGCAAGTAGAAAGAGGCAAGACAGATTAAGAACAGGATAGAAGCAGGCAAGAAAAAAAAGAAGCCTGGAACAGGAATAGCCTCATACTCTTCACTGTACAATGAAGTCTTGAAAATCAATCTGCTGGGTGCCTGTTCTTGAAGTGAAGCATCTTTCACCATCACTGATCTGTGCCCAGAGAACTTGATGTCAACTGTAGATGCTATCAACCTGCTTCACAACAAGTTCTGATTAAAGTTAGATATTCTGGCTCCAGATCTCACTGACTTTATTTTCCATTATGGCTCACCGGGGTAGTATTTCCTTCAAATACAACAGACATGTACTATGTTCATCTTCTAAATGAAAATGCCTAATTGCCTAAGTCATCTGCATTTAAGTAACATGAAGCATTCCATGCCACTGCTGCCATGGGCTGGAACAGGGCAGCACAAACTGCAGAGCTCAGGGAACTGCACTGCCTCACTTCAGTGTCTCACTACCTCATCTCCTGCCAGTGAACGAGGGGCCATGGACTTGCAAGCTCATTCCCCTCTTCTGATCTGACCTGCTGGCTGGAGCTTCCCAGTTGATGTTCCCCCTGTTGGTTTCAGCCTGGCCTCATCCTTCACCCCTTTACCTGAGGCTTCCTAGCCCAGCAATTCACTCCACCAACTCCATGGCAGAATGTATCCAGTGGGGAACTCTCAGTTGTATTGAAAACAAGGGCACCAAAGGAAATGGAGAATGAAGCAGCAGATCAAAAATAATTTATGAATAAGAAGTCAGATGTACCATGAGTTAACACTCTGGACTCAGATTCTACTTTCTAATGACCCTCCATTATCTAGATGTTCAATATTACACATTAGTCTAATCCCTGTGTTGCCCAGCATTGGCACGTATGCTTTCACAACACTGGATTTAGCAAACAAACTCATGGAATCCAGGAAATGAAAAGTCTGGTTAACACACTGAAACAACACTGATCTGTCCTCCAGCGCTGGCACACGCAGGGGATGACACAAGAATACATCTTGTACTTCCTAGTTTTGGACTACTCTCATTCCTGCCTTGTACTGCCCAACAGCTTGGCTCACAGGGAGAGTGTGAAGAGGACGCGGGAGAAGCCTGTTCTCAGTCTTCCACGCACAGATGTTGAGCAGCTTCCAGCCTCCACCCTCTGGAGCAATCAGTCTGTAAATCTTGACTAACAAATAGCATGAGAAGGGGCTCACATTTACAGGAGAGGGACACACCAGACCCTCAGCGCTGTCAGGTGCTAAGCTCATATAATGGATATATGACTATTTGCACAGCTTTACCTCATTTCAATGGGATATCCAACAAAATGTTATGGGTGTCAGGAGGTCCCATGAGATAGGTGCTAAATGCCCGATATTCACTGGTTTGATCAAACTTCATTCCTTAGAACCCGTTTAAAGAGAGTAAGCAGAACATGTCAATTAAAAAAACAAATCCAACCACCAAAAATCAAAAAAAAACCCCATCCAAAAAACAGATGTTAATTTTTAATATGAAACACTGAATTTGAACAGCCTGTGAAATATTCTAATGCCTATTTGCCAAGAAGTCACCTTCCTTGCCCCATTCTCTTAGTTTTTAAATCTGCTTTTATGAAAAAAACAAAAAGTACACAATACATATGAAGGCATAATTTGCTCAAAGTTTAATTTGTCCTCAATGCAAGCTATGATTCAGTGTGTACCCCAAAAGGCTTTCTAGAGGAAAAAGAACATGGTACATGAAGCCAAATGTCTGTCCGCACAGTGCTATACCATGCCCAGGATCTTCTCAACAGCATCAAACCTCCCTGTGTCTCTGCCCTTTCTGTTCTTCTATCATCTTAGCCACTGACCCCAGCATTCCTGGGCTTCCTGCACTTGCTCTGGAAGGCTACTCCTTACCCTGTACTTGTTAAATGTGTTTATTGCTTTATTCGTAACATTAAGAAAATTCCCCATTAAAGTGAAACTCAGCTCTAAGCCTGAGATACCTTTTCCAGCATGAGGGTGGTAAAAGGGATCTGTAAAAGGTAGAGCATGCAGCCAAAGACAGGGAAGCTAGTGCAGAGAGAGACAACCTCTGCAAGGTTGGGGGCAGGCCTGGTCTGTTCTGAGGGGAGACCTACAAATCTGGGGCAGAGGGATGAGAAAATATCTCAGATTTCCTTTCTTTCCATTGGTTCACCCTGGGTTTTCTTTAAGAACTGGTAAAATACATCACTTTAAAAGGTTACACTTCTACATCTATTTGATGCCTAATGTTCTGCTAAAAACTACTTTATGTGCAAAACCAAACCCCCCAATGCTTTTCTCCAGAACTGCCTGACAATCCAGGTGTGTGTGTGGAGCCGTTTCCAGATGGGTTATTCCTCTGTCAGAGACAGACCTCTGGTGGCCAGCCAGAGACTGACACTGCGGACTGCACTGCTCCCAGAGGGAAAATGCATCCTGAAAACACAACTTGCCACCAAAACTGAGACCATGAACAAAACAAGTAAAGGAGCCATGGGGGGGATGTGAGCCATCAGGGATCTCACTGCTCTGAGAAGCTCAGAAGGCATTTATATTTGACCTCAGTATACTACTGAGCTCAACTGTGGACCTGATTCCTTCACAATGAAATACTTCGTAATTTCTTTTTACTGTGAAAATACTTTAAAATACAAATTCTGGATATCAGAGAAAAACCACAGAGTGGATAAATGAAAAAATAATTAAATTTTCCTTAGCCTTCTTCCCGAATTTGTATCTGTCTGTACTTGTCTCTCAAACATTCCCGTTCTCTAGCAGAGCAACTCCCATCACAGAAGACAACACAGGTACCAAAGCACCTCTTCAGATTTGAAGTAAGCCTTTTAAAGACAAGGATTTGTGCAAGCTTTCTACATCAATCCCCTGTCATAAACCTCTAAAGAAGCATTTTCTTTCTCCAGCAGAAAAATGAAGTTTTAATTAAAAGAAAAGAACCATAACAGCACTGATTCTTCCTACTGTTAGTGTTAGCATTTTTCAAAATACAGCATGAACTGTGTAAGCTGCTAAACTGAGCTCAAACAACCCCAAAACCAAGAAAACCTGAAGCATGAAATATTAAGTAGTTTTTGCAAAAAAGAAAAGAAAAAAAAAAAGTTGCATCTAACAGATTTTAAAGTAAGAATATCGGTATGAACTCAAATTCCCATCATTATATGCTCAGTGAAAATAAAATATTGCTGACTGTAACCAACTGAAGACTCACATGGAATTGAAGGTGGTGGAATTTTCTCTCCTCTTTGTAAATCCAACAGGCAGTGTTTTTAGCTCAATATTACACCCTCGAGCTTTGTTCCTCAAGCAGTATAGCTGGCAAAAAACAAAAACGTTTTTTAAAAGAAATCTGAATATATTAAATCCCTGAAAATTAAACAATAAAAAGATGACAGGAATTATGAGAAAATTGTAGAAAAGGCCATATTTAATGAAATACTCTGAATTTAAAAAAAAACATCAGGAATAAAAAAAAAAAAAAAAAAAAGAAGTAAGCCTAGAAACTCTGAAACACTTTTAAAAGTTTTTTTATTACTAAAAAAGAACATGCCAATGATCTCGTCATAGTAAAAGTTCTTTAACATACCATGAAGGTCACAGTGTGAACATTGTGGGTGCAATAACGCCACGAGGATGATTTTTGGGTTACAAGCCTGCTGGCAGAAGGGATGCACAAGCACCATCCCAGCCACTGACAAATTCTGATTTGAAGGCACCACTAAGGGCATCATCCCATTAATGTGCCCAGTACCACACCCCTAGAACTGCTACCCATGCAGCCTCTCACCATCTTCAGCACACATTTGCAGGACATGGTGGTGCTAAATACACACACACACAGAGTAATGACTCTGCCAGAGAGGAAGCTGGAAGCTTCTGAATTTATTCTGTTATCAATGAGAATTCTGAGTTTAGTGCTATATTTCAAGATATCATTACAAGACTGGAAAACAAAATGGCCCTGACGCCTTTCTGTGAATGAGTCAAAATATTTCAGAGTAGACTTGGTTGGGCTTTTTTGGGTTTTATTTGTTCATTCATTGTTTTTAGTTTGGGGAGTTGCTGACAGGGCTTCCGTAAAAACCCACTTTCTCTTAGGAGGCTGGCTTTTATGTTGCTTAGATTTATTCTTTGAAGAGCTCTGGCTGTCTTCATTTGGTATATACAGAAGCACGTAACAATTTTAAGGCAATTAATAAATCCACTGTTTACCTGGGAAGTGTGTACTTAAAAATTCCAAAGTTGTGGAGGCGTAAGGAAACATTCAAACTTTCTTAACTCACATCTATCATCCAACAGCAACAGTGGTCATGCATACATTTTAAGAATGCATATTGTTAGCAATCTGCTCTTCCAAGCAACGGGATGTAGCCATCTATTACTGCAAAAACCTACAGACTTCTTTTGATTTCTGGCTCTAAAATTCAGGGTCATTTATACCTTCATAAGAGAGGTACCAGCTCTGGATTCTGGATTGGGACTGCCTCAGTGGGAATTCAAAGGTAGCCAACCCTAACTCCAGCACAGCAAGAGGATAATCAAAAACTTACAAGTCTTTTTGTTGCTGGACTATGCACAATACAGTGTCGAGCAGCAGCATCAGCTGTCCTTCCTACATCTTCCAGGAAACGATAATCTGAAGGTTAAAAAGAACAAAGAAAAAGGTAGCACCAACCTAGTAAAACCAGAGACTTTTAGAACACACAAGGTATGTTCTTACCACTCAAAAGGTTCAAGTCAGTAAACTCATTTACTGAGATAAACGCTGTTTTATCTCTGACTCCGTTACAGCTCAGTGCACGCTTATGTTTCTTTACGCACAATAGGCTGAAATGACAAAAACCCCAAAACATTAACACATTCAGCACGTGAATGGGAAAAATAATCTAAACTATTTAGTTCAGATAACAGATACCTGCACGAATATTTCATGCATCGTGGACATCTGTACTTAGCTTCTTCTTTGCTACAGGTTTCACACCTGAAAAGTAAAAAAAAACACTTCTCAATAATGCAACATTTTTGCACCTGACTGGCCTATGAATGTGCCTGCTCAACAACCAGGCACTAGGCCTCCATCAGCATTTTCCAGAAAAGCTATGAGCACCTTGAATGGAGAAAGAGAAAATACAAATACTCTGGATTAGGAAAGGTGGTAGACAAAACATAAGCTATGGGGAGTATCTCCAAACACATACATATTAAAACACAGTAGATGCCTGAAAGAAAAAAAGTCACATGCTAATTGCAGAGTTGGAAGCATAGCAAGCCTTTATCAGTTTATGCTTTGTGGTGTAGTTGTATCAGTGCTTTCCTCCTTTTACATCACCTGTAATGTGCACCGTACCATGCTGGCTTATAATACTCCCAGTTTTAGGCAGATGTAAAATAAATTTCAAGGATTTCCACTAAAGCCTGAACAATGCATCCCATTTCTTCACTGAAACAAAAAGACCATGACAACATGGTCAGCCAAACAACTTCTGGCTGTCAGCTGTGCAAACTCCGAAGTCAGGGAACCTTTCAGGCACAAATGTGTAAGCCTTATCAATATAACAAACAAATATCAATGAAAAATTGAATTCCCCTACAAATATGACCACATGTTTTTATCTAGGCTCTTAAAAAATGTTTCTCCCATTCTTAGGAAAAAGTTCTTGGTATGTCAACTGAAATAATCGCTCCTCTTATTTTAAATCTGATAAATAAAAACGAGAAATAACATTTCCCCCACATCAGTAAAGTTTTCAAGAATAGTACAAAGCCACCATTTTCAACAATCAGGGGATAAATGTCAGCCCTAAGCCCTTTCTCTTCCTCTCCCACCACGTGCTCGCTGCTTGCTGGTAGTGAGGGCCTGAACGACAAGTTCAGCAAAACCATCTCCTGACGAGCTCTGTGTATTAGTAACACAAAGCCATTCTAAGAACTGGAAAAAAGTGCTTCAAACACCGTAAAACAGAAACGGGGAGTTACTCCGAACAGGGATTCCCTCTCCCTGCTCCGCAGGATCTCGGCGTGCCCGCCGCCCGTCACCGCTCCAGCGAGGCTCTGCCCAGCGCCCCCTGC
>WEIT01009445.1:18547-29619 GCA_013389985.1 Dryoscopus gambensis | reverse complement strand
ATGTGAACAAAACAAATACATAGGACAGAAAGAAAAAAAATAGGATGGAAGGGAATGCAAAATGGCAATGGGAAGAGAGTACGAACAGAACCAGAGCAGAGAAGGATGGGATGTAAGATGACAAGGTTGCAAAAAACCTGTGGAAAAAAGACACAGATACAAGCATTTGTAGTTCAGAGTATAACTTCAAGGAGAAAAAAGAAAGCTATCATGGGCCCTGAGAAAAGGGTTGGGAGTGGGATTATGCTGACTGGAGAGTAATTCTTCATGAAGTCAGCTCTGTTCTACCAGGAGGTTTGCATTCTTCACTGATCTCTCTGGAATGGCCTATCATTTTCCAGCAATGGTATCTAAATTAGGGAGATTCTCCTGACTTGGCTACAATAAGTAAATGCCTGAGTGATGTCACTGTAAACACCACTCTGTTGTCAGTTTAGCTCTCCACCATCTTCTAGGAGAAAGCCTATAGACATGGCATTCTCTTCATCCTGATAGACAAGCCTGCTGAAAAAAACTCTGAAACACCATAGATGATCCATCAAGGGGAAGGAAAGGAGATTCCATAGAGATTCAGCATATTCAGACTTTTAAATTTGGACATCTAGAATGCTAAAACACAAAAAGGATGCTAAAGTTTGAAGTCCACCATTCAAAGATCAGAGATGAGAAAACAAATCCTACTTGGGCAATGTTAAGCTGCCTTTTCTTTATTAAACTCACTGTGTAATCACATGATCATGCACTCTTCTTTTCCATTAAATTACATAAAGGACAGACGAGTCTGAGAATGTCAGTGATACTCATCTACAAAATCAGCCATATGGATCTCTCTATTTCTGCTGTCACAAAAGTTAGATAGTGAATAATGACTCAGACAGGAGACTTGAGAAGAAAAGCAGATTCAGGGTGGTTTATACTCTCCAGAACTGGAAAACGGTATGTCATCTCTAACACTGCTGTTCAATCCCTGTATGATTTTGATCAAGGCTCCTCTTTAAAGATAATCACAAAGATCCAAGTTCTTCCCCCCGACTTAAGTCAGGTCTCTACAGCCCTTGGTCAGAGGTAGCCAAGTGTACCGACTGCTCACTTGCAGAGCTTTGCTTATGTATAAACTAGAGAGAGCTCAGGGGGCACCCAGCAGTCTCCATGAGATTATGCCTTTCTACATCTTTACTACACCCAGTACAACTGCTTGAGGTCTGATTCATTATTTAATTAATCCAAATAGCTATAACTGCCATTGATACAAAAACACAGCAAGATATTACTAAATAAAAATGTTCAGCTCCAGAGTTCCCAAATTCCTCTGGCCAAAATTATTTATTTAAATCTCTGTGCCTTATTTCCTCATACATGTGCAGCGATTACAGCATCACAACACTGCACAGAGATGCCCTAAAGATTGTTTGCAAAAATCTAAGAGGTTGCTGTAATCAGGGAGGAGATGGTGTTTTTTCTAATGTGCCTTTGATAACCTGACATCTTACAGCGAGGGCTACAAAGAACAGCTCAGGGAAATGAAAAGATTGTATCTGCTGTAGGATGCATCTGTCGTGCATAAATGACGCACAAGAATGCACAAAACATGAGCATACAGCAAGTGCCTGTTCACTCAGCAAGGCTAACCCTCTGGGATAAATTAGATAGGAATTTTTGCTGTTGACAAGACATTTGGGGAGTCTTCATATTTTCAAGAATGATTTCTTAAAGTGTTTTAAAATTTTTTTTGCATTAAAAAGAATGATAAAGAATCATATCTGTGCTTCTAAATACCCACTGTAAACAAGGTAAAAAGGAAAAAAAATTACCAATATATCATTTTTGATAACAAGAAAAATACAGTTCCTTGCCTACGTGCAGAGGGGAGAAAAAAAACCCACACAGATTTGTAAATATGAGCAATTCAGACTGATTTCATATCTCCCTAACCCATGAAAGTCATCCCCCCCATGAAACAAAGGTATGTTATAAAACCAAATGCGCTATGAATGGCTCTTTAAATAGAACACTGCATGGCTTAAGCACCTACATTTGATGAAAATAAATAATTCCTTCAGTGACTGCAGACTTTTTATTACTTTCTGAAAACTACAGACACAAAACTCCACAGAAGCGAACACGCAACACAGTGAGTCATCTGAGCAACAAATTAGTTCCATTTAATTCTTCAAGGTTACTTTATAAATTAAGTCTGATGAGATGTCTGAGTCATTAATGCTAGAAATGTCAAAGGAACACATTCTGTTTATAAATTTTCATGATTTTGAGTTACAATAAAGTGGGTCCAGTTTTCTGGTTTTTTTTCAAAAGTTGTTTCCCAAGTGTCTGCAAGCAGGTGATCACAGAAGCATGTACACTGTATTTTGAAAGACATTAATAACTTCAGTGCTCTGACTAGGATCCAAAAATAGTCACATAAATTTGTGTTTCTTAGGGCAGCAAGAGTGTAACCAATGACAGACCCTAAAACAGAGACCTTAAACATCATGTATGGACGAATGCTGCATGACTTTACAAATAACAAACTTTACTTGAAAAACAGATTATCTGAAGATGGTTACCCTCTACTATTGCTTTCTAAGAAGTTTCACGATCTCTCTCATACCCGGGATACACAGCATTTGCACAGAGGAAGGGGAGAATTCACTCCCCAACTTCTAAATCACGCTTGTCATTTTAAAGTGTGTGTTGCCTCCACTACTCCATATGGAAGTAAGAATGACTCAAAGCACTCATGCCACATGTAGCTAGGTCAGATGGTTGGTTATGATTAAATTCTGCCTCAGCATACCAACCTGAATAAATTCTAAGACATACGGAAAAAGATGATAAATTCTCACCCAAGGATACCAACCACTTTCTCTAATAGCTGGATGATGTAGAGTGATTCAGTGTTACTCCTGGGACACTTTTAAAAGATAATCTTAGTCATGGCTTGTGTGTTGATTTGGACAGAATAACTCGCAAATTTACCACTGGGATTGTGAAAGGCACCAGAAGTATTTGTGATAAATGACTGTAAAGGAAAAGTAACCTCAGAAAACCCTGAAAAGTATTCTCTCCTATTCAAAACTACCTTGTTAATCTTATTTTAAAATATTTTAATCAATGTCATGGGCAATTTGTTTTATGCCATACAGAATGTGCCAGTGATCCTGACTAATTCCCCTGTAAATATCAGGTGATCCTGGTTCAGCGCTTCACAGCACAGAATTATTCTGAAGACCAGAAAAATAGGCTTTCCAGACTTTTATTCTTTAATCTATTTCTTTCCAATACCATCTGGCATCACTAAAGCACAGTAACTCACTTTTGAATACATAAAGAAGTTTGAGCCCAGCACGTACCCAGATCGTTATCCATTTCTTCATTTATTCTTATTTGGTGGATTTATTTTTAAATCTTCCCACTGAAGGTATCCTGATTTCATAAAGCATTTCTGCTTAAGCATACTACTGGCTCTCTTTAAGGAGAATTAGGGTGCAACTTACTGGAATCTAACATATTTTTCTTTAGTCTACTAACACATATTACACAAAAAATCAGTCTCATTAATACGTTTTTACTCATTATATATATATCTCTCTCTATATAGTTCAGAAGCGGCATAGAATCCCAGTGATACTGGGATGTAAAGATAAAATGCTGGCACCCACTTGAAAGATTTCAACACAAAATTTGAGTTGATTTGTAGGATGTCCACTTCCACTTAATCTATTCAATTAGTTCCATAAGGTAGTTATGAACACAAGCTACTAAAATAATTTGAAGGTTGTATCTTCTATCATATACTAGTGGCTAGATAAATTAGCCTTAAATATCAGTGACTAATACTGCTGGGACAAACTTCATAATTAAAAGAACATAAAGGATTGAAAAATTGAAGCATTAACATTTCCTGTACTCTGGTATTCATGCAATTGTTAATATAGTTTTGCTTTTACATGCAAGTCTGTTTCTTTGAGAATAATGAGTCAGCAGTGCACTGACAGCCAGGAGGGCCAACCATGTCCTGGGGTGCATCAGGCACAGCACTGCCAGCCGGGCAAGGGAGGGGATTGTCCCACTCTGCTCTGCAGTGAGGCGGCCTCACCTTGGATATCATGTGCAGTTTGGGGTGCCACAGTATAAGAAAGACATGAAGCTATTGGAGAGGACCCAGAAGAGGCCAATGAGAATGGTGAAGGGTCTGGAGGGGAAGCTGTATGAGGAGCAGCTGAGGGCACTTGGTCTGTTCAGCCTGGAGAAGAGCAGCCTGAGGGGAGACCTCAGGCATCCTCGTGAGGTCTTCAACATCCTCGTGAGGTCTTCAACATCCTCGTGAGGGGAAGAGAAGGGACAGGCACTGATCTCTTCTCTGTGGTGAGCACTAACAGTACTCAAGGAGATGGCACCAACCTGAGTCAGGGGACATTTAGCTTGGATATCAGGAGAAAGTTTTTCACCCAAATGGTTGTTGAGCACTGGAACAAGCTCCCCAGGAAAGTGGTCACAGCATCAAGCTTGTCTGATTTCAAGAAGTTTGGAACATGTTCTTAGACATATGGTGGGATTCTTGGGGTGTCTTGTGCAGGGCCAGGAGTTGGACTCGGTGATCCTGCTGGGTCCCTTCCAACTCAGCATATTCTATGATTCTATGAACACTAAATGCAACATACAGGGAATAGGAAAATCATCAGAAATTCTATAGCAGGTAAAGAAGCATTTAGTGGATTTTTGTTGCACAAATCAAGAGTGTGATGCGGCCTCCACCCTGCATCCTTTCCCTGTAATTCACTGGTCTTTCAACATACCAGTTTCCTAAGTATCTTTAGGGTATTTTGTGCATGGGTTCACTTATTTCCAAAACTGAGCAACTGGCTACCCATCTGATTACACCAGATTTGAAGCCAGGAAACTCAGAAAGCAATGCAAGAGCTCCCTGAGAAGCCAGTCACAACGTCCTACTAAGTACCAAATTCACATGACCATCCCCAAACCAGAACTAATAATTTCCTTTTTAAAACTGAGCTGCTAGAAGAAAAGTTTCCTTACTTACTAGCCTCCCATGCTCACCTCTATCCACAGGTTGCAGAATTGAAACTCATGCATCTTACTGCTCTGAACAGCTCTGCACAACCCCAGGTTAGACTGAAAAGGCCAACTTTGTCCAGTACTCTTGAAACTTGGCTAACAAAGCCAGGAACTAGGGGAGAAGAGGGTGTATTGGGAATAACAGGCTGGGGCAGGGAAGAACCTGCAAGAGTGACCTGTGGAAAAAAGGTTAGGGACTGCCCTGTGCTGGTCACAGCCACATCAGCAACTGACAAAACAGACTTGTCACCTACCATAACTATTCATCTTATTTCTTGGTACTGGAATCAGAAATTACCGGTTAATATAAATCAGCAATAATTTCCCAGTTCATGATTGATTTTGCTCATGATGAGGAGGCAAAGGCTCTCCTTTAGTGCATTCATCTGCACCTTGGAGGATGTTCAGCTTCTGTGCTTGCAGAACTGTATGAACAAGTGAGATGAATAGAAAACTATTTTCCAAGGTGTTCATGGATGGCATTAAGTTATGAAGTCAGAACACCAAATTACTGTTAAAAGTGCCATCCATTTCGGAATTAATCTAGATACTCTTGTAAGTTTCTTCATAAAAATTACAAACTTTTGGATAGTAAGAAATAAAGCAACCAGCCTGTGGAACAGTAGCACATGAATTTACTGTGCTGTTACATGAAAGGTATTGAGGATATCAATTCCTCAGGCTTCTGGGCACAGAGTGAATCTCCATTTAAGATCCGTAAGGAACCACAGGGACCCATAACCTTCCACATAACATCATACACAAAATTTTCCACTCAGCTACAGTTCTCCACAGCTGGTCTTCCAATTTTATCCTTTCAAGACAAGTTGAAAAATATGAATTCAGTAAAATGAAAGTCCAGAGCTCTTCACCTCCCGGTTTAACATTTCTATCAATAACAAGCACTGTGTTCCTTTCCACGTTTTTACCATAAGTCTTCTACTTCTAGGTTTCCTCAATGCCATTTTTGAAGCTTTATTTTCTACACAACTGTTTTACAATGTATTTGGTTAGAGAGGCTGGAGATAAAACTCCATAAATTTTAAATCTCCCCTAATATTCAGGAAAATCTGCCTCTTAAACCCTGGCAAATTTCTCAGCAATCCTTCAATTTCTAGCCCCTAGTTTTCAATTGCTATTCGACTATAGCCCCCTAAATGCTTTTCTTCTAATCTGGAAAGTAAGATGGAATAGTAAAGACACAACCCAGTCTTTACAAAAGCAAAACAATATTAAACTTCAGACATAAGGAACTTGCCTTGGCAACAGTCAAGCACAGAGTTAACAGCAAAGCTACAAGCTCTGAAGCTGTTCCTAAAGTTTCAGCTTTTTAACAGTTTCTAATAGTCACAACCATTGTGACCATAATCAAAGCTTTTTATCCACACACTGTGTCAGTGTCCAGCTCTTGTCAATGTCTTGCCTCTACAACTGCTCTTCATCTCTGCTGTGCCTTCAGTAGTATAGCTCATATGGACTTACTGGTTGGACACAGGACCACCAGAGACACACACAATTACTACTGGCTCCACCTACTCTGCCTAAGTGCTACCAGGAGACTATTTAGGCAGCCACTTCTGTACATATATCTCCTGAGGTTAAAGGTTAAGCTATGTGTAAGACCAGCTTTACTGGACAAAACCAGATGTCAGCCTACACAACCCCCTCTCTCTAACAGCAGCTGTAGGAGATGTTGATGAAAATGGCATTAAAAAAGTGGGGAAAGTTGGCAACTAACTCTCCCAGTATTCTGCAATATCTATTTTAAAGATTTCTATAGTTGAAAGATCCTTCATTTATCATGCATGCCCAATTCACTTGGTAGACATGTAGATGTCCTGTGTGAAGAGACTCACAAAGTAACTTAGTACAGTACAAAAATTATTTCCACTAATTTAGAGATGCTTCCTGCTCATTTCACTGAATATACCCTAGTCTAGTGTTCTCCAAGACATTTATGATTTAATATTTGTACAATAAAATCAGTTTTTCCTCAATCATCTCCTTTGTAAACTGGAGAGCCTTAGTTTACCTAATCTCTCCTCATACAGCAGCTCTTTCCTACTCAAGATGCAAGCGCGCAGTACATTTATAAAACATTTCCCATTTTGTCCTCACCTCCTCTCCTAACCATTTCTAACATTGTTCTGACTGGTACTAAGCACAGCGCCAGCATTTTCAGGCTCCTATCACAAAGATTTGCAGATGTCTTTTCTGAGTGCTAATGGATAATTTACAGCCCATCGCTGTGTTAGCAGCAACAGTTTTATTCCCTTTACGCTACTTTGAATTTATTGCTACAATTTTATTTCTTGCATTATTGCACAGTCACTGAGTATCATGAGATTCTTCAGTAATTCTTTGGTTTTAATTTAATGCTTTAATTATTTGATGCTACAAAATTATGTCTTTTTTATGACTATTTGTCATTTTTCCAGATTTAGAAATATGTTGAATAGTATATATTCAATGAGATTCCAGTTAAATCCCAACCACATTCTCCTGCCAGATTTCTGTAACCTCCCCCCAACAAAGAAATATTATGTTAACTCCATACACTGTCTCACTGCCAAATTGAGTTTACTAACAAAATTCAGCTCTACGTACTCCTACTCAATGAAATAATGAGGCTATCTACAACATCCCAAAGCTTCAAAGAAATTAATAACTTGAAAAGTGAATCAGAATGTCTAAAAGAAGAAGGAGGAAGATGAGGGATGACTCAGAGATTGCCAGGACTCTTCAGAGCTCTTCAGTTGATCCTCCTGCTTTCTCCAAAAGCTTTCTCAAACAGGAGTTAATACTCCAGACATCTCCTATGTGAACAACTGGGTATTGCTTTGAGAAACTGTGAATCTTCATGCTGAAATACTTGGGTTAAACTGGAATGCCACGAATGCAGCTAATCCAGCAACAAGAACTATAATTTCCCTTTTCTCCTACTCACGCAATCCTTTGGCATCAGTTCTAGCATGTTGTCTCATATGCTGATTCAACTCACTAGCCAGAAGGAAGTTTTATTTATTTCGCTAGCCTAGTCTCTTTCCAAACTATTGAGTTTAACTCTTAGGCAAAGCAGTGTGGTGAACATCAGAGACACTGAGTGGGAGCACAGCCACTACTTCTTTGAGACGAGTTCTCCCCATCTCACACAGCCCCATACCATCAGGGCAGGGGATGCTGCAACAGCAAGGCTCCCTCTCCCCTTCCACAACATAGTAGTTTTAACCTCCAACTCAAGAGACAAACATACTCACTCAAAACCAAAAGTTTCCTTTTTAAACTGAGTCTTCACTGGATTACCAGAAAATAAATGAGAAATGTTTTTAAAATCATATTAATAAATGTCAAGATCATATACTACATCAAATTAGTCATTGGCAAATTATCATTTACTCCTCTAGGAAATATTAAGTAACTGTAAATTCCCAAAGACATCGAATACTAATAATATCACTACTAATGTGCATTTATTTTAATTAATCTGTAAACGAGCCTCTGGTCTTGAGACTTAAATATCCATGCAGTGTTCCAGGGAAACTCTTAAAAGGTATTGTGATCAGAGTACTATTTTTCTATCAATATTATAACAATTCTTGGCCATTACTTAGTTTCTAAGACTTGGGCATTTCAAAGTGAATTTATACTCATCATACAATCTGATCACAGTAACATTCAGATGCAGGCAAAATTTAGAGTGATTAAGGCTGCTAGAAGAAGTAATTTTTTCACTTGAGTGGATGCATTCAACATCTAATTCTTCTCCAGAACCACCACCTGATGATTATCAGCTAAAACCACGATATCAGATACCCCAATCCCAACTTAATTGCATCCTTATTAGGTGGGACACAGACAAATCTGCTCAAAACCAGAGTGACTGTGCTCCAACTTCCTAGTGCAGTTGTCCAAGCATTAGTTGCCTTCTGCTACTCCGTGACATTGTGTTAGTCACATTCAATGGCTGATGCTGCTTCAAGGTATGCAAGTTAAGTAACCACTAATTCATCCTGCTCTCAGCAACCAGGCTCTGGTGCAGCTAAATCTCCCAGAAACGTGCAGTCAGTTGTTATTAGACTATTAGCAGAGCCTCCCTGACCTTTGCTGTCTTGAAATTAAGCTGCTCCAGGACTGAAATAAGCATCTCATTTAGGTGCACAGTAGTAATTTCATCTTAAAGTATAATGCCTGTAAGCCATTTATAAGTATTTTCTAAAGTATCTGAGACTGTCACTTAGTAGTTAACATTTCCAAATTACACACCTCCTGAAATATTCCATATGGGGTAAAATGGCATCTAATTCAGCTTTTCATGCTCTTAGCTACATGGAACTTACCTTCCTTTATTGTACAAAACTTTGTGTACACTTTATTTGATTCACCCTGCAGGGGGTTGTTAAGTGTTTTCCTCAAATGCCTACAACAACTGTTTTGTCCACAACAGGCAGTAGTGTTCAAAATAAAAATTATCTAACTGCTGAAGCACATTAAGCTGTCTCTCATCTGTGCATATGCAGATTTGCTGAAAGTAGGAATTGTTCACGCTTTTTCTACACCCTTTAAATTTGCAGTAGGCAGCTTTTAGCTCCCCACTGCATCTGATCATCAGGGTTTTAGGACTCATTTAATCTGGAGATAACACTTGGCTCCCTATATTGTGTTCACCTGCGTAAGTAAAAAAGTTAGAGAAATGTAGTACTTTGGCACTTACCTAATTTCCACCCAATTTCCACAGAAATAGTGTAAAAAATTTCCCAAACCCCTGCCATAGACATTAGGGACTGTATGAAGGGAAAATAATTGCCTGCTTCACCTATAAAATGACAAAATATTATTAACCACATTAATATAATACTTGGTTTATGACCTACCTCCTTGAATTATACTGCATTTTGTGTTGCCAATACTGTTATACGAGAACCTTTAAAACAAAAAGAGGAGTCTAAGATATGATGCAACATCTTAGGAAGGCCATCATTACTCCAGCTGGGAAATCTCTTTTAGGTATCTGAAGCAGTAAGTGGTATGATGCTGTTAAGTGAACTCATACTAGAAACAGACTTTGTTCCCCATTTCTCTTGCATAGAGGAAAGAGGACATGGAGGCTGTTTTCCTGATACATCTGTGTTTTCTAATGACTGCTTCATCCTTTGGCAGGTGTGGTCTAAAACTGAGCTTCACTTACACTGGAGAGACCCCAACACTCTCCTTTACCGCTCATCATGAGCTGTGATGCTGGTAACTCATAACATGTAAACAGACTGTACAGTGCTCAACCAGAGGATGGCAGTAACATGCCCAAGCTCAGTTTTGGACAAATACTTAGACCTTAAAGTCCTTCAACAGAAATAGCTAGGGAGGAAAGAGTAAAGAAAAATATAAATATTTTTGTTGTTTAAAGGAGATCAAAACTGAAACCTACATAGCTGCTATTCGAAGGAACATAAGGAAGGTGAGAGGAGAACAAATATCTGTAGGTGCTGCATAACTGGCCTCCCTCTCCCAGAAACAACCATGATAACAATGAAAATAAGTCTCAACTGCCTTGCTCCCTCCTCCTACACATCCCAGGAAGGGATTTGATGGGGTGGTATGGACAGCAGAATAATTTTAAAGCCTGGACTTACATGAGCCATGACCATCTCATCCAGACTTAAACCAGAATGGGAACTGCACCCAGCCATCTGTACTCTCTACCCAGCTGCAACAATCTGTGACATGCAAATGCAGCATCCTGTTGTTCATATTCACAAGATCAGAAAGTAATTTCCTTTCTGCTCTCATAATGAACCAGTCCATAACTCAAAGACTCAAAGTATGTAACAACTGGCAGGGGTAGATGGCCAAAGGTTTCAATGGATATGAAACCTGGAAGAAGGCCACGAGATATGCGGTCCCATCAAAGGGCAAACTGCAGGAAGAAAAAATAAAATCAGGGGCACTAGTGGACTTGAGCTTTGGAGGAACAGTAAGAGAGCAGAATCAGATCATCTTTG
>WEIT01009445.1:6900-18401 GCA_013389985.1 Dryoscopus gambensis | reverse complement strand
AAGTGTTCAGTACTATTCTCATACTCAACTACAGTGGAATATAGAAATCTATGAACTGCCCATGCCCAACCGGACAACTCCTATAAATGAATTTCCAGAAACAAGACAGATAGTTCATGAAGCCTGCAAGGACAGTGAGGCCAGTGAATTAGGAAGACATTTCCCTGTAGCCTAGAGATCATGTCTTTATGGTCACTAAACCAACAGTATTGAACCAAATCTACCCTACTGCTCTAACAGAAAAAAAAAAAAAATCAGAAACCATACCTGAAACTTTACATAGAATAGAATCATAACATTATTTAGGTTGGGAAAGACCTTTAAGATCTAATCCAACTGCAATGATCCTGCACAAAACTGAAAAGTGTCCAAAACCATCTTGAAAGGTTATCAAATCATGCCAAAACTGCAATTCTTTTGGATCCTCCCTTCAACTTTTTGCCACTTTTACTTGTTTCCACCAGGGGCAACTATATGACCTGCAAGCATTGAATAAAGAAGGGTTTAATCCAAATTTCCATCACAGTTCAATGAAGCATTTATTGAACAGCAGTTGATATTAGCTTTTCATATTAGGAATCCGACAAGTCAGTGTCCAGCCTGCGTTTTGGGTTCTATTTTCTAAAAAAATATAATGAACAAGTAAGGTGTGTGTCACAAAGCAGTAAGATAAACCTGTGTTACCTTTTAACCTCTGTGCTTTGTATTAATTAGTCAACACCATGACTTGAGACTATTTTTCCCATGAGAACCTAAATAGAGAGTGTGAACCACCATTTGAAGAATTAAACCTTTCTGATAGAAATATCATAGCTACTTTTGTAAACAGGCTGCATTCAAACCATGGAAGAACCAAGTGATCACTCTGTACACATCATAGTTCTCAGAAAACCTTTAAAAATGTTGTCCCTCAAAAATAAAAGTACTTTAATGGGCTTCCATCCTTAGATAACCTACCCAGAGAAAAGGAAAACGTTTTGTACATAGCATAGATTTTCTCCCCTGTTGCAGAAGGAAAGGGAAACGGAGGCTTTTTACCAACTTGAGCCAGAGAAATTTTATTTATCTTGTTGATAAGTTTAGCATGGTGTAACTCGTATCACTGAGGTGATTGTCCTACCATTGCATCATCATATTCTGAACCAGCTAGCCCTAAAAACATGATAGGGCTTCAAATGCACTCAGAGTATTGCAGACAAGGAAAATTTAAATATGCATGAGGTGAATCAAGCACTCTGTCATTTACAGGATCACTTGGAAACAACGATCAGTGGCACAGATCTCTTGCAGTTTTGGGGGGTTTTTTTATTTGAACAAGCTGGATAAAACTTCACATAAAAATATATGTACTCCTCTCCTGCATTAATTTTGAAGGTTGGAAAGGATAAGAAAAATTAGCATTGGTAATTACATGCAAACAGATCTGACATAATTTTATTTGAACAAAAAATAGATTATTCAAAATAGTACAAACAGCACAAACGGGTCTGAGATGGATTAGCGGTAAGTAATCCTCCCAATACTTCCTTGGAACAGCTGATTACATTGTTTGCAAAACTGCAGGAAAGTTGTCCTCTATTTTTCTAAGAAACACACATTGTAATTTAGTTTGTAACCATCTTACCAGACTGGGCATCTTATTGCCCCCATTAGAGCTGTCACTAACATCTTACAAGAAGATTCTTGGCACTTTTTAATCCTTCTGGTGAAGAGACCACCACCTTCAGCTACTATGACATTAGAGATGGGCCTGCATTACCCAGGCAAATAAAAAAATAAAAGAAAAAGATTCCAGCATTTATGACTACAGGATGTATTATGTTTAGAAGATACCTGCAGAGCTACAGTGCAGTTACTCTGAGTTGCTTTCTTGGTGAATTTCGTCATTTCAGGATTTGGTTTGATGGAGTAAAAGCTCAACAGTCTGCATTTGTTCACAGCTGGCCAAGCTGTATTGATTCAATAAAATATTAGCAGTGATTTCTTCCATGCTAATACCAAATTTTTAATCCATAGCATAGCAATAGACCTTGAACATGAGGATCCTCCAAGTCTCATAAAAGCCTTCAGCAAACTGTTGCCTTTGCAATTTTTTCCTCAAAAACAGTGTAGTTTGTAAAGACAGGTAAGATACTAAGGTGCAACCTTTTGAGTGATTAAATGCCTCTTCACGAGTCCAACAGCCAACTGCAACAATTTTCTGTAGGTTTGCTCAGTCTCTTGTGGTGCAGGTATAACAGCAGTTCTCATTCCATAAGCCTATGTTATTTATCACTGCTGTCCTTTGTTCTTAAAAAATCTGAAAAGATGAGGGATTTCTGCAATCTCATTGGTACAACCTGTGATACACACTTCAGAATGCAGAAAGAAAATTACTTACCATTCTTGCCTTTTTTTGCCCTAAATCAACATTAGGATTTTTCCACCTCTTTCTAGTCATAAGCCTGTAATACAGTACTAATTTCTCTTGATCCAAATGTTTTTTAGAATAAGAACCTCACTGCTTCCCTCCATTTCCTAGCTATAGATACTTTCCTTGGTGCCCTTCCCCTTACTCTTTCTAAAGGAACTCCCAATTTTCTGCCTATATCTTCCTCCCAGACAATTTCAAATACAGTTTCCCTCAGTTCTGGGAAATTAGCCCTTTTGATATAAGCTTGTGATTGGACTTGTGCTCTATTTTCCTACACTAAATATAATCAGATCAGAATTACTGGTCCCTAGGCAACCATCAGCTTCTAAGCCAGTGGTTATTTCATCTTTATCCATCAAAATGAAACCCAGAATTGACTTATCATATATTCAATGCAACACCTTTTTGCTTTAGCAAATTATCCTCTATTTTCTAGCCACAATAGCTTGTTTTATGTCCAACTGCACAGATCTTCCACTAAATGTCTCTTAAATTGAAGTTCCCCCATAACACCACCATTTTATTAACTGTGAATTACAGAGGTACTTAAAGTAACTTTTCTTTTCTCTAGTATCATTTGATGGTTGGTAACAGATCCCTCTGGCAGGATATCGATCCACACACATTCAGCACCTCACGGTTACATTCTCAGTAACACTAAGAAAGGTAATGAAGTCCTTAAAAAAAAGAGTGCTACCTGACATGTTATTCTCTCTATCCTTCATACAGTGACTCTAATTCAGTTCAAATAATTCTGCTGGCTATATAAAACTTCTTATCACACCTTCTGCTTCTTAAGATAGCTACCATCATTGAAAAAGGAATCGAAAGATATATTCTCCATATTATTTAGAGCTTCACTGTAACTTTTTTAGATGCACAGAGTTGCAGTCTGTAGGTGTTTGCCTTCCTTACCAACTTCTTATGAAAATGGTAAATGAAAACTCTCCTGGCTGTTTGTATGAAGTTTTCAATCAAGGTCATCGATCTTCTTCCTGCAAATTGCAGAAACCCTTGTTTCTGTGGCTTCCCTGACTACAGAATGCAATGTAGGTTTCCACAAAAATGGACTTTAAGCTTTACCTATCCAGGAGTAACCTTTACCTATCCTGCTGCTTAACCTCTGGAACTTTCTGGAGGAACAAAAGAGGGAATGCATAAGGGTTCCCAAACAATATCCTAAACTCACAGGATGATTTTGGTTTTGGTTTGGTTTTGTTGCAGTTCTTTTTCTTTTTTTTAATACAAAGCATACATTTGTCTTTCTAGGACAATTCTTTTGGGAACTATTAAGAACACGCTTGGTGCATATCTTTGACTTCATTAAGCATCAGTGACAAAAGATCCGTAATGCTCTTTTTTCCTAATCCAAATAAGTCATGCTTATTTAAAAAGAGAGTTAAAAATCAAGTCCTAATACAGATGTTCATTAAAAGGCATGGGTTTTCTGATAAATTAGTCTCCCCCTATGTTTAAACTGAATGTTCATATGCAAACAATTCCCTCCTTCTATACAAAACTGTTGTGTGGTTTTATTTAAAAATTAAACTTAAATATTGCCTATTATCAATTGTTTTGTTGTTGTGGTGCGGTTCTGTTGTTTTTCTTAATTTTATAAAGATGGTTTAACCCCCCCCCCTCCCCCTCGGGTGGTGGGTCCCTAGTCCCAGTCCTTCCCCTGATTCCCTTTCAAGGTTATTCCTCTCCCTTGCCTCCCTATCCATCACCCGGGGTCCCTCCCCTTATCACCAAAACCCCTCCTGTAGCCCATGTCCATCTCCCCAGAACCCTTCCCTTATTTCCAGAAAGTTCTCTATTCCCTGTTATGCCATTAGTTCTCCCTGATGTCAGTTGTCACAAGTTACTCTCATTGGTTACATGTATGTATGCTCCCGCCCTGAACCCCGCCTTACGTTACCCCTCATTGGTTGTACCCTTTCTCCACCTTATGCATCCACCCCCCTTTATAAGTTGCTGTAAGCTTTGATTTGTGGCTCAGTTGGACCAAACCCCTGGAAATAAAGGACTTTCTGGACTAATTGGTCTGGCTGACCCCTCCCTCGCCTCTTTACTCTGGAACTTCGTCTCGAGCACCTCTTATCCTATCGTGTCCCACGCGCGGAGCTAGCCGGGGACGAGAGCCAGGATTAGCGTGGACCGCGACATTTTGTAATCTTAATTCTTATAAACAAATGTAACAGATTTTTTAAAAGTTCAAAATACAGTTGTCCCCAGTTTTAATATGAAAATATCTAGCTTAATTTTCAGCTTTTATCTCTTTGACTTCGGTGTTCTCTGAAAGGAAGTTGGCTATTGTCCATCTTAACTCATGTAACATTTTGTTGCTTATGTTTAATGTAATTGCAAACATGATGTGCATTCACAATTAAGCCCAAAGGGTAAGCTGAGAGCCTGAGACATGCTGGAAAATGCTAAAATCAGAGTGGCTAATCTCTTCAAGAGCAAAAAGTGGAAAATGTACCACTAATGAAAATAAACCAATAAAAATATCTATTATAGTGCAAACATGCTGTGACACCATTGCCCACGACACTGAAAAGTATATAGTCACTTTACTAATGAAATTAAATTACACTGGTTATAACAGACATGAGTCTGCACAGCCTGCTTAATGAGTCTAAATCTAATCAGATGAACCTGTGATAGTCTGGCCCTGTCTGGACAGACCTGAAAAGCTGGAAGGCTTTCACTGCTACACAGCAATAAATCTTTAAAACCTTGCAACACCATTTCTGGTACTTGCCCCTTTCTCTTCCTTCACTCAATCTGCTGAAAATGTAGTATCTTACAGGAAGCCTTTCCAAAAAATCCCCAAACACTTGAATAACTTCGGATGCATCTCACAGACCTTCTTTGGCACTATGACCTTGTCACAGACAAATTATATTTGCGGTCTTTATAACTGTGGGCTGTGAGAAGGGGGAACTAAGGTAGACTTTGTTCATGACTGACTGAAGGGGAGTGAACATTTGCCTGGAAATTACTGATGTCAGCATCCCAAAAGTAACATGAAGAAATAACTCTAAAGATCAATGCCCAAAAGTAGCATGAGGAAATAACCAAAAAGAACAGAAAATGGGACATGAGATGAAATCATTCAAAGCAGTGCAAGATTCAGAGACTCATATAATGGTTAGGCCAAGAGACTGGTGATACCTCCTGGCATGGTAGAGCAATTTTATCGTAGGAATGGGGGAAGATCCTCTAAAGACCTGGAAGAACATCAGCCAACAAGACTGACAACTGTGCAGAACCACTGGAGCCCTTTCCCTCATCACTGGACCTGGGACAAAACTCTACGTTGGTCCCTGACCTGGGCCGTGGCCCAAACAACCTCATCCTGCTCAGTGGTTGAAGCCCAGGCCACGTAGCCTCCATCAGCCAGGGATGGGTGAGCAGGGGCAAGACCCCTCTGGATAGCCACAGTGTGGGCAGCAGAGTTGGCAACTGGAATAGGTCTTAGGAAGTGCTATAATCTGTTAATGCCTTATGTAGCGTTTTCTTCAGTTTTACTGCTGTACTAACATCAGGTACTTTAATCAGATAATGAAATAAGTATTTCAATTAAGCAAGGGTTTGTCTCTCTGTGTGGCAGTGCGACACGCACGCTCATCGATCAGCTGTCACCGCTCCGCCGTGACAAAGCTCAGCGCACAGTATGCGGGCAGGAGGCACTGGAGGCATGCAAAGCTGCAGATTGATCCCTGCGCTCCAGTGCCACGCCTGCCCCCTGACAAACTGGGAGAGCACACAGGCAGTGTGAGGTTGCCCCTGCAGTGCATAAATGCCCCCATTACTGACTCAGTAGAAAGCAACTTGAGTGCTTCTCGGTAATTCCCCGCCACTGTACAGAAGACCGTGATATCAGCTGTGTATTAATTTTACAAAGACAATGTGATGCTTGCACAGATGCCCATGGCTGCTCTTGGAATACAGCAAGTTATGCCTTGTTTTCTTCTCACAGGACATAGACAACCAAGAGAAACTGTGCTAAGGCACCAACAATCATGAATAATAAAAGAGGAGACCAAAACAAAACTAAACAACTTTGTATCTGGCTGACAGAAGGAAAAAAAAATAAAAAACACTCACAACCCCATAGAAGAAAATCCTTAGATTTCTCATAGGGCAATGGCTGACTAATTACCAGGAAACCATTACCAAGCTAAGGAATACTAGGATGGTAGCAACTACAGGGGGAAAAAAAATCTTCAACATTCCATATCCCAGAGAATAAAGAACAAACTGGAATAGCTTATGGTATTATGAACTTATAAATCCATTGTAGTAAAAATATAATAAATTCTGCCCTTATGAATTATGAACAAATCATATTTTACTGCAATGGTATAAGCATAATAAGCATTATGCTGGATTTTACTGATTATTCTCATCCATATCTAAAGGAAAACAAAAATGGAAGTAGATTAATTTTGACAGGGGACAGATTCTGAGGAAGAATCTAATAAAAGTGCAATACACAGAGGAAAGACCTGACAGCAACTGGTATCAGTCTATCCAGGCAATAATAGGAGAAGAGACTGTAATAAGTGCACAAAGTCCCTTTTCCCATAACATGCTTCATCTTTTTCCCACTTCTGTAGCTCAAGGTCTACAAAATCTACCATTTTACAGCAAGTACAAAGGACTTAAGAGCTGTTCTGAGACTGAAACGTAGAAACTGGAAATCTGAAAACAAGACTAACCCTCACACAAGAGCATAATCTTTTATATTGTGAAAACGATGAACTCCAAGAAGCACTGGAGCCGAATAAGACAGTCTAAATTAATTAATGAAACGCTGCCAAAATGGACAAAAGAAAATAAAGCTAAAACTACCAGACACAGCAAAGCAAACAAGCAGCAAAATGGGTGATTACTTGGCAACTGCATTAACTTAAATACTACGTTGCCTTAAGACCAGCATGAAACGTGACAGAATTATGTTCTCGCATGCTAAACCCTCCTTGTGCAAACATCAAACTCAGAACAATCCACTAGTGAGCAGGAGTACTAACCTTTACATTTTGATAATAGAGTGAGAAGTCTCATCCTACACATATGATCACCGGTTATTTTAACATTATAAATTTTACACGATTTTCATGTATTATGGAAAATCAGACCCTGACAATGCCTCTTTTAAAAAAATGAAACACCCCAAACAAAAACAAATAAAAAGGAAAACGGAATTGTTGACATCTAAAATACATAGTTTCAGCAAGACTACAGAAGAACATGGAAGCTACTATCAAACTTGCAGTTCACTGTCCAGTCTCCCATCTCCACTCTGTGCCTGCTTACCAGAGCAAAAATCAACAGACATCTCACGTTAAGAATTTTATAACATAAACAAATGTAAGAGGACTGCATGAATACAAGTGTAAAAGGGCAATCAGAAAGGTAAGTTTGACGTCTCTGTGCATATTCTTCCCCAGCAACAATGTCAGGCAATAGCTGCGGGCTTTCACACAAGAAACATGACAGCTAGCAAAAATGGAAATACTGCAATTTCACCTAAGTACTGTTTGCCTCCTCAGCTTGTTATTAGGCAGTTGAAAGTTGTGTGAGGAACAGCAAAACTGTAAGCCTCTGTTTCTATAACTTTTTTCAAAAGCATAGGGAAGAAGCATACTAAACAATTCTCAGTACAAAAGTGTTAAATAAGTCAATTAGAGGACATTATATCTTATGCAAATACACATCAAAGTGTTTTTTCATATTTTAAACTAAGGATTAAGAGAGCAATTATTCATCCAATCTGCTCATTTAAGAATCCATCAACTAAAGAGATTAACATGCCTTATGGTCACAGAACATAAGACAGCTTTGTGCCCATACCTGCATTAGTCCCGCTAATAAATGCAATCTTAGCATGTATTAACATTTCTGAGCTGTCACCTGTAAAACTTGCATTAATGAAAACATTCACTTCTCCCTTGTAACATACAGCAACTACAACAAGGAAAGCCAATTCAAGGGATTTATTTTTAGCAAACTAATCATTGTAAAAAGGTAGTTCATTTTTCTTTACAAGACTAAATAAAATAAGTGAGACACTATTTAAGCCACACTATTTAAAGTGTGACTGTATAATAATGGACTTGTTACCACTGGCAATCTATGGCACAATTACATCAGATATGTAAGCTACATAAGCAGCATTCTACATAACTCACAGTAACTACTGAGTTATTTCACTTCTCATTCAGAAGTTCAAATGGCAAATACGCATCTCAAATTCAGCACAACTTTTTACTGCTTACCATAAACCAGAGGGCTCAATCTACATAAGGATTATATGACAAATATAATCTGTATTCCATCTTTTTCCCCCTATACAGAAGGATAGCTATTAGAGTAACAGAGTACTAGAAAGCGCAGACAAAGGGCTAAGCACTTTGACCATAATGACCTGCAGAATTGCTGGAATCAAATGAAGAAGGGATTAAGACACAACAAGGTATCACCTTCAAAACATTCTCCAATGAAGGTATGTTAAAAAACAAGAGTCTGACTCAGCCACAGCAATTTCTTCATCAAGGAGACCTGAATAACCTTTGCATTGTTGCAAAGTGCATCTGCATGAGACTACACATTTTTAAAAAATGTCTAGGAAACAACATTGTGCCTATTTCATGTCTACAATGAAACTAAACATCAAGTCAATCCAATTTTCATGGCACTCTTTATGTCCTAAAAACTAATTCTTTATTCTGAGTTTGCCTTTTTTGATATTCTGCCTAACAGCTTTACACAAGAGCACCACAACACAGCACAAATCCTCACAATAGGATCATACTTCAGGCATTTTATTCACAAAGATTATTTCCTAAAGCTGTACTCATGCCTGCATTAATTTTTTGTACGAGTAGAATATATAAGCAGCATAACTACATTTCAGTAAAATACTCATCTGATCTACAGACTGAACTGCAGGTTGTCTCAGTTCTGAATGAGCCCTTACACAGCCAGTGAAAACAGGGGATAATAAAGGAAGGTACTCACCCCACCACGTAGCTTAGGAAGTATTCTCCATGAACCTGGCAATACAGCAGATCCAGATACTGCAGATACTTGTGGAGGAAACTTGTCTTTACCGTATCTATAACGTGTGAAGGTATGTATCAGGCTCTTCCTTTTGCTCTACACATGTAGCAAAAGGAATGTGTCATTTTTCCCCTTGATCCCCTCTCATCAGGGGGCTATCAGAACTATCAGTAAGCCTTGAACGTGTACTCAATCAACTTAAACTCATTTCCATTGTTTACTGTCTCTTGCCTTCTTGTTCCTGCGCACATTTTCTGTACGAGTGACTTCAAGCGTGACACATTCAAACTCTCAGATTGGGATCTAAATCTCAAAATCTTTTGGCAAAACAGTGACTAAGAAAACTTATTCAAGTGGAACACTCCTCAGTACACTAAGACACTTCCAGGGCATCTGGAACTCGTTTCCATTACAAATGGCTAGGATTATGAGAAAGGACTGCTTTGTACTTATCAGGAATGACAAAGAGTTTTTTTAATAAAGTCATTGACACACCCTGACCTCCTGTGAAGCACAATGCCAGACGTAACTCCAGGTTAGCTGGCTCTACACAGTCTTGGAAAAAAGCTGCTATCTCACTGAATACCTGCTGAAAGGACACTGCTAAACTTTTCGGCTTCTTAGTTTTTTCACATTTACAGAAAGACCATTTGAAAGGCTTGATCCTGGGCAAGTAGGACTGCCTCCCACACACACCATGTGTGGCAAGCATGTCAAAGCCCCCGGTTCCCCAGAAGGAAGCTTGGGGAAAAGCAGAGACAGATGAATTTTGTGACTCCAAAAAACCCCAAGAGTCGTGCACAACATCAGAAAGGGACTCAGGATAGACACAGAGAGAATTTACTCCCAGTGATACAGGGGCAGAGGACAAGCGAAAAGAGACAGAAATCTCCCAGTCTCTTTGTAAAGGTGATAACCACCAGAAAGGCCCTTTTCCTAATTTTGATCCAGGAGAAAAGCCCCCAAAGCAATCTGCCAAAATGTTTGGCAAGCCCACGAGATGTACCAAAATCAAGTATACTGAATGTGGATTATTGCCCTTCTGGAAGTCAAATCCCTCAAGAGAAAATAAGGGATCTTGCACGACTATGTCAGTTGATGTAAAATTGAACCCACGGAAAACTGCAATCATGTGCTTCAGAGTGCCCTGAGCTTTAATGCAGTCAATATTCCTGAAGGATGAGCTCCTCAAGAGAAAAGCTGTCACAGTCTGGGGAGGTGAGAACAGCATGTCCCTGCAAACACTTGACAGCTCTTCTATCTGCAAGGAAGAACATGTTGACCTTGGAAAAAGGAAGGGTCCACTATGAAAGCACTTCCTCTATTTCCTGAAAATCAATAACATGACCTAAAGGCAAAGGCAAGAACTGGGTGTCAGAGAGGTGTGGGGTTGCCTCTCTTCTATAGCTGGAAGGCAGGTCCTAAGAATCATAAAATGAGACCTTACAGCTAACAAAGTAACACAGATTTGTCTTGTGAAACAGATTTTGGAGTGACAGTTATCATGACAAACTTCATAAATTACAGAAAGAGTAATTAACTTTTGCACATTCATTCAAAAGAAAGAAGAAATATCTATAACATTTTCTGGAAGTGTCATGGTTAGACACTGGACACAAGCCAGTGCCCCATGAAAATATATTTTTTACTAATAATGGTTGTGAGATGTGATCAGGAACAGAGCAGAGCAGGCTCAGACTTAGAAATAAGGAAAAAAACTTTACTAATCTACATTAAGGAAAGAAACACATAGGAAACAGAAATGAAAACTCTCTGAAACATTCCTCCTCCTCCCAACTTCCACCCTTCCCACAATCAGACAAAACCTTGGATTTCCTGCTCAGTTAACAATACTCAAATAATCAAATCTCAATCCATCTAAGAAGAGAGGAGTCTCTCTTGCAAACCACAGTGTCCTTCCATGTCTGGTGCTCTCACTACCATCCATGGATTGAGACTGCCCTCAGGATTCAATGACGCTTTAACAAGTACCAGAAGCTCCTTTTTTGGGACAAAA
>WEIT01009444.1:3545-27016 GCA_013389985.1 Dryoscopus gambensis | reverse complement strand
CATTGCCTCACAAAATGTTAAATGCTACTGTTGGCCTTTTACTACCCAGTATTGAGAATAACCTAAAATTGGTCTTTAATCATTGCTGAAAGGACAACTTGAAAATATGCTGAGATTAGACATAGGAGGCCTGATTCTGAGCTTACTTGCACAGATGTAAGTCATAAGTGAAAATCACAAGTTGAAAATTGTTCCTCAGATACTTAGCATATATGTTTTTATATGTAATTATGTTTAAGCTGTGTCCTGTTCAGTCATGTAAAATGTTTTCTAACGATAACTAAAGTTAGTTCTCATGTATGAGTCTCCAAATTAAAACTCTGACAAAATCCTTAGCAAGAGCTGTTAACCTGAGAGTTTTGTCACAGAAGATTAATGTTCTGTAGCTTCCATTCCAATAGGGCTAGAAATGAGCTTTCTCTGTCTCTCCAGTATTTAGTGTTGAGGGTTTTTTTACTGGTACAGCTTCTCCTGTGCATGGAAGGAGACAAGCCAAGAGGAGTGAGTTCCTGCTACAGAAAAAATTATTGCAGAAGAGACATCATGTCACCCTTGCCTCATCGAGATAATTTTCTTTCTCAAAATCAACAGTTATCTGTTCAGAGGTCAGAGTTCAGAGCAGTCACTTGTCAGGTAGCTTGGTGGCCACGTTGGAGGGTGAAACATTGTTTTTCTTCGCAACCCCAATTTATTAACCCAGGTTAGAGCTAAGCAGATGCTGTGAGATGAATGCAGAGCGGAGTTTCATAGCTTTATTAGATGTCAGTCTACATCATCAAACAGCTTCTTGTTGCGATTAGGTACACACTGACCTCTGATGAGACCAGCTAATCCTGGTCAGAAAATGAATTAGCTTGTTGCTATACTTAATGTTGTAGACCTAAAAAGCAGCTCTTGTATGGCAAATTATATATATTGTGTATAGGATCAAGATACATTTAAATTTTGGCCAATATGCCAGACTGCAATTAGAGTGAAATTACATAGATTATTGTAACAAATCCATGTGACTAGCTAAGAATCAGATTGACTGAAATAGATCTATGATGAGTCATATTTTAACATCGATTTTAATAAAAAGATTTTTTTCATTGATTAATGGCCTCGTGATTAATTTCATGGAGCCTGTTTGCCAGATATCACGTGGTAGAGGCCANTTTTTTTTTTTTTTTACCAAAGCATAACTGGATCCTTCATACCTTGTTAATATTACAGAGGAAGCAAAATTTCCTTCAGCTTTTTTTTTTTTAAGAACATTTTAAGATCTGTTTCTGCCAATTAATCATGTTATATTTTACTAACATATTTGCTTTAATATTCTTTTTATACACTGAAAATTTAAGCATTTTGTATTGTAATCTTGAATGTATTGACCAAACCTTTAGTTCATGTTAACTGGACCACTTTTAGATTTCTGTAGCTGTTCAGTTTTCTGTTGCAGGAAGGAAGTGTTAGGTGACAGCTTTGGGCAGTTTTCTTTATTCTTTCACCTTGGTAGGTTGTCTTTGTTTGCATCTTGAGCAGGGATAAACAAATCTTTGTGGTACAAATAATGATTAAAGCAGCTTTGAACTCAGTGTGAAATGTAACTACCACAACAAAGATAAATATGGAATTCTAAAGACCAGAACTATGGGTTACTCTTAAAGAAAAGCAGCATTTCTGGTAACTGGGCTGTCTGGTGAACGATGCGGGGCTGTGATTCCTTGTAGTGCCACCTCTCATTCTGTAGCAACTGGGCTGCATTCTAGGAGTGTTATTACCACAAGTTTTTTTCAATCTTTTATGACTGAAACAATTTGAAACCCACAGTGTTAATCACAGTAAGGCAGAGTTGGTGCATATTTGACTGAATTATGAGTAAATTGGAATTTTTAATGTTTGTTGTAAATGTACATGTTGAAAATGCGGGGAGGGGGGAAGAGAGCTGAGTTTTGCACCTCTCTGAAGAGAGTAGCTCAGGTCACAAATTGATGTGGACTAGAGATAAACAGCTGGGTGTAAGGATGTGTTTAGAAATGACTACTTTGGTGACTGTCTCCTTTTCTGTGAGGCTGTTCAGGTATAGCTGGATTCTTGCATTACCCCATTCCTGCCCCAGATAATGACCATGGATGTTTATGGTGCCATATGTTTTTATCTTGCAGGTCGAATTTGAGTGGCTTAGGCAGTTCTGGTTCCAAGGCAAGAGGTATTTGAAGTGCACTGATTGGTGGCTTAAGCCTATGGCTAAATTGGAAGAATTTTGGAGAAAAATGGAGATTATGGTAAGTACTAGTTCTAAAGTCTAAAGCCTCTAGGGCTTAATTCTGAGAGCACTCACAATTATGTTTTTAATTGTACTGTAGTAATGGGTTTTAGACTTTATTCAGAACATATGAGAAGCAGAATCAGTGTCAGCCTTTCACTGTCTCCTCTTACTTTTATCCCTCAGTAGCCAGAAAAAATGTGAGCAAAATCAGATCCAAAACCCCAGGATTTTAGTTAGTTCTTGACTTTGCTTGTTTTTAAAGTTTGAAAGCCTCATAAAAGCCTCATATGAGCCTTTTAGAGCCTCATAAGATGACAGCCATATATTACACCTCACAAATGCTGTGCATTGTCAACTTTCTTGTACAACACCCAGATAGACAACAGAGCTAATAACAACAGTGGTGCATGTGTCTGAGGAGAGCTGAGAAAAAAATTGGTGATCTGGAAGTACGATTGTCTGTGGTCCACCTGCACAGTTAGACCATAGCCAGAACCTGCAAGAGGCGATTATTTCAAGAATAAATTTAATAATGGTTTCTGGGTACCTCAAAGTACATCGTGCATTCCTTGAAAATGGATTCGGTGCCAAACACTGTTCTCCTGTTGCTGCTGCTGTCCGTGTAGAGCCTGAGGTGAGAGACTGTACTGTCAAAGTTTTCAAAGCAGTTGTCAATGTGCCTGTTGCTGGATTTGCACTCAGACGGGGCTGTGCTGGCAAACCCATGGTGCTCCTCTCCATCTGTCTGCGTCAGAAGCTGCTTCTTGGTCACTTCTGCTGGTCACAGCATAAAGCCTCAATTTGCCTGTACTGGCTTGGAAGGGTTTGTATCGTAGCTGAGGGTGCTGAGTGCGATTTGTATCAGGGGTGTGTTTGAGGCTGTGGAGATGTGGTGCAACAAGAACATGCTCTTGAGTCTCACTGGAAATGCTGTGACTCAGCTGCTCAAACCTATTGTGAGCTTCTCCAGCAGTGGCTGGTTTCAGACTTGGAAAACATGCCTGGAAAAGTACAACTTCCGGTTGAGGAATCACTTGCCGCAAGAGCTCAGTGAACATTGAGTTTTCCCACCAAAGGAGAGAAAATATAACTTGCTTATGTGGTTTTTTTTCTTCATTTTTGTCTTCTTACGTGCTCACATTCTTGAATGACCCTTTTAATTTTAAAAAAATCTTTTGGTTTGTTTTTCTTTCAAATGACAACTTACTCTCTTGTAACACAGGCTTAGATGAGGTAGAGACAAGAATGTTTGATATTTTATATCCATTGTGTGTTGAAAACATGGAAAAACAGCAACTCTGGAACTCTCAAGGGTTAGGTTTTCTGCAATTGGTGTGACATTGCCATGTGTCTCTAATTAGAAACATGGTGGCGTCAGTGTATCTCCTTTCAACAGGCCTCAGGATGATATTTATCAGCAAACCGAAGCTTGGGCCAAGACAGAAGCTGCTTCTAATTTAAATTTTAAGAATTGCTTTAATGTTTTATGACTTATAACATATTAATCACAATTAATTTCAGCTATTGGAGGAGACAGAAGAGAATGTTAATTGAGAATGTCTGTTTTGTTGAGTCTCTAAGTAAATTTGATGCTCGCCATGTTCGGGCCTTGGCGCTGGGGTGTATTTTTGGGGACATAACCCGCGTTTTGTGCTGCGGCGTTTCGTAGGCTGCCATTAGGGGGCAATGTTGAGCCGCAGTTTCCAGGCGCCGCCTCAGTAAAAACCCATCGAAATGTGGCATTAACATCAAGAATTATCCCTGTTGCTCCAAGTTAGCCGTAATCTCTAAGATTCCATAACACAGGAAATCAATTGCGGGTTAACAAATTCAACAGCAATTTAACATAAAAAGTGCAGTGTTTTGGTGCATGCTTAGCTTCCACAGCTAAGTTAAATCAAAAGGGTATTTTTGAAGGTACCCAGTAGTCTGCAGTCAATGTTTTTTTTTTCTCCAAATTTGTAATTTTAGCTGATGATATTTTAGGATGATTCTTAGAAAGAATAAAGAAAAAAAATAGAGACATGTAAAATGCTAAAAGTAAAAATGTCTTAGAATTGTTGGTCTTGCTTTGGAAGAATTTTGCTACTTAAAGGAATTATTTCTTAAAAGAAAATATTTAAGCAATGTATTTTTCCTTTGTGTGTGAGCTGAACAACTGTTGACATGGGTTTTTATATGTGTGTCTTGAGCGATACAGAAGTCAGTCTCAGGGTTGGTCTGTGCCTTTTTTGAGTATTTCCCCTTGTTTAGCAAAGCAGCTACAAAGAGGAAAAGAAAGTTTCCAAAATTCTCTGATTCTGCTAATTGTAATTACTCTTCTGTCACAGCAGAGTATGATATTGCAGGAAGTTCAGCCCAGTGTCTTCAAACCTGTGGGCTTTATTTAGTATTTTCGTACATTATAGCAAGCGCACAATTTTATCATAATGTTTATTCCTGGCATTTCTTTCCCTGAGGGTAGTTTTACTTAGAGCTCACTGTTGTGATGTAAATGTTAAACCTTTCATTTGAATGACATTCTGATAAAACATCACATTTCCCACAATATTACCTCATGAATTTATGAGCCATTAAATCCGAAGCAGTTTAACCAATCTTCTTTTTTTTTTCCCCTCCCTTGAAAATATGAAGGCTATTCATATGTTGGAGGGGGTTTTTTTTAAAAGTCATCCAAGATTAACACATTATCGCCTGCAACATCAGGATAAATGCTTGCAGAATTCAAAGGGAGAGTTACCATTTGAAAAAAGACCGTACAAGCTTTGCTTTCTGGGTAAAGAGAAGTCTGAAAAGCTGAAATCTCATGTGATGTGAGCAAGTCTTGCTTTAGCTGTTCTGAGATTCAGTGGAGAGACAATTTGTCTCTCCGGGTCTGATACCATGCAAACCTTGCAATCTGACATTTATTTTAGCTATGAAAATCCATAACCACCACACCAAATCTGTAAGAACTGCAGAAGTCCGACAGCCTTTTTTTGGTTATTTTGTTTTAAGTTGATTCCCATTAGAAAAGTAAAATGTAAATCAATGAAATTATTTTTGTTTGCGGAATGAAAAGTAAACATGTGGCTACACTTGCACGTTGAATTTTTGAAGGCTTTTTTAAACATATCTAGTGTTCCTTAAAAATAAAAAGGCCCTTACAGTGCTATATGGTGTGAATTGTATTTCCTGCTTTGACAGTCCATTTAGCAATGTAGCAATGTATTTATATGGCAGTTGGCCTTAATAACCTTTATTGACTTTAGTGGGTAAGAGCCAAGACTGGCATTATTAAAATGTATCAATTTCATTGCAGTGTAAAATCACAACATATATAATTATGTTAGGTAGGCTAGGCTCCATTTAATCCCACCTATTTATGCAGGAATTTGGCAAGACGAAAGAGAGTGTGGAACTGAAATGTAGAGAAAAGTATGAGTGACTTGGAGTTACATTTAACAGCACAACTGTGTGCCTACAGTGAAGGGACTACTTAAAGGAATGAAACATAGATCTTGAGGAAGTAATTTCTTAATGGGATAACTGAAACACAAGTAATTGTTGCACCATTTGTTTCACTTTTTGGCATCTTACAATAGAGCTGATGATAATGAAATGCAACACACCTTTTAATTTGTAGTAGTGCAGAAGCATGCACACTCGGTGTAAGTAGAATGATCAAAGTGGCATTTCACACAGACTGGTATCCTTCTGCAAAACTTTCATCTTGATTTGTAAAACTTTTTAAAAACTATCTTTAGTCTTGCTATTACTGTTACTCTCATTAACAGGCTTTTTATCAATTTATACAACTGAATGGAAATCAGAGAGCAAGGCTATTATCTTGTAAAATTATTTTTCTTTCCTTTCTGAGGTCTATTTCATTATTTGCTCCTATTGCTATATATGAAGTATGTCATAGTTTCAGCTATAAGCCACTATTGTCAGGGGCTTACAGCCTGACAGTTAGAATTGAGTCTACGCTGAAACCTGAGCTACAAAATCTCAGCCCAGAGCCATTTTTTTTTCCAAATTAAAGCAAGGGTTTAAATATGTATTTAAATCAAGAGCATTTCAGTTCCCAGATAACCATGAAAAGCTTTAAGAAAAAATATGCTTTTACAAGGAATTCTCCTAGCTTTTGTAGACTTTGGCACTTTAAACAACTAACCAATTATTTTTAAAAAAATAGATAATGGGATCACAAACAGGCTGGTTGGTTGTTTAGCTTCTTTCAGAAATTGCATAGCAACTTAACTGACATTTGAATTGGTTTGACCTTGTCATCCAAAATTCCAGGAACTCTGAGGTATTATTTTAATTTCTCTTCTGGTTTTCCCGTTGTGCTCAGATATTGCAGTGTCACACTTTATTGGAGGGCCATGTGGCGATGGGTGATCGGATTTGCCTAATGAGTTGTGAAATGTAGGTACAACATGGCAGCTTGAAGACCCAAATTTAGCCCATATTTCTTGTCTTTTGGGGCTCTCCTTATCTGTTTAGGCCAGAACTTTTAAATAATGTATTTTTGGCAGGTTATATTTTATGTACACTGGGAGTCAGATGTTTGTGGAAATGTATCTTTTATCTTAGCAACAACAAAACCTGATCCTGGAGACTTATTTTTCTTTTTCTTTTTCTTCCCTTTTCTTTTTCTGGCAGTAATTTCTTTGACCCCAATATTTTTAGCTGTCAGAAATGGGAGAAAGGATTTAGCATTGTCTGTAGTAGAATCACAATGAATCTGTAAAAAGAAAAAAAAAATAAAGTTGTATTGCACATCTTTGAGGAAAAAAATTATTTACAATTCTGAGGGAATTCAGACTTAAGCTTCGAAAACAACATGTGTGCTGAAAGCACAAAAGACTGTGTTTATGATTCTCTTTGAAGTGTTTCTGCAACAGGATAAGGAAAATTTTAGAAACTGTCTGATAGTGTTCAGGGTAAATACTTAAACCCCTTTAGAGAATTTCACACACAGATACTGTGCAGCAGAAAAAAGGATACTTATGTTTCCTAAAGCTGCTACAGCCTACAGCTTTGTACTTAAAGACAGAGGTGTTGAATAGAATTCTTCTGAGGATACATCCAGTGACAATATCTACAGGAACATCAGAGCAAACCAGTGGATAGCACTTTCTATTTTTAACCCTTACGTGAGCTGGTTGAGATCTGAGCTGCATTGATATGAACCACTATAACATTTCTGTTATAAACTGGAATTGTTCAAAGGGCAGCCTTCCCACTCTGACAGCATTCTGGGAAAATCACAATGACAGCTTTGAGGTTATAACGTACACTGGCATAAGCTGGGAGAAGTTTAGGACAATTATGATTTGTGGGACAGTGAGGTTCATTTCTGATGGCCCAAGTGGGAGAACTGTGGGTGGGTTGTGTAGCTGTGTCCGTGGTGTGGTCCTGCCTCTGCCTTCACCTCCAGGTGGATTTGCACCTGAGTTACAAATTTGACATTTGTAGGTGTTCTTGTGCACACAGCTGATCTTGGTGAGCTGCAGTTTTGAGTAACTAAAATTCTGTTGTCTTGTGCTTAATTCTTACTGTATCAGGGCTTCTTTCTGTGATCTTCACTCTATTTTTATACTCTTGGATGTATACAATTGTGTGTACTAAATACCTGCACTTGCATGTAAAATGTGATGAGCTCAGTGTTAATATTTAAGGCATAAATGCACATACCACAATCAGCAGAAATAAAAATTGTGCGGATAGGTTATTCCCCGTCTTGTGTTTGAATTGTGTAAATTGGTCTCTGTGTCTGAGCTGAGACTGTGGCTTAAAGAGGATTCTTTCTCCATCGCATGTTTAAGTTTTCCCATAGTGGGTAGAGCACCAGAGCTGATGCACAGTGGGACTGTATGTGTGTGTACATGCTCTGCACACAAATCCATACACACCCATACTGGGGATTTTAACTGCGATGATCTGATTAACTTCTTTATCTAACTTCTGAATCATTGAAACTTGTATTTAGAGAAAAGGTGTATATAGGGAATGAGCACTGGGGCCAACTGCTTGCAGTTTTTTGCAGCAGAAAAAACATAGGAAAAGAATTTAGAGACCATTAGAATGCAGTTGGCAGTACTGCAGGTTGCCCTGGGTCTGACAGGGAGGGAAGACCTCGGATGATGGTTCCTGCTGCATCCTTGTGAATCCAGTGTCAGTCCTGGAAGGATATTTTAGAACCTGGTGTTGCCACCCTTTTATGGTTGATGGGAACTATGTTGTTGGGAGCTATGCTGATTTCAGTGAAAGCAGAGTCAGTGTGGTGGGGCTGGTGTATAAATCTGTGTGCTGTTTCCACCATTGTTCCCCCAGATCCTTGGATGGATGTAGAACAACAAAAGATCTTTGTATCAATAGTATGTTTATTGAGGCTTATTATTTGCTGTGGAAATAATGATGCTGTAGCACTGAGGTATTGTTTCACCAGTCTCATTATTCTTTGCAAAGCCTTTCACAAGGGCATGGAGGGACAGGACAAGGGGGAATGGTTTTAAACTGTCATTAGGAAGAAATTGTTTACCATGAGGCTGTCGAGGCCCTGGCACAGGTTGCCCGGAGAAGCTGTGGCTGCCCCATCCCTGGAAGTGTTCAGGGCCAAGTTGGACAGGGTTTGGAGCAACCTGGCATAGTGGAAGTTGTCCCTGCACATGGCAGGGGGGATGGAACTAAATTGTCTTTAGGGTTCCTTCCAAGCCAGAAGATTCTATGATATGCTTTAATGTTCTCAGAAATCTATTTCCTAGTAGAAAAACTGCATAAAAGACCGTATTTGAAAACTGAGAATAGTATTTCTTGAAAAGAAATTAATCTGTGTTTTTAGAGTTTATGTTATATGCTATATAGAAATCGATTAATGATTACCGATATTTAAAATTGTATCTAGTTCCCATTTCTTCAATCCTAGAATCGATCAGATAAAGAGCTTATGGATTTGTATTTGTGTGTATATGTTTATGGACATGCTACACAGAAAAAAAAGGATTTGGCTTGGTGTTAAAACTGTGAATTACAGTGGTTTGGCAGGAATAATTTGTACTGTGATTGTTATAAACTAGGGTAAGTTGTGATTTTGAAAGAAAGTGAAAGCAAATGGCAGTATGACTAAAATGTCACCATCTACATTGCTGTATGTTTTTTAATACAGCTAGTGTTGCTAAATGTGGTTTTATTGCTGTTGTATTTTAGTGGCTCTGTAACCACTATAAAATAGAATACAGCTGCTTTTCTTTCCAAATGTCTTTGGTAGGCAAAGGAGGTGATGTCTTCTGCAAAGCTGCTGTTGCTGCATTGATACCTTTTCTTTCCTCTCTGATCATCAGTCCTTCTAATTCCTAACAAGATCGTGGCTGAATAGTATTTTTGTAATGTGTTCTTTAACAGTTACTTCATCTTTGCTCAAAATTGCAGCTTTCATTTTATACGTAAAGAAATAAAACTTGGCTTCAGAAGTTGCTATGGAGAGCATTATGCCCTGATGAATTAGGTGCTAATTCTTTTACTGACCCTCTGTTTAACTTGTGCAAGTAACATAGGTGTGGTTTTCAAAATCGGTCTGGAAATCAAAACATTGAGGTCTTACTTTGGTTTTAGATTGCAGACAATTTCTGATCTTAAATTCCTCTTCAATTAAATGAGGCTATGATTTTTTCTATATCTGACAATGACTTATTGGCTATGTCCTAGGGAAAGAACATCCTGCATTTGAAAGAAAACAACAAATTTCTGCCTCCCCATATCATGATTGGAAAGTGTAGATGGGGCCACCTAGGAGCTTTTATTTTATTTTTTTTTTCCAGATGGGCAAATTCTGTCTGTTTAAGAAAGAGTTTACTGTGTTTTGGCTGATCCTGATTGTCTCCTGGCAGTTCCCAGGTCTAGTTCTCAGGAGCTTTTGTGTGAATCTTTTTTGCACTTTCTGTTTGTCACTACACATGCTTCTGCTTAATGATCCTGAAGCTGTAGATATAATAATGTTTACTATTCTGCAGTAGGTAGATAATTACAGGCTTTTCTCAAATGTTACAAGGGAACATCAGATTTTGGCAGTTTTCCTTGGACTGCTAGTCAATCTGAACTCTATATAATTTTCACAACAGAGGCGCTAATATAAAGTGTAGCAAATCTTGAATTATTCCAGTGAAGTAATGTGATTGTTTATCACAATCACACTAGTTTTCACAGGGCTCATTTTGAATTTCTGTAACCGAGTAGAATGATTAAGGGGATGGTGAGAACAGGCTGGATTGTTGCTGGGGGACAGGAATGGCATCAGTGGAGCTGTGCTCAAGATGAATCCAGCTCCGTGCTTAGCATGCAGTGATCCACAAAGTGCACTGTTAATAGCTGGGAATAGTGCATCAGTTCATGTTGTCTAGCTGCCTAGGGATCAATATCATTGTGTAATAAACTGAAGTGATTATTTTTATGTGTCTGTGTATATATGTATGCATATATACACTGCTAATAATTACATTTTAGCTCAATCTTCAAGCTGTGTCCTACATGCTAATGGATTAGAGCTTCACCAGCTAGCTAGAAGGTCAGTTGTTTTGTGATGTTGTGGTGGGACTCAGCTTGGATAACTGAATTATAAGACTTTTTTTGTAATTCAGACACATGGCAGAGTAAGTTAACTCGTTGTGATCCTTTTGGTCTCCTTCTGTCTAATGTCATGCTTCCATTTCATGAAATAGAAATAATTTGCTGAAATCATTTGCAGTAGTAGGACCACAGAATTCACTGTTTTGCTCAAAAGTAATGATTGGTTGTGTTGCTGGTGGAAATTATTTTAAGATTAGTCTGTACAAAGCAGTTTATGCTGATGCTGTGTAGTACCACACAGAGGTTGTACTTTTCAGACTTCTGTGAGGTGGTAGAAAATCTGAAAATCAGCAGAACCTTACATTTCTTCATATCTTCTCTTATGGGCAAGAGGAAAGAGCACCATGGTATTGCATGTCCAATGGTAATACATCTATCCCCAGGAAGCAGGGGTGAGGCAAGATGAAATTAGTTCTGTATTGCATTTATGTGGATCCTCAAAGCAATGACCAATACAAGTCCTGACACTAGGTCCTAGTCTGAAATGTTATGATGCTCTTGGAAGGAATTAAAATAAAGAGAATTAAGATAATTAATATTTCTCACTTTTAAAAGTCTTCTCCTGTAGGTGGTATCTTCATTAATGCAACTTTACAGGGGCTGGCATTGTCTCTCAGAGGAAAGACAGCAGAGAAAGGAGAGGTTGCCATGCAGGTACACTTGTACAGTCAAGGCTCTTCAAAACATTTTTCCATTGCTGATCTTTTGTTGGTTTTCATGTAGGACATACTTGATAGGCATGTTTATAAAATATTTATACATTCATGGGTCAATTCCACTGGTGGTTGTTATGCTAAAGGAATTGTGAATTTGCCGTAATTAGGAATCTGTTGGGGAGAAGAAAAGATGGGTAAGACAACAGATGAACCAGTCTGAAAACTCTTAAAATTTGCGGAAATGTTGAACAAAACAAAAAAGTCTCATCGGTTTCTTTAAGAAATCCTACTGTTAAAAAAACTTGATAACAGGGCTGTTTCCTCAAGTTTTTTTTGCTTTTCATCTTCTGCATTTTCTTCTTAAACGTAAAATACTGTAATTGAATCACAGCATTAGCTGGCTTTTCCCAGCAAAACAGCAGATTTAGGCTCTTTGCTGCTAGTTTCAAAAGTAATATGTATGGAGAGAGAGTGCGAAGACAAAAATTGAGCACATAGATGTATAATCCCAAAGGAATAAACTGACTTCTACCAGACAAGCTGAAAGCTGATTAAAATATTTTTCATCCTTTGGGTATGCAACAGCTTTTGATGATGGAGAGTGTATTAATATTCAGCTTAGCTGCTTGTCGACACTTCAGACAGGTCCCAGGAAAGACTCTGATACTGACCAGGTTTTCTCACTCTGCCAGAAATCTTTATGAGACACAGAGCAGCAGCCTTGTACCAGGAAAAACCAAGATAAGAATACTGCTATGTCTTTATTTTAGAAATTGCTTTTGTAGATTTTAAAAGGATTGAAAATTTTAAAGAATTCTTTTAATGATTTAAATGCAACAAAGGAAAAAGATTATTCTTAATTATTTTAAAATAAAGCTGTTGTAATCTATTCAATTTTCAATTCATTTGTCTGCGTTGTTTGTAAACATACAAAGATTCTAGTAATAATACCTGTGATCAAGATTTTTGAAGAATGTGCTCCTTCTTAAATTATTTTATAACAGTCAGATCTGAGGTGGTGGGGTACTGTTCTCTTAACTTTGTCTATTCCCTTGTAATGTAATACCTACCTTCCAGACAAGAATGAAATGCAAGCAGCTGCTTTATCAGCTGATACTTCTTCTGTTCTTTTGTTGGCATGCTGACATATAGGGTGTTTGCTTTTTCCTCTTCCACAGTGACTAAATATATACAGTATCTCTGGAAAACATGTCATACGCTGTGCGAGGTGCCTTTAGGATGGCTCCAGGGCTAAATACTTCCTGTAATAGGTGAAAGAGCATGGCTTAATCAGCTTAGTTAACGTAATTAAGCTGTGCTTTTTCTCATGGTACAGCTTTAAAGTGTATTTCATTTAGAAACTGTACTTCATAGTTGTGGAATGACACAAGGTTGGAGAAATTGTGTGGGATTTTTATAGTGGGCTTGAAAAAGATAAGATTTGCTACTTGTTCTGCAGTGGGAAGAAGTGAACTAAAGGAGTGTGTCCTTTTTACTGAAGATTTAAAAGAGAAATTCTAATGCAGTTTAGACTGTAAAGGCTTCTCAAACTGAGAAAGTCTACTCTTCATTTTATCACCATCAAATTTTAAAATTTTTATGCATGGGAAGAGCTGTCCATTTTCATCCCAACCTTGGCTTGCCTACTTGTAGGTATGTCACCATTCCATGACCCTACATTCTTTTATTGTTCTTTGGAAGAAGTAAATTAATGCAGTGTGATTGTGATAATGTGGCTCTTTTCTCCACTGCTCTTCGTGTCTCAGCAGAAAATACTATTACAAATTAAAGTAATTTGAACTCAGTTGTTCTTTCTTGTGATGAGTTGCTCTTCATATTCTCCATGAGGTATTCCATGTTGAGGAAAAGGCTGGTTTTCCTCTTGGGGAAATGCTGAGATTCTGATCCTAGTGGAACCCTCCTGTCTGGGTAGAGGAGGAGATTGATTAGCAAGGCACTGGCACAGGTGGAAGAAGTAAGTGCTGAGTGAGTTCTGCTTACCATCTCATTTGCTTCATCTGGCTCGTTAATGTTACTTCTTTACTTACCTCTACAGGTTTCTGAAAGAGGAAGGGCTAGGGGAAGAAACAATCAGGGCAGCAGTTGCAGCTGACCAAGGGGAGAGTGGCAGCAGGTGCCAGTAGCCAGTGAAAACATGGGAAGAGGGTTAGGAGCCCTTCTGTTGGCAGAATGACAGGACTGAAGGCAAAGTGAGTGAGGACTCCTGGGACAGCAGCTTTGGAGTGAGTGCAGAAGTGCTTGGAAAACTTGAAATGGGGTGCGTGGGTGGAATGGACCTTTGGGTACAGTGGGAATAGAAAACAGGCTTGGCAGGAAAAGCTTTGGAGATTGAGAAAGAGTGGGAAAGGATGGCAAAGGCTCTCAGGCAAAAAGGAGTGGAGTGGTTTGAGAGAAAATAGGATGGAGAGGCTTTGCAAGTGGGAAGTGGTTGTGGGGAAGATGGCAGAAGGTAAGGGTGTAGCTGTGTGTTTCCTTCAAAGCTGAATATGGTGGGTAGTGATTTCTTTGATTTTTTGTTTTCCTATCCCTTTAAAAATGTAGTCTTTTGATAGAATTCCCTTAGTTGATACCTCTCTGCAGTAATAATACTACATTTAATATGTTACTGGCTTATAGTACAGAATCAATAAGGAAGAAATAATCTTTGTTTAAGAAAAAGTAATTATGTCTAATGCAGAAAACTATTTAAAGTATGTTGGAAAGTATTTGCTTTTAATTCAACAAACATAAAATTATTCTGAAAACACCCAGGGAGATTATATATGCATAGATTTTAAAAAATGTTAAAAATGCGTATAATGGTTAAGACATGTGAATTATTTTTTTCATGTTTATATGGCACATGGATGCATACATATACATATATATGTATATACAGCCATGCGCACCCACAGATGGAAAGATATTTGCATGTTAAGTTTTGAGGGGCTCTCCTTAACGCTTGAAGTTCCAGACTCTCACTGAACTGATACCATGTTTAAAGTTTCTCATCTGAGTACATCTCATCCCACTGCTTGGGCATAGTTCTATTATAGACCTCAGTGTCCCTTGATTATATGGAGTGTTATAACTTCCTGATGACTGGTTATGTTATTTATAATATGGAAGGTGTTAATCCTTTGGTGATTAACACTCTATTTGAATTACCAGAGGTCAAAGGTTCATTCTTTTATTTGGGTTTTAGGGTTTTTTCAGTGTTTTTTTCCTTTGATTTTTTTTTTCCCCTAAAGGTTTTTTCATTCTCTATTTTATCTGAAAATTATTTTGAGACATTTTGGGGTCTCAAAAGGAGAGGAGAGCAGCATGCTTCTTCTATAGGGGCCCAAGTCTGTTGAAGCTGTAGGCATTGGAACATACATTCTCTTTGCACTGAACAGCTCCTCCAGAAATCCTCCATTTAAAGATAATGAAAATCTCACCAAAAGAATCATGGTAAAAAGCATATGGAAGAAGATATTCCCTACTTAAGCCTGTGAAAAAGTAGATACCTACCGCATCTCATTCTAAGCCTTTTTGGAAAGATTTATTAAAGATTATAAATGTGTGTGCATCTATATATGTATGTATGTATACATATAAACACACTTTATAAGGTATAAATATATATGGCTTTCATTTCAGGTGATGTGGAGATATTGCAGAGATTCTTGCCCAGCTGCCAGCTGTATCTCAGTCACTGTGGTTTCAGAATTGAGGAGCTCTATTAAAAGCCTTCAGTTGTTTCAAAGGCTGTGGCTGGGCAGAAGTTACCCTTGCCCTAATATTTCAGCTCTTTCTTGAAATAGCATAGCATTTTTGGTGTTTTTCTCAGCTGTGTTCCTTAAAGTGCTGGAGCTGATTGAGAGGGAAGCGCCAAAGGATTTTTGCTGTTTTGTTTTTCACGTATTTCTGGGGTTGTGTAACCATTCCCACAGCTCCAGGAGAATTCAGTTATGTGTCCAGGTTTGCTGAGTTGCTGTGTCCAACTGCAAAGCCTTTCCGGTGGCCTACAGCAACTGCCAGTGCTCACCAAAGTGTGCTGTGGCACTGGCTTTGCTCCCTTCTGTACAGGCGACCGAAACATGTTCCTTGACTGAAAATCTGAGGTACATGTTCCACCTGGAGATTCTTCGTGCTGTGGTCATTCCACCTACTCCAAATCTGGAAAAATGTGGGCATGATGGAAGACCTGCAAGAGTTTCCTCATGGGTGTTTTTCCACTCCAAAACCTCTGGTAGTACCTGAAACTGCGACAAGCCAGTTATAGGAGAGTTTTGTTGATGCAGCATAGCCCTCTGGAGTGTTTAGGACTTGCATATAAACAAAGGAGATGGTCAAAGAGCAAAGGAAACACTAAAGTTAGGAAGCCAAAAACGGAAGGAGAGTGGCTCATCTGGTTGGGGCAGTTTTTTGAGCTTGTAGATTGTTCTCAGCTCAGATGATGGCAACCTGGGAAGCTGTAACAGAATATGATAAGCCTCCCTCTGTATTTTCCAGTAGAGGCGTAACTGCTCCTGAGTTGCTGCTTTAAGAAAACTCAGCATCAGACTACATTGAACAAATGTTAACAGTGTCTATTTTGCAGAGCTGGAACATGAGTTCACTGGTGTATAAAGCTCCGTTTTAACTCAGTTACCAGAATGGGCTCAATGCCTGAACTGCTGGATGAAGTCCTCCAATCTGCCCGAAAATTGAAACGTATTCTAATAATTCTTAAACATTTAATCTACGAACCAATGCTCTAATGTTTAATGTTGTGCTACAGCAGATAGGATGGTTGTTACCTTAGTGGAAGCACAGGGGCAAGTTGCTCCTGTCCAGCCTCTCATTTGATGATTGTGTTTCACTGTCTATGTGTGCTCAGTTTCTCACTGCTTTGCTCTCTGGTGTTTTGCTCTGAGCTCAGTGAGGTGCTAAGATTAGTGCTGGTTTGCTTTTGTCATAATCTTTCATGTTTGCTGTGACAGATAGGTGAAAAAGTAGTATTTGTTCTGCTCCAGCATGCAAGGAATCCGGCTCAGACACTGAGGGCAATTAGTCCCTACGTTGTGGGATAAAAAGCAGGCATGCTAAAATTTTAGGGGTACTTTTTTCCTGTACATGCTCCAGGGGGAATGCTGCACACTGCACTGTGGCTTCCTACATTATTTGTCTGTTTAAGATTGCTTAAGTGCCAAGTGCCATTCAGCTGCTGGTCTGTGGTTAATGCAAATACTGAATGCTACACTGGCTTCACTCCTTATGCCTTTAATGTTTCACTTCCATTTTAATAGTTTCATTTATGCTTAGAAATTGTTTTTTTCTACTGCTGTAGAGAGGCTGTGAATAGTCTGGCACCACAAAATATATTGAAAGCATTTGAAGTAGTTCGGTAGGAGGCAGAATTAAAGGTCAAAGTGGTTTTGTGAGGAGAGCAAGAAATTGGGAGGAAATAGGTTGCAGAAAAGAGGGAGTAACAATAACGAAGTAAGAGAAATAAGAATAAACATAATGGAAGTATAAAGAGTCTTGGAAGTGTAAAGGATGCTAGGGTTAAAAGAACTGAAGGTATTAATATGATCTGAATTTTCATCTCTTAAACTTGGATGCAGCTTTTATTAGGGCCTTCCTCTGGGAATATTAAATATGTAAACTACTAATACAAAATGATGCAATTAGTTAAAAATGTGAGTTTTGTCTGAATGTATAATTTCACTTTATATGTCAAAATAGTTTTTTGTCTGCTGACATATGTCTGAATCGGCTTTCTTGAAGGAGTAGTTATGTTATGGCCTCACAGCAGCAGAACATTCAGACTGAAAGTCTGCAGATAGAACATTTGAAATAGTGTGTATGTGTGAAATCTTAAGTGATGAACTGCCTGATTAAAACCAGAATATGTTTTTACTGAAAATTGTTATTGGTTTTGTGTAAATCCATTTTTAATACTAAAAAAAGAACAAAAACGCATTGGGGGAGAAATAAATTAGTGGGTTGCAAGCAAGACTGAAAGAACATACAACTAAAGGTGTAATCTAAACATATAAATATCAGTAGTTTAAATGAGAATAATAAGAACCAGGTTGCTAAATAAGATTTGCTTCATGGAAGATGGAGAAAGTTGTTTGCTGCTTTAGCTGGTATAGCTAGAACAATATACTTAGCAGTTTTTATGTTGAAGATTATGTTCTGTACAAATATATAGTACATTAGAATTTTGCTAGTCCTGTCTCAAAGTCTGCTGAAGTATTTTTGATTGCTTCTCACATTTATCACAAACAGCCATTTATTTTCTTGGGTTGAACTATAAATATTGCAGAAGTGCTGTAATCTTTTTTTAAAAACAACCATTTGAAAATTTGCATAATGGGCTTAAGTAAATAACATGACTTACAAGTAAGGCTATGAATCTCTTTTGCCTGTGATGCTCTTTTTTGGTGACTTTTTCCATAATCAGAATTTATACAATTAAATTCATTACTAGACATTCAAAGTATGCTTATTAAAGTCTGGTTAGAGATTTACATCAGAAATAGTAATTATTTATATTGTGTTCTCATTTTACACCTACTTTTGCCTTACATTTGTACTAACCCAGTCAATAAGCATATATAAACCCTGTCATTTTTTGCTGTTTCATGTCATTTTTGCTGTCTTAATTGAATTTTTCAAATACATTTTAATCAAGAAATATTTTACTGCTTATTTGCATTATACAGCTTCTAAATCTGAGACACCACTGGGGTCTGAAGATAGCAAATAGCCTATCCAGTGTTTGAACTGATACTCCAGTTCTTGGTTTTCTGACGATAAATGTGATTGCTCCAGTATAAATGTTTTAGATCACAGTGACAGCTGTGGAAATTAAACATAGCCAGCAAAATCTATTTTCTGTCTAGCTAAGTAAAGGAAAGGACCGATGAAAAAATTCCCATGGCAAATGAATTCTTATGAACAGTGATGAATCTTTTCCCTTTGCTGTATTAATCAAGAAAAAAAAAATCTAACTTGGATTTCTGTATATGTTTTTTTATATTCGAGTTTATCATATAAAGGTGAAAAAATTAGAGTATCTCTCCTAGACCGTGTTGTAGCACACATTGCAAACACTTTTCTAACCACAGGGAAAAGTTAGCCTTTAGGTTAGTTTCCAGAGAGTTGCAATGATTTGTGAATGGAATAGGCTTTAAAATTCTGTGAAAATCTGGGCTTTGGGCAGAGGTAAAAGACTTAAAATTTCTCAAGATTTCCTTTCTCCTAATTTATTATGAGCAATGTTTTGTTTTCAGAAGCTTTGCCTTATCCTGCCTTAAAATATCTTAAAATGTTGAGTTTACAATTCTGTTTCTTAAACCTAAGTTTTGATATCTGCTTCAGAGGCTACTGCCATGCAGAAAAATGCAGAATTTTCTCATCTAGACTATGCAGGAGGTTGGGCACTGAGGAAGAGTAAGGAGAGAGAGAGACACCCGTGCCGAAAAGTAACTCTTTGAGTCACGTTCATTGCTGGTTTGTTTTCTACCTGAGGCGTGGTCCTGGCTTCTGTGGTTCTGCAGGATTCCTTTTCCCTTCTGGCGAAACTGCTCAGCCTTGACCAGCGGTTTGAGTCCACTGTCTGCGCTCGTCAGAGGAGACAAAACAGTTCTGCCTTTTCAGGTGCTTCTTTCAGCTGGGGCTTGGGTGCTGTTGTTAATAAGCTTACACCCCTCTTCTCTGGGCCAATTCTTTCTTGTTTCCACGACTACTTCTTAAGTAACTCCCTCTAACAAAGTACGCTTTTAGAAACTTGCCATTAGAAGCAATTTGATTGTCTTTTTTGTGAACTATACCAGTCGCTGGATATTTCTGTTTGGGCTGAAGAGTCAAAATGAACTATGGAGTACTCCGTTGTTGCATTCTGATTTTATTTTTTCTTTGCTGAGGTGGAGGAGTTAATAAGGGTTGTAGCTCAGAAGTGAGGCTATGGGACATTAATTAAAAAGATATATACAAATATATTGTGACCCTTAAGATACACAGGCACTGGTATTTTTGGTAGGAGGAAAAAAAAAGCTCTCTTTAAAATGTTTATTGCAAAGTAAATGGTTAAAATGGAGTTGCAGTTACTTGAAAGAGACAAATATACATTCATTATTTCCTGAGTATGTTATTTTTACAGGAAAACAAAGGAAGCAATGGCTGGATGTCATTAAGGAGTAGCTTGTGGAAAGCGGTGAAATGAGCAATGAGACTTGTAAAGTGTCATGAAAACTGAAACACCAGGGTACAAAGTACTGCTTATCCTCCCAGATATGGATACCATATGGCAACATGAAGGGAAATAGAGAGTAGGAGACAAGAATCCTATTATTCCTCACACTTTCATTTGCTTGCTATTTGCTTTGGGCAAATGACTTAAGTTGTGCCTGAGCCCTCTTCTGGCACGGTATTTATTGACAAGACACCTGTCAGGCTCCTTGAAGTTTCCTTGGTGTAATTCCAGCTTTGGCACTTCTAATTGTAAATTTCTTGTTGTTTTTCTAATAGTTTTGGAATAATCTCTTATTGACTGTTCCTAAGTTAAAATCTGTATTAATTTTCTGGTACAATATCCCTTTCTTCTCTTACAGCATTTCACTTATTTTCCTTAAGAAAGACAATCTGCTATGGTGGGTTCTTGCTGTCCTTGAAATCTCTGCCTCCTCCTTTTTTTCTTTATCTGCAAGTCGCCATCTCTGGACAACTTTCTGCATCTCTCTTTTATGTCTCTTTGGAATCAAATGGACTGATTGTGGGTGGCTTGGAAAGATCGGGAAAGGATTTGAATTCTGGAAAGACAGCTATGTGGTCCGTGTACCTTTGAAATGGCACAGAGGAGGAGAATCTCTGTCAGCTCTCCAGGGGCTGACACAGCTCCGGAAAGATTTTGTCACCTCCTCACCCATTTCCTCCTTTCCACCTCCTAAGTACATACCTATCTACCACCCAGTGTTTTCTTATTTTATAACTGTTTCACAGCAGTTTTGTATTTCTCTTAAGTTAATAGATCTTCCTTAAATATTGTTAAACTAAGTCTTACCAATATACAGTACACTTACCTTCACTGTAATAGTTGTTTAAAATGACAGTTCTGGCAACTTTCACCTTTGCTTTTCCAACTTTTGTGTTTGTGAAACTGTACTTGAGAATTTCTGATGATGTCCCCCAAAGTTAATGGTTGGTAGATAAAACCAAAGCCAAAAGCCAAGAGTGTTGCATGACCAGGGAGAGCATGCTTACCCACTCTTTCATTGTTACTTGCACTGAAACTTTCAGCTATTTTCCCTCATCTGAGGGGATCATTAGTGTATTTGACTTTGCCTTCACCTAAGGCTGTGGAAATGAGCAGCTGTTTGCGTTACAGCAAGAAAATGTGATTTTAACAGCACATCCTTTTGTCATAGCAATGGGTGCTGTATCAAGAAAGATCAAGACAAGCTGCTCAGAAAGGTTGTGTAGGACATCAAGAAAATCGTGCAGAACTCAATAGAAGATGGTACAAAGGGAGCCCCTGATGCATAAGGTTTATGCTTTGTGTGTTGTAATTCTGAAAATTAATGCTTTGTGTGTTATATCAGGCTGTTGTGGGCATGTAGTGGTGAAATTACAGATAATAAATTGCTACTCTTTCTACTGAATAACCTTTTCCTAATTTTAGCAGCACAAGGAAATGCAGTTTAGTGGTTCTCTATGCTATGGAGTTTAGTGCGAACATTTGAACTTTGCTGTGGTCTAGGAAAGCTGGCATTTTAAGAAGTATTTCATAGTTGCATAGGTTACCATTACATGATTATAATGATTTTGCAGTGCTTTGTTCAGTAGAACACTAGCCTATTTGTGGGGGAAAAGTGTCCAAAGGACATCCGAACTTCTCTTCTCTACAGAAATGTTTGATATGACACAGCATTAAGGGACAGAATCAACCCCATACATTCTCAATTTCAGAAAGAGGGGAAAAGACTGAAATATGAAGCTATTCCCACTAGAAATGTTGTAAATCTTACAAAATATATAAGCTTTCCTCTTGAACGTACATCAAAGGCATAAAACTTGGGAGATTAAAATATGTTTTTAATCTTGGTTTGATGAGCAAAACTTTCACTGTAATATTTATTATGAGAGGCTCTACTTGTGTTGCCTCTTCCCTTTGTTCTGTTTATATATGACTTCCTTTCTTCCAANACAAAGATCAAACAGGCAGGAAAATTGTGGTTTTATGAAATTTAGCCAAGATCTTTGTTATTTTCTCAGAAGTTTTTCTTCTCTAACCCTATTTTTTAAGGACAACATTAAGACAATTGCTTTTAGCGACCGATGGAAAAAAAGATTGTTCATTTTCTCCTTAAAATTTAAGTATTTTCTTGGTTATTAGAAAATTTGTAGGCATGTTTAAAGAAACTACTGACCATAATTGCAGTCCGTCTTTATTGCATTTGGAATCAATGGTATCCAAAATTAAGCTTAAAAAAAAATGTTGTGGCTGTTTGGTTCTGCAATTTGATCTATTTTGGGCCACTGCGCCTGCAGAGNTTGGGCCACTGCGCCTACAGAGTTTTGCTGAAATCACCCAGTTGGGTATTTTTTCGCCTGAGTACAAAGGTCTGTCAAACAGATTTGATTGTGATTTGACCTGTCAAAGTCTCATTTGTTTTAAGAACAGTGGGTTTTTTCTCAACAGGTTCTCTTAGCATTCATTACAGAGGTTTCCTTTTTGCTCAGCTGTTGGCAAGCTTAAGCATTGGAAAGAGATGTGCAGACCACAACATCTTTTTAACTGCAGCAATGGCATGCTTTGCCAGCAATACATAATTTTCATTGTGTTACTCGTATAAAACCTCATATTTGTCATACGAATTCAGTTTTTGTTGAAGGATTACTTTAATAAAACTAAAATGGCTTAAGTTTCTGAAGTGAAACCCATAGCATCTTTAGGGGGCAGACGTAGCTGAAACTTGAACAGCTGTACAACATGCATCCTAGATTGTTTTTAATTGTCGTCCCTTTCTCTAACAGCAGTAATTCTTGTTTATATTGTCAAGAACCTTTCCACTGAGCACAAGAGCACCATACTTTAAGGTCACATGCTTAACCCCACTGCGGGGTTACAATGTAAATGGGCCCCCTTTGTTTTCATTAATGTGTGAGGGGTGGGTGCAAGGCAAGGCTGTTCACAAGGCTTAAATAACTTATTGTAAAAGTGTCTTAGAGAAAGCATATTTTGTCTCCATACCACAGTTGTTTAGCATTACTCTTGTGCATCCAACCAACAGCCAGTTTGGCAGTGGATTTTTGTGTGTCATTTTGTTCTTTTGACCTGTGATACTTTTTTCTTACATTTTTTTTTATTTTAACTGAGCTAATGGATTCACCTCAAATAATACAAAATGAAGAAGCTTTTTCTCTTTCTGTTACTGAGATCCTAAAAAGTAGTAAACAAGGCTGGAACTGCTCTTTTCTGCCACAAACCTTTTCCATATAACACTTTGCCAGTTACTGTTCCTGTGTTGATGAAGAGTTTTAAAATTAAGACTTTCTAAAAAGGTTGAATTAAAATAGTATTCTCAGTGCTTTTAATCATTTAAAAATTATCAAAGTGTAGCCTTTTGAAATGGCTTCAGAAGGTTGAAGTCTTTTTTCTGCCTGTCATTGATACATGGAGGAAGAACTATATTGAAATACTACAAGTTGTTTTGATTATCTAGAATTTGCCCTGAATCCCAAGATTTTAGATGATTTCAAGCTCAGTGCTGATGGTGATCTTTGGCTGGCACTTTTAGTTGGTTTTGTAGGCCAAAATAACTTCAAAAAAGTCGAAGTCATGTTAAGTGCTGCACTGTGTCTAAAATGGAACCATTTTGAGGGGAAATCTCACTTTTTTCCTGGGATGAAAACTCTTCAGTATGAACTTAATTCATAGTCTTTGGTTGCTCTATTTTAAAATGGAAATGCTGTGACAA
>WEIT01009440.1:0-49363 GCA_013389985.1 Dryoscopus gambensis | reverse complement strand
GCCCGGCGAACGCGCCCCACAGCGCGGGGCAGCCCGCCAGCCAACCCGCCCGCCGCCGCGGCAGGGTGTGATGCCACCCCGACTGCTTCGGTGCTGCCTTAAGCCCCACCTCGGGGGTTTCTGAAGGCAGCTGAGCATAAATAGAAGTTACTCGGGCAGGTAAACTCTACTCGCACAGGCCACAGGTGCCACAAAACCACAGTCAGTACTGCTTACCTCGAAAGACCAAGCTGAGCGCCGTGGTGGTTCAAACGCTCTTTCATCAGAGTTTCGACCATTTCTGCCTTGGCTGGCGTGAACAGCCAGAGGCAGCAACAGCTTCAGCCCTCCCGTTTTGACTTGTCGTACTTGCCTGCCAGAGACTTGGTTGCCTGCAAATGCCTGTCATGCCTGACTTCGAGCTCCGAACAAAGCCGTTCCTAAAGCTGATTCCATTCTAGGGTTTCTCCCCCATGCTCATGGTCTTGAGTAATAGCGTGGAGCACACTTGAAGAAGACATCTGTGATCGACACTAAACTTACAGAAATGTAAATGTCTTTGAGACTTCTAGCTCCCCTTGGCTGGAATGAGCCAATGATTCCAAATATAATTAGGTGGGATGGCCAGATACATGGTGTGATGGCATAAGAGCTGTTAGCTGAGGATTATATTGCCAAATACTTAATGTATATTCTTTGGAATTTACCAGATTCTTCCATCTACTTGTCTAAGCACTCTACAGTGTAGATGTATCTATTTAAATAATGGAAATGACAACAGAAAGCAAAAGAAGAAGAAAAAGTGGTGGATCTGCCAAGTATCTGCAACACATTCTATATTAAGAACAAGGAAACTATGAAGGATTCTATTGCGTATGGTGCCACACCGGCTTTGTTCCAGTGTTTGGCAGTAAAATCTCGGCCCCCAGAAGCAGATGTCTTTGTGGTAAATAAATCCCATCTGCAAGACAGAAGTTTATGGAGAGAACTTAAGGATCCCCTCCTATTCCCCAGCACACTGAAATTTTGAAGGTGGGCTTTTTTATATCATGCAGTTTTAAATAGCTGGAACTACAAAACTGTAAGGAGGAAAAAGGAGGAACCAGGACAAGGGTTGCATAGTCCAAGTCCAAGGGAGAAACAGAGATGGAGATACCACATGATTCTAAAATTAAAATACCTCTACCCACACTTGCAACCCTTTTAAAATTGTACTGGATACTAATGTCTTATTTACCTGAGGTATCTGGTGCTTGGGACTATGAAGAGGGCAGAGATGTACAGAAGGCATTTGGTAAAAATGAGCAGTCAACTGATATTATTGCAACAACGATATGCTATTGCAGGCGTTCCCTTTATTCAATCAGCTAAAGTGGCAATCAGCTGTAAACAAGTGATTCACAAGGCAGTGGCTCGCCTTGCTTGTCTTTCTGAGATCTACCACCTCGTGACATGCAGAACCCTGAGGTGACACCCAGTGACCTCAGTGAAGGGTTACAGAAGAAATGAGACATGCAGAAGCCAGCAGTCTGGAGTAGAGAGTGGAAGGTAGTCAACAGCCACAGCTAAGGACTGGGCACAGGTCTAAGCATGTCTAAGCTGGAAAACTACCTCTAGGTTGGAGGGAAATTCTTTTCAACCAGAATTCAGAAATGTCTTTTGGGGGTTTGAATTAGTCAAGTAAGTCAGCCCCTTCTCATAAGACAAAATAAAACCGAAGTCCTTAACCAAAGGGTTTTTAGCAATTTTTGAAGAACAGCTAAAATAAGTTATAGAAACATTTTTTAATAAGAAGCAGTTTCTGTGAACAGCTAGAAAGGGACAAGTGACAGGATGTAAGGACACAGCTCCTGCTTCCACGTGGCACCTGCCATCACAGATGTATGGAAAGAGGAAAAGACAAACTTATTTCTTACAAAACCTGAATTGTATGCACATGCAGGCTTTATAGTTTGAGTTGTTTTGCTGTCAAATGGTTCAACTTATCCTGACATTTGTACAGTCATGAAAATTATATAAAGAAACTTTAGTTAGACTTGAGTTTTAATGGCTGATATATTTTTCTTTGCTTTTTGTGTGTTTCCCATGAGCATGCTATGTAACTTGTAGTTTCAGTCTGTCTGGATACTTGAAGTACTGCCTTGGAATTCCACAGAACATCAAACTAATGCCATTTTTTGAATAATGGGAACAAAATCACCTGAGAATACCTTAGATGTTGACAAAGATATATTCTCCTTGTAAACGTGTTTGGTGGTTTTTTTTAATATTATGTCTTGAAGCTTTTTTAAAAGGCTCGGAACGTGTGTGTAAGAAATGTTGAAGTGTGGTCACTGAGCGTACAGAGACACACCGTTTTCTCCCAGCGGGGACAAAGAACCTTGATCAGAGACACTAGGAGAACTTCCCTATGGCATAGAAGCTGGGATATGTCTTCTGGGGACAGTGCCTTGAGGTCAAATTGCTGCTCCAAATCAGCAGAAGAGCTTGAACCAGTCCCTCACATGCTAGTTGAGTGTCTTACTCATGGAGCCATGCAATACCAGGGAATCTGACCTCTCCCTCAGTGCCTAGCACTTATCAGCGATGCTCCCTTTGGAGTCCTTCCCCCCAGAGCTTGCATCACTGATTCAGTCGTTGGCTGTGGAGAGGGGCTCAAGCAGAGGCTGTCTCCAGAAGCCTGGAGGGCACTGGGGGCTGGAACACACCTCTGAGTTTGTACGTGGTGGGCCCTGAAGAAGGTCAAGCACTGATGCAGGAGGCTAAACCAGTGTTTCTGCCACAGCCTGTTGCAGCAGATGAGTTTGGCACTGAGATCCAGGCTCAGTCTCACTAAGCACAGCACCCAGTGTGCTTGTGCTGCACTCAGGCTACAGCCAAGCTAAAGCAGCAGTGCCTTAGCTAGAGAAAAATGTGTTGGCCATGAAGCATAGTATGCTTACTTTGGATCAAGTACTCCACTGTGGCAGCTGATTCACTGAACATTAAAGCTGCTTTCAGTCTCTTGTACTACTAAAAAAATGCCGAAGGTGCTTAGTGTGAACCTGAATGTGAATACCTGAACAGCTGGACTAGGCACAGGTTTGGCACCTAACAAAGGCTCAGTTTTACAAGACTCATGTCCTGCTCAGCACTGCAAACCTGCAATGTATGAAAAGCTATGACAACACATTCTCTTCTGATCATAGCTGATTTCGGAACAGCGCAGCCTGATTGTTTTCCAAAGGACCAATTGTCCAAGGTTACCATCTCCTGAAATCTGTTGGCAGATGTAAGCACTGAGTTACAGCAGTGGATGATATGAGTGTTCCTTGTCTACTTGTGTCTCTGGTAGCTGGCTGAGCTACAATCACCATGGAAGTTATCACCAGGCACTGAAAATGAGAACACTCACTGAACTATTTACAGAGTAGAAACTCCAAGTGCCACAAAGAGATGCCTTTCCTCGGTACAATTTCACACAGCACTGAAACCCCGTGTGGAACTACCAGGTTTATCAGTACTCAGTGAAATCAGAGAATCCAGAATATTCCTTTAGAAAGACTAGATTGCTTTCTTGTGGCTAAAAGCAATTCTTTCAGCTCTTACTGGATGACTATTCCAAATTACATGGCTGGACAATGAATGACACAGCACAGAGCTGGTTAGTTTTTCCTTGTATTGTTTACTTTTTGAGGCGCTACTTGTTTTAGAAAGGAAAACATATCATCCCAGAACGCAAGTCATAGTTTAGAAACAGTGCCACAGGCAGCGTAGAAAGTTCTGCTGAACTAACACATGACAAATCATGCAAATCCCCCTACAGAGCTGAGTAAACAGCTCGCACAGGTTTCTGGTTTGCATTTGATTCTGCTTTTGTGAAATGAGTGCAAATTTTCCCTCAGGGAATGCAGGGCTAGCAGCAAACTAAAGAAATACAGTGTGCGTAACCTTTGACATACTGTAATAAAAGACAAAGAAAAATTACATGGTTTGAAAAAAGTGAAATGCTGAAATAAGATTATACACTTTTTGATACAATAAACCTTTAACATCTTTCATTTTTCAGTATTTTTAACTGTCCAGGGACTAAATCATGACTCTTCCTTACATTAAAAGGATTATGCATAGATACAGAAGGTATAAATTAAAAGTAACAGACAGAAAAAAACCAGAAAAAACCCAAACCTAGAGGAGAGAGAAAATAGGGATACAGTGTGTAGTGATAAACTGGGGCAAAAAAATTAAATGATTCATGCATATTGAAAACAATGAAGAAATGCATGTACAAGTACTTTAGAGGTAGTACAGAAGTTAAAATCTCAAGTATGACACACTTGGTGTTTTAGGGCCATTGCTGGGGGCTAGAACTCCCAGCAGGTTTGGGGGTTTTTAAGTAATCTACTTACTGTGAAATAATTTTATTGGGGAAAAATCAACAGTGCTAACAGAAATGTCGCTGTAGAATAGACTTTTTAGAGAAGATGTATGTGGAAACTATTGAATTATTAAATCATTATATTAGAACAAATCTTTTTATAATGTATGTAAATTAGTTAAGTAATAATAGAAAAAGAAGCTATATCTCTTGTAGTGCCTGCAATTGGTGCTAATGTATCTAACACAGTATCTAACACTAATGTATTTAACACTAACAGTAAAACCGTGTCCAGAGGGGTTCTTGTTTCTAGTATTATGGGTCACTTCACTTGATAAAATAAATACCATGAAAATTGATAGTTACAGTCAAGGGGTTTGCTTTGGTCTCGTAAGGATGTAAGTAATACATTGCTTAAAGAGTGTCCAATACCTTATACATGATAGGAGGAAGCTCGCTCCTTTAAACTACTCCAGTTCTTTGACCTTCCCAGGTTTAATGGTTTGGAGTTTGGTTTGATTTGGTTTGGTTTTTTCACCGTAATAGAGTGTACTAGCCAGTGCTAGAACTCTCTGTTGCTGTTGAAGTGCCCACAGTAGCACTCCTGGATATATATTCAGCCTCAGAGTGAGGCAGGAAATCGTTTGGAGCCATATGAAAAAAAAAATAGCATCCCAGATAAGGGGGAAAAGACAATAACTCATTCTTGAGAACAGAATTCCCTCCCTCCTTTTTCCCATCTAAAAAAAATCACAGATGGAGCAGTTACAAACATTCCATTTAGATCATCTTCAGTTGTTTAGTTTTATTCTTACTATTTCACTATCTCTTTATTAGCATTAATTCCAATGTTTGCAACTAACAATCATAATAAAGCCAAACATTGCATTTTATAATTTAAAAATAACAAAATGGAACTTTGACAATTTTAGCACTTTTGATCCATACATGTCTTGAGTTGACACATTTGCTAAGACTAACTCTTTTGGCCAAGAAATTTATTTTCAATGAATTGACAATTACCAGTTTAAACTATGACCTTGACCTTTAAAATAAAATTCTCAGCAGCTCTAGTCAGAGTATGACCTAGCACAGGAGAGCTACTTCCTTCCCCCTTGTAGCCTGATTTCTCAGAAGATGATGAACCTTCAGTGAGCATAAACACAGACACTGCTTCCTTTTATCAATGCATTTTTCTAAATCTTTGTTTTCTTCAGCAACATGAGCAAAACTTTTTTTTTCTGAAGGCAGGTGCCTTGAAATAGCAGTAGAGAATACAGGTGGAAAGAATTGTAGCTGCTCCAGTCAGCAAAAAAATTAAGGGTGCCTCAAAATTACAGTTCAAAACACAGCACTTCAAGTATTATTCTGATCAGCTGCATGACAAAAGCTGTCTGAAGCATGTCAACATAGGGATATGAACAAGCTTTATTAAGTAAATTTGTAAGAAATGGTGCATATTTAAAAGGTGTGTATGACTCATTTCCTCTCTTTCCTCCTGTACTGCTTCCTCTGTAACTTTGACTTGGGGCTAGAGCTGAGAGGAGTCAAGAGGAAATGTAAGGATATTCAGCTGAAGATCTTTGAGTTTGGGTCAATGGCTGCAGTATCTTGCATACAGATTTTTAGGACAGTCTGTTGGGGCTGACACCAGTTCTGTCCCAGAGGGCATCTGGAAGAGTTTGTACCAATGGGGTTCTTACATGCTTAAATCCTGTTTACTGAAATAGCTGAAGCACGCTTTTGATCAGATTGTGCTGGATATTGATATTGCTCAAGGCCCCCATCTACCCACCTGGACTGGTTTCTAGGGAGGTTTGCTGCTTGCTAGGGACTTAGATCTGGGACATTGTGGAGACACTGATGTGGCTCGCCCAGTCCTCAGAATATTAACCCCTGCTGTGCTTCCAGGTGGACACCAAAGCTGCCTCCAGGGAAAACATGAAGTGTTTGGAGCGTGTCTACATGACTGTGAGCAAGAGGATGGGGGCCAAATCGGTTTGTTCTTGATCCTGCTGGTGAAGGGGAAGGGCTTGACATGGAGTGAGTGAAGCCTTTGGATCAACAAGTGGTTGTGCAGCTCATGTGGATGACAGGGATTTTTTTTTATGAGCCTGGTCCTTTGCGAGGATCAAAGATCGTTGGGGAAGGGATGGGATCCCACCATAGTAGGCAGGCCAAAAACATTTTTGCCAACAGACTGGCCCATGTGGTAAAGACATTTTGAAAATGGGAAAGATGGGAAAGGGAAATGGCAATCATAGTCAAGTGAGGAAGGGATGTCCAGGGCTGACAAGTAAAAGATGCAGGGTGAACAAGAGAGACCTTGCAACCAGCAGTGCAGGACTGGAGGGGACCTCAAGCATATACATCAAAGTAAGATAGTGCTAAAAGAACAACATTATGAGAGAAGGTCTCACATTTTTCCTGGTAAGAGGCCTGCTCAGGGACTTAGATGAATCCCATAGGAGATGGGCCTGCAGAGAAGAGAGGTCCAGGTCCCCAACTAATTTTTCAAGGACCCCCTCCTTGAAGCTTAAGAGCAGTCCATCCTGATTTGCAGAAAGCCAAACAAAGGTGGCAGGAGGTCTTCATAGACAAACAATGAGCTCCTGAAAAAACACTGTCATATAAAGGAAGCATCAGAAGGGGTGGGAGTAGGGATAGGTAACCTGTGAGGAATATAGAGATGCTGTCTGAGCATGCAAGAATAGCATTAGAAAAGGCAAAGCCTACCAGGACTTGAATCTGTTAAGGGACATGAAAGGCCATCAGAAGGGCTTCTACAAGTGTGTCAGAAGGAAGGACGCTGTGTTGAATAGGACAAACAAAAGACACAAAAATGGCCAAGATGCGCAATGCCGCCTTTGCCTCCATTTTCACAGATAAGATTTGCCTTCGGGAGTTCCAGGTCCCTGAAGACAGGGTGAAAGTTTGGACCCAACAGCCTCCTGGGTTGCATCAGGTCTAGGGAGGTGTTCCTTCCCCTCTGGTCTGCCCTGGTGATGAATCTGAGATGAATCTGTGCTGCTGAGTCCTGTCCTGGGCTCTTCAATAAGACATAGACGTACATACCAGCTGTGGAAAAGTGCTATTCTGATTAGAAGACTGGGGCATCTCTCACAGGAGAAAAGGCTGTGAGAGCTGAGATTGTTTAGTCTTGAGAAGGGAATACTCAGGGCAATTTTATCAATATTTATTGACACCTGCCTGGGGATAATAAAGAAGATAGAGCCAGACTCTTCTCAGTGGTGCCCAGTAAAAAGACAAGGCGCAGTGGACACAAATTGAAATATGGTAATTTAATTTAAACATCTGAGGAAACTTACTCACTCTGAGAGTGATCAAACACTGGCACAGGATACCAGTTTGAATCCTTGGAGATACTCAAACGCCAAGTGAGTACAGCCCTCAGCAACCTGCTCTAGCTGTTCCTGCTTTGAGCAGGAGTTTAGACTAGATGACTATTCTGTGATCCTATGATATTTACATAAAGGGCTTCTTGACATTTGATGTTCAAGGATGTGAGATGGAAAAGCTGCAAAAAAACTCTCAGCTAAATTTTTCAGTATGAAAAATGCAATGTAATACTATTAGTTTAAAACCACCAGAACAGTAGCACAGTATGCCTAACATACACAATGCTCACATGTCATCTGATTCATTCCAAAATGTCCATGAAGAAGGCAAATCGAAATTGTTCTCTATGGTTTGCATGACAGATTTGCAAGGGGAAAGAAAGCATTCATACTTGGGTAAGTGGAAGTTGTCTGTATTCTCTGTTATTTACTAGGTCTCTTTCTAGAAAGCCATGCTGAGTCCCAGTTATAAATATAGCATTTTAGTGTTCTGCAGGAGAGCAGACTGCTTCTGCATCATTTGGCCTTACAATCTCTACGCATTTCAAATCATATCTGTAGCCTAATTTAGGCTGTTTTCTTATAAAATATAACAGTATTTAAAAGCTGATGGTACTGCTAAAACTGCTTTGACTTTTTTGCTTGTCATTCTGTTTTGTTGCTTTGTTTTGATGCTTTTGCTTTTCATCTTTCTCTGTCTCCTACTGCAATAAGCAGACCTGGGGTTCCTAAGAACTCTGTGGTATTGCTACATCAGCTGAAAAAGGATGCAGGGTGGAAACTAGGCAGAAAAATAAAGGGAAGTTGCAAAGTATGGCAGAAGAGCAAAGGAGAGGAAGTTTGGTGAGTGAAGTAACCAAAGCCTCCTTTAAAAATAAGGAGTGGAATTAATTCCACCTGACTTCAGGTGTTCTCAACTTCAGTATCACCACTTTCCTGTGTTGCATTAATAGTGGAGAAAGATAAGCCTTCATACAGTGTAATTCACCTGGGCTGTTTTAATTGTTTGAAGGTGGGACTTATGCTCTGGAAATGCCTCTTTCTGTCTGTTGACAATACAAGACCTAGAGGATGATCTCAGATATAAGTGTGTGCATTTAATGAATCCACATAAATTCTCTAGCACTATTTTCAACACCTAAAGTGAAGAACAGAAAGCTGAAGATTAGAAGCAGTCTGGGCAGCTTGTACTGCCAAAGCTGAGTACCCTAGGATGCTTGGAACACAAATTGCCCAGTACATTTATTTTGCAAATTTAGTACTGTTTTTCCTTTCTGTTTTCTGCAGTAGTGTCTGTGAAATGCAGAGAGTATACATACGCTCAGTAGGTTGTTTAGCTTGGGTTTGGATCTGTAAGGATAACATCTCTGCCCAATTTCACCTGCCTCCCTGAGTACCTTTTCCTCAGGTGCTCCAGAATTACTCCTGGGACTTGATGATGGTTGCAAAATTCCAAGTGTGGGCAGATGTGCAAATATTATATGATATGTTTCTCCTTTCCCTTAGCACAGCTCTGTTGTTTTGGGGCAGATATGGTGTTTGTCCTCAAGATACCTTTTCTCATTAATTTGCTGCTCCAGGAAGCAACAATTCTTAGTATTGTTGCTGGTGCCAGAAGGACAAGAAAGATGGTCAAGACTCCTGAAAGGTCTAGATGATAGCCTAGAACTGCTATGGTGAGTATGTGTCCCTTGGGTGAACAAATCTGCATTGAGCTAGAAATATGTGGCTATGAAGCAGCATTTAAGCCTGGGGAATTCATCCAAACGAGACACCCTAAAGGTAAAGAGGCAATCTGATCCAACAGTGAAACTATGCAGAGAGAAAAGACCGAAAGCACACTTGTTAATCCAAATGTGCATCTGTTACATAAACAACTTCCTGAAAAAAGATCACTGTGGAATAGCCTTTTTTATTTTTCAGCTTAAAAGGAATAATAAACGGTGGATAAAATAACAAGGAACTCAGAAGAAAGGGTGAAAAGAGCCTTTCTGCAAAATCCCTTAGGGGATTCTAAAAGAAACTTTCCCCACATGTCAAAGGCCAGATTCTCCTATTTCTTCTTAACAGCTAATCATTCAGTCATGAATTCACTGCTAATGCACAATGAAAAATAATATGATTACAGCATAAATAATTTATAAGCACTAGCCATCACTGGCAATACAGACATAGTTAAAAAAGATTACGACCTTTTATTTAGGAATGGACAAGCATAATTACATTTGTTCTGTAAAAATCAGGTGTCCTATGTAAATTCAACATTATGCAAACAAATTTTAAGACAAGTCTTCAGTAAATTGCAGAATTCAGAAATTTCGAGGGGAGATTTGTCTGTTCACAAAGTAAATTGTACCTTGGAGGTCTTGTGATTTCTCTACCAAACCAGTTTTACATTTAGGGTAACATTGTTTTTAAATTATCTGTAGCTACTCAAGTAGTGCCCAAGTAGTGGCATTTCACATATCAATAGGTTATGTACAATAAAATACTAATATAAACATTTACTATTATAAACTACTACATTTTAATATGCAGTCTATCAGTAAAGCATTTTTTGAAAATATTGTTTCGTATTAGATATTCAGACATGAATACATTCATTAGAATATCATGGTATTTAAAATATCATACACATTACATAGCATTTTATAACATTCGAGTGGAATTACTTGCATTAGAGGGCTAGGAATACAATAATTAAGTAATTTGTAAATGGGATATAAATTCATAGGCAAGCAGTGCTCCAAATATTTATGAATGTCTAGCATGCTCAGAGCCTTAGTTTTTTTAAATGATAAAATATGAGTTGATGAAATACTGCTTTGCAAATATATGCTCTTGACAGTCAATGAACTGGAGGAATCCTGCTTCATTAAATTGATTGCTTACTCCAAAAATATCTACATCTACAGCTATTCCTCCCAAATCCCATGAGGCGGATGGCAGCAGCCAGCCACCTGAATGCTTTCCAGTCTCTCAGGATCTCATTAGACGCAGAGTATTCCAGCCATGCTTCTGTTCCTGCTGCCCTCATTCCGGCTGCTAAACAATCAGTCTAAGCCCAGTCCTACTGACTTCTTGTGTAGTGCCCAAATGGGCAGTATTGGTGTGCTGCCCTCTGAACTCGGCCTCTTGCCGTGCTCTTGTGTTACTCCTCATTCTGGTGTGTGCGGCCTGCAGGCAGCTCGAGTCTCTCTCCTGTTGGTTCCCCTTGGTGCTGTACAGCAGCTCAGTGGAGTCTCTACCCCTGGCTCCTGGCTCCAATTTTAGCCTTCAGTTCCTGTAATCAATAACTGTGACTGATAATTGTTATCTAAGGTCTCACTAGCATTACACCTATTTGTTTTCATACTCCTACCAAGGAACCGAAAACATCTGCTAGGTGGTGGCTGGGAAAGCAGGTACAGCCAAGTGCAGCTGCATGGACCTGAGGGTTCTGTAAGGAAAGATATACAGTTTTTCAAACCATTAAAACAGTAACGATTTTCTGTTTGAACTTTGGCACCTTAATAAAAGGTACTTTCAACATAGCTAAAATGGAAGAACAGCTTCAAAGGAAATAAGAATGTGTGTGGCCTCCTGAATTTTAATTCACTGGCTTCAGCTAATTAACTACTTGCACTGTCTATATGTATAAATATTCTCTTTGCTCTCACTAGTTTACTTACCACTGTGGGTTTTGGGGGTTTTGGGTTTTGTTTTTGTTTTGGGGTTTTTTGTTGTTTTTTGCTGTCTGAGTGTTCTGGAAAAAAATTGAAGCAGATGCAGTGATAGGTGATTGTAGGCCTAATCTTCTTCATGCATTACTCAGCAACAAAAATAATGAAGTTGGTTTATAGTCTGTACTATACTCACTTGTTGCTTTGGACTTGGATGTTGTCAAGACTGGTTGAAGTGTTGGGATAAGAGTCTGTATGCTCCAGGAAATCTGTGGAAAAAAGCAAGTATTGATAGTCGTGCCTAGCCATTGGAAAAGGATTAAAAATCCCCCAGGATTAAGCGGCAGGCAGAGCATGCATCAGCAAGGGAGAGAGCTACACCTTTGCTCCAGTCCTTGGGAGCACTCCTGAGTAGATTCTGAACTGAACAGCTCGGTATCTTTCAGCCATACCTACAATTGCTCCTTGCTTTGATTTTTCATCCTGTTGGTGTGCAGCTTTTGTTTAATGGGATTAGAGCACTGGAACAGTATAATTGAAGTTCTTTTCTTCCTTAGTATGAGCACGTGTATTTCATCTGCCTCATCAGCATTAGTCATGTTTGCTGGGAATATGCAGCCATTAAGTGGGTCACTTGGAACTGGATGGCGTGCCATCAACCACACACCGTCCTTCTCAGTTCTCTCCCACATTTGCTGCTTTGATGCATTTGCCCTCATGGGTAGGACAGAGCACTTATTACTCTCTTCCAGTGTTACTGAGAACAGAGAGACATTATTCTGTACTATTTCTTATCTTGACAAATTAGTTTCTTCCTTCTGGAAACAGAAATTTGTGCTTGCATCCCTGCAAACTGCAGCTTGATGCTCCTTCTCCTTCTGTTCCCTCCTCCTTTCCACAGGAATCCAGTGCACTTCAGAAGTTCCTCCAGTAGGCAGGTGGCTACTAATGGCCACTGTGTAATTTTAGGGGAAAATCTTAGATTTGCAGGCTGTGTATCCCTTTCTTAACTTCATGGTTATGGCATACATTTAGAACATTTTTCAGGGCTCTAGATGTTGCATTTGATCTGTGTGTTACGTTCAGAATAATCCCTGTCAAGCACAGGTGGCATTTCCAGGTGCCATAGATGAAATGTAGAGTTGCGAAAAACAAAAACCAATGCAAATTCTAATTTAAAATATCTCTGATACAGCCCCAAAGGCATTTTATGTAGGAAGAATGTAATTTTGAAATTATTTTGCAAAGGGAAGGGATGAGGCAGCTGGGAAAATGAGCCTACTTGTTCTTGCTTCTCCTTTGCCCTATCATTCCTTACCCTGCACTTAACCAACAAGAAGTGACTCTGAGGGCAGGATTTTTCTGTTCCCTACAGAGTCAATCTGAGAGACAGGAGCTCCCCTATGCAGCACACTCATTTCATTAAACCACCATCCAGCCCAGTGCCTTCAGCAGAGCAAAACCATTAAGAACATCAGCCTGAGCATCTAGCAAGGATTTCCTGGATTACAGCTCAAGCTGATTTTACATCGAAGATGGCAGATGAACCTAGAGATTAAGATTTTCCTGTTTCTGGTGGATCTTACTAGAGGCCATGCAAGTATTGTAAAGGGCCTAAGTAGGTAGGATTGCTCATCCTGAAGGGTGAAGAGAAACACGTAAAGTCACCTACCCCTCTTTGATGGTCTGCATATTTGACAGAAAAAGTAATATACCAAATAAAGATAATCTCAGGTCCCTAAATTAATGAACTACATGGAACTTCAAAGGAGATGCACAGATTACAGGAAAACTGGGGAAACTCAGGCAGGATTTTAGTGGCCAGGAATCTGCTTGCAGTCATAGTATCATCAAAGAGAATTCCATTTCTAAAGGATGGTCAGGCCTTACCAGGAGAAAAACTCCATTCTTTGCTCAGCACATGGTGTAAAAAAGGATCAAAAAGAGGCAAAAATGCTATGAGTAAGAAATTTCTGACTCTGCTGACTTCATCAATGCGTTCATTAGCACCTTTTCAATTATTAATTGCTCTGGCTGCTGCAGTTATTACTGATCCATATTAATCCTCCAAGGAACATGACATGACAACCCCGACTCATGATGACCTTGTCTTTCCATATGCTACTGCTGGCCAGGAATTTTCCAATGAAACAGCTGTTCACTGGAAAGTGTGAATTTTCAAAAAATATTTTTTTTTGTTGGAAATAAACACATTTCATTGATTTCTTTTGGGAAAGTCCTTTTTGATCGGATATGGCCTTTCTACAGCTGATATTTATGCAGAGGTTTTTTCCTGAGGATGTTAGATAAATAGGCCCGTTTTCTTCCTGGCAATTCATACAAAATGAATGAGAGGAGACTGAGGAACACCTAACACAGACTGCGTTCTAGGCTGACCCACCTTCAAGACCAATTTTGCCTACACAGGCCTCACACTATGTAGCAGATAAAAACAATAATCCCAAACCTTAACAAAACAATAGGGAAGTGACATAAACCTTTGTTATTTTTCTCATGAGTCTTTCAGACATTTTGTAAGAGTCACAGCTGTGTGAGAAGGAAACATCAGAGATTAACCTTGAGACACCATCAGTTCAACCAAATACTGAATTAAATCTATTGTATTCTGAAAGAAACAGATTCTTCTTTTTTAACATACTTTTAAATTATTTAAATTATTTTTAATATACTTTAAAATACAGCTGTGTCATTTGGTTCAATATCTTCTTTCCAAAGTCCCACCAAGCTCCAGTAAACCTAGGAACAATAAATAGTTCTGTGTGCATTGAAATGCTTTATAGTGTTTTAGTATAATTACAGGATTTTTGCCTTTCCTTTTCCTTTTTCCATACTCCTGCATGATTCAGTGCTCTTTCTGCATATTCAACTGGGTAGTGGTTCTGTGCAACAGAGAATTATAAGTATGTGATTAATGGTTGTATTGAAATGAACACATTTATCCAGTTGGGAAAGTCTGCTGGAAGCCAGCAGATCCAAGAAGATAATAACTCAGGCTTTGTTAGCATAAAAGTTTTTATTCATCTTTGCAGTGGAGATGAGCAACGGTCTTTAGAAGGTTCCAGAGGAACCAAAGAATTGTTCTTTTTAGTGTAAGAAACAAAGATCAGGAACAGCAAGTAAATGGCCAGTGTGTGAGTTACAAGGCCAAAGTGGAATCAGGCAAAAAATTGCTAGGAGAGGGAATGAGTGGGGTAGCAGATCCATGAAAGAGTAAAAAGATAGAAGGAAAACCAGAATAGAAATTGAGTGCATATAAAAAGAGAAGGCTGAAATCTGGTTTTGTAAACTGAAAAATGCAAGACGCGATAATTTTTATTATTACTTTTATTATTATTACAGTTGCTATGATTGCTATTCTTTCCTTTTCTTTAGCAATAATAATACTAACAGAAATGTGAGGACTTGGGACAAAAATCCCATAAAAACTTTCAAAAGGTTCTTAAAGAGGGACAGAAGTCTGGGTAAGAGTTATCTGGTTTGGTTGTTGGGTAAAATTTCTTGCACTTTCTATTCCAAAATCAGTGGAAAGTCAATATTTGTGCAGTGACCTGGAGGCAGGTGTTGTCTTGAATGAAGTAGAACCAGGGCTGAGAAAATAAATCTGAGAATTCTTCAAAAAAGAGTTACTGGCTCAGAGAGGGAAGCCATTCAAGGTGTTAATTTTTCTGGATGCAGGAAATGTTCAATTTGCATTTGCAAGTCAGCAGCAGAGATGCTCAGGAGAGGATGCTCACATGCCAAAACTCTCCCTTTGCTCTCCAGAGAAGCATGGTTCTTAGGGAAAGGGTGTTCATGGCCTGAAAAATCTCCCAACCCAAAGCCACAGAGATGTTTGAAGGCCGGTCTGGAGTGGATTGCCTCCCAGGCACATCAGGAGACAGTGAAAGGACAGAGCTCAAGGCAAAAACTTGCATTTTGTATTTTTTGGAGGAAGAGGAGTTGTCCTCATTTTGAATTTAGATATTTTTCAGAATGTCATTTTAATTTAATTTTATTTAGGCAGCTCCTAAATCCCTTAAATAACTCAAAATTGAATTAAATAGACAATGACAGGAACAATTGTTGTGGGAAGCAAACATGCTAGCAACTTCTTTTCAGACAAGCATCCTTTTTCATGGGAAGGATAAAGGAGTCAGAATCCCTCTAAGAATGCTATTGAGCTCATAGCAGCTTAGGAGATCTAAAAAAAAAAAAAATAAGGATTTGCAGTAGATCTATGTAAGAAAAAATATGGAGCAGCTGAAATAAAATGGGTACTTAGTCCTTTAAGTAAAAATATCATCAGACTGAGCATGTCCTTCCTTTCAACTCTCACAGGACGCTGCTTTTGCTATTCACTCATGTTTTTTCAATTCTCTTTTATTCCCAATCAATGAAATTTAATACAGCTGCATTGCCTGATGGGCCACAACCATGTTTTCTGAACATTAAGTAAAAGGAAGTTCTTGGGATTTCCAGGTTTTGTTTATGTTCCTTTTTCTACGGCTTTATATCCACTTGGGTAAGGACTTCCAGTGTGCTGGAATTCACATTGCAAGTGGCCTATACAAATGATCCTCCCTTATAAGAGAAAATTTAGCAAGGTGAGTCTATTTAGTAAAAATTCTCTGGAGAAGCCCCAAATAACCCTAAGCAATAAAGATTTTTGCCTTTAGCTCTTTTCACCCTCATGGTTTCTAATGGGAAGGAAGGACAGAAGGAAAAGTGTGTTTTTCCCTTATTCATGAGCGTTTCAGTTCATGCTAAACGAGCAGAGATGGTGTGCAGGTACAGCGGATTTTTAGCTGTCAAGCAATTTGTCTGGGTAAGGTTTTTCCTCCTTAGTGCCATTTAGCACCATTATTTTTGGATGAGATATGTTAAAGAGAGAAGAATAGGCTGTGTAAAAATATGCAATGCCATGCCTAGATGCAATTTCCATGTGAATTATTTTAAATCTTTACTTCCAGGATGTCAAACATTATGGAAAAATGCAGACAATCCTAGCTTCTTCTCTGAAGGTAGTCATAAGTACAATCTCACACTTTTTGGAAGGTCAGATGATGCATTAAAATCCCATAATTCCAACTTTGAGTAGGCAGTCCTTGCAACAGCTGCAGAGATCATTCTGTGCTTGTTCCCTTTTAGGCTGTCATTTCTATACCCACTCTTGGAAAGGAAAAAGATGTTCGCAATACCTTGATCTGTTTATTTATAAATTGCCAGATCTTTGTCTGGAAACATCCCAAGCACAAGAAAAAAACCCACAACAATCTTCTATTGAATGTTATAGCTTAATTAAATGGGTTTATGTTATCCTAGAATTTCATTTCTAGTTTATTTCCTTTCTTGATTTTAAAAAAATATTCTGTTAGTAGCAACATACTTGTCTCTCATAGTTGAAATTAAACTTGAATGGAAGTTCTTACTAAAAATTATTTAATTTTATAAGTTTGTGGCAAAAAAACAACACCAGTTTTGTGTTTAGCTCTCATCCTCACCATCTCCATTTACATTTTCAGGAGAATTTGGAGCTTAGAAAAGGTGCCAGACTGACAGCACTGGAAGCCAAGAGTCTCTATTTATCTGAGAGCTGCTGGATTTTCATGGAGTCATAGAATGGTTTGGGTTGGAAGGGACCTTGAAGACCGTGTTCCCACTCCCCTGCCATAGGGAAGTGTGCCATTCATTAGATCAGGTTGCTCAAAGCCCCATCCAACATGGCCTTGAACAGTTCCACGGATGGGGCGTCCACAACTTCTCTGGGCAGTCTGTTCCAGAATTGGAACAGGAAAGAATTTCTTCCTGATATCCAATCTAAACCTGCCCCCTTTCAGTTTGAAGCCATTCCCCCATCTTCTGTCACTACACGCCTTTGTAAAAAGTGCCTCTCCAGCTCTCTTGTTGTAAACCCCCTTTATGCTCTGAAAGGTGCCTTCCTGGAGCCTTCTATTCTCCAGGCTAACAGTCTCAACTCTCTCAACCTGTTCTCATAGGAGAGATGCTCCAGCCCTCTGATCATTTTTGTGACCCTCCTCTGGACTTGCTTCAGCAGGTCCATGTCTTTCCTGTGCTGGTAATCACCAGAGCAGAGCAGAGGGGCAGAATCTCCTCCCTCAATATGCTGGCCATGCTGCTTTGGATGCTGCTCAGGACAGGTTTGGTGGTTTTGCACCAGTGCTGTATGCCAGCTTGATAGGAAAGCTCACAGGTTAGAGAGCACTTTGTGCTTTCAAACTTTATTTTCTTGTTCTGTCAGCATTAATATGCTGGTTTTGGCTGGGGTAGAATTAATTTTCTTCTCAGTGGCTGGTATGGGGCTGTGTTTTGGCTTTATGCTGAACACAGAGCTGCTAACAGAGAGATCTCCTTTTCTTATTGAAGAGCAGTGCTTACACAAACCCAAGGCCATTTCTTTCTCCTTTCATGCTGCCACTCTGGTGAGGGGACTGGGGGTGCCTGGGAGGCTGGAAGGAGACACAGCGGGGACAGGTGGCCCCAGCTGACCAAAGGGATACTCCAGACCATCTGCTCAGTCATATAATAGGGGAGGAAGAAGGAGAAAGGCGGTAACATTTGGAGTGATGGTGTTTGTCTTCCCAAGTCACTGTTATACCTGATGGGGCTCTCCTGGAGTTGGCTGAACATCTGCCTGCCCATGGGAAGTGATGAACTCATTCCTTGTTGTGCTTTGCTTCTGTGTGTGGCTTTTCCTTTCTCTATTAAACTTTCTTCACTTCAACTCACAAGCTTTCCAGTTTTTACCCTTCTGATTCTCTTCCCAGTCCTGCTGGTGGGGGAGTGAATGAGCAGCTGTGTGGGGCTTGGCTGCTGGCTGGGCTTAAACCACAACAGCTGACAACAACAGCAAGTTACTGGGCATGACACTGTTCCTGCAGGTGGTGAGGAAGAGGTCTATCTTCCATCGAGGAGTTGCTATGTAATCTGACATTTCTGTAGTGCATCTCAAATTAAAGCTCCTCTTGCAAAATCTCTGACTAGCAGTTCCAAAGGGGCATACTGGGGAGGAGGGAAGGAAGCTAATAATCCATCCTGAGACTTCACCCTGAGAGTGAATGAGGCTACCTGAGGTGTGACAAGGGGCTTCCAAAGTGACAGGGGATTGAGAGCCATTCATTTTTATCATGTCTTGGCATTATATATAGTGGGTGCCTCTCAGCAGGGCAAATGAATCTGTGCCAAGTTCCATGTTGCAGTGACAAGATTGCACGCTGCACCCTTGGTCAGCATTAGCTCACTGCACCCCTCTGCCCTTCCCGGGGGCCTGCAGGGAGGACACCTGATGAGCAGTTATGAAAATGGTGGAATTTTGCTTTCTCTCCAGCAGTTGGGTTTTCAGAAGGACAAAACTGTCAAAACCAGTGCTGCTGTTTCTTATTCTGCATGTGTATAAGAATTGAGTCTGGGGCATTGGTACGTGAGAAGGAAAAAAATTAAATGCTCAATCTGCAACCTCAGGAGAGGAGCACACTGAGGGGCACAGAGAGATCAGCATGTGCATATCTGACTGGATTATTTGGCACTGTTCGTATTGGTTTAATGTGGCAAGGTTTTGGTGTGGACTGACCAAAATCCCCATTCCCTGTCTCCCTGCGCTGCTGGAGGGGAGGAGGAGTCAGGAGTGAAGTTAAGCCTGGGAAGAAAGGGGGAAAGGTGATTTATGATTTGGTTTTATTTCTCATTACACTACTCTGATCTGATCTGATTTACAATAAATTCAATTAATTTCCCCAGGTCAAGTCTGTTTTGCCCGTGACAAAAGTAATAGGTGAGTGCTCTCTCTCTGTCCTCGTCTCCAGCCAAGAGTCTTTGAATGTATTCTGTCCAGCTGGGGAGAGGAGGGGTAGAGCAGCTTTGGAGGGCACATGGCGTCCAGCCAAGGTCAATCTACCACACTGTTACAGCATTTCTACAAAGAAAGAGCCACTTCAGTTCTTAGAAATAGGCCATCTTTTTACTGTTTCTTTTCAAGGTAGCATATTATATATGAAATCTATGTTGTTATTTGCTGTAATTCTTGCTGCATTAAAAGTTGTGTCTTGCTCAGACGCACATGTGCAGTTTATGAGGTGAAGCACAGTGACCCAGGTGACAGGATGTCACCAGTGTAACCCATGTAATGTGTCTCAGACACACATTGTTCCAATGGCAAATTTCTGATATAAATCTGTGGCAGCAAGTGCAAACAAACTCAAGATAGAAAAGATAACAAACACCGTGGTTCAGCAGCTCATCAAATTATTTTCAGGTATTCTGTGAAGGTTTTTTCAATGAAATTTTGTTCAGTCTTCTAAACTATTTCACTGAAGAATTAGATGGCAGGGTTTGGACAGGGTGTGTATTTTTTTGGTGGGATAGCTTTGCATATGGCTAAAATGAGGTGATGCAAATTACATTCTTGCTTGTTTTACCTAGCTGTTTAATCCAACTTTTAAAAGCTGGATGGAATTCAAAAGCTGTCCAATTAGGACACCAGAACATAAATTGTTTGGGATAACCTTTCAGAGGACAATCTAAAAGATTCCTCCACTACTAATGAGTTTCCATGAAAATGAAATGTAAACTGCCATTAAGTAATGGTCACAACACTCTTTAACTACTATCTCCTTTTAATGTCTTGGGGCTGTGCCTGTGGATGCTACATACAAGAATACAATATGGAAAATGAAAATAAAAATAGGAATAGAAGATTTTGTGTTTACTTTAGCTGAGTAATTAAATGTCTTGTTTTCAGAAATTATTTCTATCCCATAGGAGAAAAAATACATCTTGACATTTCAGGAACAGGCGAGAATATTGCCATTTTGGGCAGCAGCATAGTGGGCACAGAAAGCCTTAGAGGCAAGATCTTTTTAACAACTAACATAACCTGGCAAGCAAGCAAACGTAAAAGGTAAAGTGTGATAATATGGGCTACTCAGAAATGAGTACAACTTAGGATCTAAAAGCCTTTTTATGAAATATATGTGGAACCGGTTACCCAGAGGAACTGAATTGTGAAAATCTCCTTTTCCTTGCTATTATCACCTTCTGGCAGGAAAACTCTTACCTTTCTCACACTGCTGACTGCTCTCTTCATGACCACAGCCCTCAGCTTACACAGGGGAAGTTACTGAGCCTGTGCACACCAGAGAATCTGCAGATAACTCCAGTGTTACCAACAGAATTACCTTGTATTTCCCCCGGGGAAAAGAAAAAAAAGGAAAAAGATAATTTGTCCTGAATTAATAGGTGTTTTGTCTTTGACTCAGACAGGTGTCACAGCACTCTTTCAGGTCCCTTGTCTTTTTTTTTTTCCAAGAGCTGGACTTCACCTGCAACACTGGGATCCCACTCCACATGTCCTCACTTACTTGTTACCCTCCAGACCACCAACATCATGCAGCACTGTTTTGGCCCCCTTTTCTGGGCTATTTTGAAGTACCCAGTTCTAATGCAGTGTCATCCTACAAAGCACCTCGAGTTTATTATTTATTTCTTTGTATCAAGATAAGGTTAAGATACAGACCTTCAATAGCAGGCAAACTAAGTTTTTGTCCTTTCTTCACAGAATTTTCTTTTCTCTCTATTTCTGTACCCAGCAGAGTACAAAAACATGAGACACACAGATTTGCCTGAATACATCTCAGAGGGCATTGCAGCAGCTCGGGTGGTAAACACAGCCTCTGCCTTCATATTGACAAAATAAAATAGGCCAACACTCTCTCAGAAGCTGCATAATCTGCAAAAGCTGCTGACTGTGGGTAGCAGATGCTTGTGATTATCCTGGATACAAAGGGAATAGGACCAAGGGGGTCAAGCCAGAAGTAAATAGGGGCCATAAGATCCAGGTATGCAAACGTAACATTAAAGATGACAATACTGTGCTGATGCAGATGCATGACTGACAGGTGGAAGGACCTGGTGAGGAATTTGTAACACCAGCTTCATTTTACGCACCAGGAAAAAAATCTCAGAAAACTACAGTAACAGGCACAGAGCAACCCAGTAAGGTGTTGTAGTGCAGGAGAAAGCACTTGGTCTCTGCATTCCTTTCTTTTGCTCTGTCTGGGTTCTTTTGTAGCACTCTATGGGTCAGAGCCATAACATCCTAGCAGGACAGACTGCAGGACAAGGAGCTGTGCCTTTTCCAGGGTCCGTGAGCTCTGCTGAGGACAGGGTGAGAGATTCTCCTGGCTGTATATTATGCCTTGTTTTCACAAATGCATCATGAAAAAAAATGAGGGCTTTGACTGCTAAAGTGCTTTTCCTTTGAACCTGACCCAGATCTTTCTAAACCGTCTCAGCTACAGAGCTAAGTGGAATGTGGCAAAATCCCACTGCTCGCCCTGGCACACAGTGCACCTCCTGCTGCACGACTGGAGTGAGAGCTCAGGGGAGCGGAGGTGGGCTCTGTGCTGCACAGTCTGCACAAGCACTGGCAGGCATGGCGGGCATCTGTCTCGTCCCACTGCTGGCAGTGTGTTCCTGGGGTTTGCAGTGGCAGACTGATGGACATCTTCAAAGAAATGCTGCGTTCTTTAATATTTAAACTTGCATTACTCTGGGGTGGGATTGCACTGTGTATAGTGTCCTCATGAAATCCTGCGATACACTTTTGCGCAAGGTTTTGCTGCAGTGTACTGGTTAAAGACCAAAGGTTATCTTTGTACTCCAGTGCATTGTCAGTACAGGATTTCAGAAACACAAGAAACAATAAAATAGGTGGGTTGGAAGCTGCCAGTGACCTTTCCCAAGGACTGACCTCCCCAGAAGTGTGTGGCAAGGATCCAGTACTGAAAGATGTGTTTCAAAGAGACAGCCGGCTGAAATCCTAGCCTGGTGTAAGTACATGGGAGTTCTGATCAGCAGATTTCCACCTGGTTTGTGTAATAGGAAGGCTGAGGTGTAGCTAACATTTCGATTTCAAACATTGGGTTTCAAACATGGTAGCCAAACAGTGAGCAAAGTCTAATAATAAAAGCAGGACCTTGAGGACAGCAGAATCAAAGTCTGTGTCTACTCTTACTCCAGGCTGGTTGGACAACCTTGCCAAAAACTTGGCATCAAGATATTCCAGGCTGCACCAGAGAAAACTAAATGGAAAAATGGAGCTTGCAGGAGACAGCTGTTCAAGGAGGGAGACAGGACCATGGCATTTAGTGTGAGACCAGGCAGTGGATGGGGGAGAGATGGCTTTTGGTGAAAGAGAATTAAGCATACTGCTGTTCGAAGAGCTTAGCTAGAAAATGACAGGTACTGACAGGTGGGAGGAGGGGAGGCATATTTTTCTCCCCCAGCATAGCAAAATCAGTGCTCATTAATGGCTGCAAAACACTGCTGAATATGCAGAGCCCCACCCAGGCTACTAACAAAAATGTGAGCATATGGATAGGATTATCCTATTATTACTATTTTGCAACATTCCCAGCAGTAAGATCAAAGGAAGGATCCCTGCTCCACTGCAGATAAAAGGTCATTTTCCTTCTTAAATAAGAAGAGTGACTTTTTTCCTTTTTTTCTCAATTACAAAGAACGGTTCAGTAGAAATAATTCCCATGTAAGTGTCTATAGGGCAAGGCTGGAAGTGCTCAACTGAAATCCTAAATTTTCAGAAAACCACAGCAAAATCATACTTTTCATCTGGTCACAAGAGGGTGAAGGGAAAGGAATAGCACAGGTCTGTCTTAACCAAGCACCTGAGAATCAAGAGATGCTTGTTGAAATAGCTTTTCCTAGTGGTTATTATGCTCTCAGAATGGGGCCGGGGGACAGAAAGCCAAAGAAAAATATTAAAAGAGGCTGAATAAAAATGTAGCTATTTCCATTTCCCTAACCGCTCTGAATTTTGAAAAGATGTTTCATCTTTTGAGCAAGACTAAATTACAGACAGGATGACAGATGGGTTTCAGGCTGAGTAGAAGGCCCTGCTAACATCAGACTGCAGGGATGCTACCAGTTATGGGATTTAGAAATGCTACCATTCAAACACCATTTATTTATTTATTAGTTTGCATAAAATCATAGGTTGATAAGATGCTTTTTCCCCCCATATATGAGCTATGTGTGATTTCCTGATCAATGCTGAGAAGTGTTTAAGCAAGTGAAATGAACCAAACCTTGCTACAGTGATGCAGCTGCTCTGCTTCTCTTTCCGTAGTCACCCCAGAGGTGCTAACTGCCTAGCTCCAACCCAGTCTCCTGGTTCCCTGCCATGCCAGTGTCCTCTTTTCCACCGAGAAGATATCACTGTGCCGGGCCATGCAGTGAACACGTGGGATTATCTTAACACATCAGACCTAATGTGTAGCACATTAAGTTCATGAGAGGCCACGGCACAGGGAAGGAGCCCTGTTGCTGTGGCTTTGAGTGAGGAGCCCGGTTATTTGCAGCTGATCCCAGATCCCCTGGGCAGGCAGACTGGCACATGAGGCTCTGGGTCAGAGGGTGGAACTCAAGGACAGCACATACTTCTGCTTGCAACGGACTGTGAGTCAAGAAACAATTATGGGTGACCAAGACTGGAGAGCTTGGTCTTCCCCACCTTAGCCTTTGTCCTATTTTTGGAAAGGTGCTGTGCTGACAAGGTCATGCTGTCCTATTGCTCCCAGCAGCAGCAGCATGTTCCTGCCCCTTTCCCTGATAGCTTTTTCTTTCTCACAACAAGACCTGGAAATTACCTTGTCTTGCTATTCATTCTAATGCTCCCACTGCTGTAATACCTGGTTTTCACAAAGACCTATCAAGGTATTATTTCTGGGAAGTCAGAAGCATCACACTGCCAATGGAGCAAGGTAGGAGAAGAGGCACATTTGCAACATGGAGCAGAGTGTGGCCCAGCAAGTGCTGAGCTCCTGCTGACCCTGTTCCAGAGCTGGGACACTCTCAGCTGTGCCTGGCACAGTGCTGAGCAGGCTGCAGGCAGCGGTGACAAGGTGCCACATCTGTGCCTTGCTCCACTTGCTTGGGCGTGCTCAGTAATGTCCCAAAGTATTATTTTAGGATATCAATTCAGCACCATTTTCAGAGTTATAGATATTCCAGATGGAAAAGACCTGTTAGCTCTTTTGACCATCCTTCCTGCCTAGAAAGGATTATGGGAGCCACTGATACCTGAATTTGCATGAGCCTTTCCAGGTGTCCTCTTTGCAGAAGTGTGAGCACACTGGCTGCAGATTGTTCCTTACCTGCAGCTTCTGAACTAGACACACCACTGCTAGCAGCGCTTAGGGGGAAGCAGGGAGCATCCGGGTGCAGATTGCCAAAGGAAGGGGAAAATCTGTGAGCAGTAGCATTCATTCTTCCTAATCTGGCTCATAATATTCACAGAGGAGGATAAGAAAAGAGAATGGCCTAATGTGTGACAGCGTCATGCTTCTCCTGCATGCACGCACCCCTCCTGGTGCCTGCAAGTCAAATCAGTTTTCCCGATGTTGGGACCGGATATGTTAGGCTTCATTCTTTATTTTGTCACTCAAGGCAAATATCCGGAACTATTGATTCCATCCCTGGAATGTGACAAGGAAGCAGCTATCTTGCCTTTACATGCTTAAATATCATTGCCTCCTGGGGATTGGCAGAGCCTGTTTGATGGTTCTTAAATTGGGTTCTTAATAGCTTTTAGGAAGTACACAGGTACTGCTCACATTGCCGAACCAAGCACTTGCTTTGTTATGCAAAGACTCAGATTAGAGGGGAGAGAAACAAGAACCTACTTGTGAGCTCCTTTATACCCCTTTGCATCAGAAGGATCTCCTCTGAGCCTGCAAGGGTTAACCTGGCACAGAGCTGCTGGGAAGGAGAAGAGAAACAGGCCCCAGCAGCACACCTTTCCTTAGGCCATTTTTTTCTTGCTAGCAGCTAATTTCTCTTTTGGATTCTTCTATTTCCCTCGTGCAAGAGATTCCTGGCTCCTGACAAAATTCGCAGGGAAACTCATTAAAAGTACAGCCTCCCACCACCTCCACAAAGGAGCCAAAACTCACATAATGCTGGTGGGCTGGGAAGGTTTATAAAATACCTTAACGTGATGCTGCTGTTTGTTAAACACCGAAGGCAGAATACATAAACTAGGAAACAGCGAGCCTGGCGCTCCTTGCTGGACCTATGGGATGATGGATGAGTGTTTGTTCTCAGCGCACTCAGCACTTCCCACCTCCCATGCTAATTCAGCATTTCTGTGGGGCTGCCTTTGCTGCTGTGAGCAGCTGACGGTGAGCACTGGCAGTGCCCGGCTCTGCGGGGTGGGTGTGGCATTGCAGGGGACACCCCGGACAGAAAGCTGACAGTACCACACTGATCCTGGCAATTAATATGATTGGACTAAGCAGCAATTGCAGCAAAACCAGAGAAATCGATGCTGTTATCCTGCTCAGCAGCAGCTCCAAACGGACTAGGAGAGTACCAGAAGCTGACCAAAACCTTGAATTTTTTCAAAGAATAAAATCCCTTTTCTTTAATGCAATATCCCTTTAAGTGGGTGTTTGGTTTTTTCCAGACAACTGAACAAACACAATAGCAGATGGAGCCCCTGTTTCTTCTCCTGGCATATTCGCAGCTGGAATGTGCAAAGCCTAAATCTCCATTTATAAGAATATTATGAAACATATTTACATTCAGTGTTGCTATGGAAGCTGAATGGTAAATAATTATGTCTCAATATACTGAGAAGGTTGGCAAGGTATTAGTAATTGGAACTACAATACTTTTGTATCATACTGCAATACTAAAAGATTTCCATAGGAAATACCTGTTTGATGCATTAATACACACAACAAACAGTGTAATCCTACATAATACTGAGGTCATTTATATGCAATGTGTTTTTAAAAAGAACAATTCATAAAGTTATTCTTTTAGCATGACAAGGCATAATTTGCCAGGGACTGTCTAAGGATTAGAATACTTTTAAGATACAGTTTGGGAAAAAGAGTCCAACATCTTGGACTTTTTATTCTGTCTGATTCAAAGAAAACGTGTTCCGGGGCCAGCCCTTCAGTTATCCCCTCAGTATGTGAGGGTGCCAATTAAATTTGGTGTTGACACAAACTTATGAGGTTTTGTTGGTCCAGGGGCAGATGGTGGGGTGGTAATCAGATGTCCCAGAGGGCTGAAGTAACAGGAATCAAATTGTATCTAGTGGAGCAAGGTGGAGGACCAGGTACCAGAGGACTAGTAGATGGTAAACTCAGAGCTCATCGGCTGGAAACTGCAGAGGAGGAGGAACACTTTGGTACAGCAGCCAGACTCAGGGAGACTATGTGCTGGCAGTGTGAAGCCTCAAATGGTCCCTGGGGAGGTATTTCCAGAAGCAGGGAAATATTAGACGGTGGCTATCTTAAGGTACTATAATAGTTTGATACTATGAATTGTTAATATCATAAATGTTAGAGATTATCAATACATCGAGACCAGACATAAAACAGATTAGCAGAGCAAACTCTCCCCTGCCTTTGGTGTGGAGTTTGTCCTGTTTCTGGTACAACCACATGGCACTGCAGTGGACTGGATATGAAGAGCCATCTCATTCCTGGCTGGAATCTGCCCCACCTGCCTTTGAGGACAACCCCTACATCATCCAGACTCCTTCGTCAGAGCCTGCCACCCAGGCTTGCTGCAGAGTTGAAAAGGAGCAGGTATTTTAGAAGCTGCAATGTGTCTGATCTATTTTAGACAACTACTCTGGGATCAGGCATATCGTGCCCTGGAAGTGCCTGTTTCGCTGAGTCGCCAGACATCTACATCTGCTCCGACGGCTCCCACCCTGCCTGCCACCAGCAGGCTCAGCTGAGCCAAGGCAGCCCAGCTGACTGTGGGAAAGTTTTGCTAAACAGGCAGATTCCTCTCCGTATATTACTATTTTATTTACTTTTGGGGAAGGTGTTATTAACTTAGTTTTATTTTTGTTCAGAATCTCTAAATAGTTTGAGGGGTGAAGTCTATGTTTAAACTTTGAACTGCAAGTATGAATTTAAATACTTACTTGTTTAAGAATAAATATTTTTACTGGAAGTTTCTTTCAAAGAGTTTCTTGAACAAAAATAACAAAGATTTTAATTACTGTGGAGTTTGTGCACTTGCTTTTAGAAAACTGGATTTTTTTCAGAAAATATCTGATAATTAGGGATTTCTAGCTCTGCTCTAATTTAAGCAATCTGACTCTAAATGTTTGTGAGAATCTCAGCTGCAGATTTTGGACCTCATTTTGACTGATACATTCTTAATTTCAGTATGGCAGCAACTGAGAGAAAACAAGATTTTAACATCAGCTGTCTTGGTTTTACACCAGTGGCAGGAAATTCAGTTGCAGTTTCAGTCATGTCTCGTGAATGATTGAAGGCCTGTTTTGCAACGCAGTGCAATGCCTGTGTACATTCCTGGGGTGATGTTACCTGTTTGTGCATAGAATCATAGAATCCTGGAATCATCCAATGGTTTGTGTTGGAAAGAGCCTTAAAGACCATCTAGTTTAAATTCCCCTGCCATGGGCAGGGACACTTTTCACTGGACCAGGTTACTCAAAGCCCCATCCAAACTGACCTTGAACACTTCCAGAGATGGAGAAATTCATGTTCCCACATTTCCCAGAACAAATACATTTGGGAACATGGAGCCTGTATATTGAGGACCAGGGCCTGAAGATGAACCAGTGCTTCCAAGAGAAAGACACAGGCAGTTTTTCTTGGAAAACAGGAGAAAAGAATGTGTATTACAGGTTTAGCATTTCTGACTGTGACTGTGCCCCTTCCTTCACCATTGCTGAAACACCAGCTCTGTCCCCTAGCAGACAGCCACTATTCATTACATCTAAGCCTTGCCATTATTTTGAGGCCTCAACACTAATTTTGTTGGATTCTGTTATGTTGTTTGAGGTATTCCAAGGCAGTTCAGGCATGCACAGCAATCTCCAGGCAGTGCAGACCTGCCCTGTATTCATGCAGGTGATCCCCACTCGCTGAAGTCCTGCTCAAGTAAACGTCAGCAGCAGCACAAGTACAGAACTGCATAACCAGACTGAACACCCTGGAAAATTTTGCCATCAAAAGAAAGACAGCTCTCTAGAGTTCTCCTTTTCATGTTCATGAAAGATGGCAGAACTGCAGAGGAGTGAAAGTAAACACCATACATAATTTAACAAGTATTCACTGCAAAAATATTTTTAAGATTACCTGCAGAAGACCCAGAAAAATGTGACTAATTCCTGTTTTGTGGTGTGGAAAACAAGAGAGCCCTCCTGATGGTACTGCTGAGTGATGGTACAGCTGATGGTGCTGCTCTGGTGTAGCTACACCTGTCTCTGGTAGAGATATTCCTACAGAGTGGTGGTGGTGGTGGTGGTGGTGGCAGTGTTCCCAGTGCCAGGCTTGGGCTCATGAGTGCACCTGCAGCCCCATTTCCACTGGCAGGCAGTACATCTGCTTCCTGCCCGTCCTGAGAGCCCAGCCATGTGGTTAGGAGAGCTGGATTTTAGCTGGGTTTCCCTGGCATCTGCCTCAGTGTTATTTCCATCTAGCTGTTCCTTGCTATGGCAGAGTAAATGTGGCTAAAGGCAACTTTTTGATGGTTTGGGATTTGGGGTGGAGAATGGATGGAAAAGAGTGGAAGTCCTGTTAGGATGCCAGGTCTACCTACATATACCTGCTTTTAGATAAAAAGGAAAAATACAGAAGACAGAATTTAAAGCACCAGTTATTAGCAAGAAGCAGAAGACTGGCAGTACTGAACTGCCCTTCCCTCCTGAGCTGTATCCTCTGTCTAAAAGCAGCCTAGAAGATCTGCTTCCAAGAAAGAACAAGAAACCTGGGCACTGCTATTATTGGGTAGTTTCCCCTGGGTAAAATGTCTTTTGTACCTGTATTAAATGAAATGGGTGTTATGGTCTGAGAAATGAGTATTTACATTTATGTCAAAACTCAAGTCTTTTTTTCCTTAGCAAATAATTACTTCCAGCAACATGACTAGAAATTGAAAGCTTTTCTCAAACAGAGGCAAGGATTCCTGCATTCTAGTCTGGGCATATGGTTTGATTTTCTTCCAGATTCAAGTCAGTGAAAATAAAGACTCATAGTGAAATAAAGGCCAGAAAGAGCAAGCAAAACTAGGCCAAAACAAAGCCAAAAATCTTTAAGAATTTAATTTCAGAAACCAAAGGTGGGAGGCACTGTTAGGTGTTGCAGAGTGCAGGAGAGGCCATTGTCATTCCAAGCTGGGTTAATGCAAAGCCTCAGAGCCCTGGGAAGGTGGTTTGTTTTCTTCCTTCTTTCTCTGCCACGTAGATATGGCCTTTTGGTTACCTGGGCATACATACAGCAGAAGAAATGTCAAGAAATCAAATTGAGTTTATTTTTTGGGGAATACCCATCAAGCTGCAAGAAAGAAAAGGTCACTATCTATTTGACAGGGTTTAAAAAACGTTCCCCAGATGCTATGGCTGGTTCAAAAGCAAAGATTGTGTAATTCTGGGGAAGCTGCAGTGGTCCTAGTGGTGTTTCTTTCCCTGTTCTCTGGAGAGAGAAGCCAATTAGAAAAATTAGCTACACTTTTTAAATTCTTCTAACTGCATGAAGTGTAGGCTTTTCTATTTGCTTTATTGTATTGCAGACACTTCAGTTGCTGGATGAATGGTAATCACTGTGGGATTTGTGGGAAATTTTCCCTTACAAGACACCTATTTCAGGAATGGTTGCAGGTAAGTCCTCCAGAGCACCATTTAATCAAATGGTTGTAACCATAAATTATTTTTTCACCAGAAACCAGATAAATTTAAAAGAGTGAGATGCTGAATTCTTGAACATGCCAAAAACAGTGAACAGAAACTCCCTAGCTACTTGAAAATTGCCTTGAGTTACTCAGATGTAATTAAAATTTCACTTTAATTTAAAAAAAAAAGTAAATTGTTACACCTTTACAAAAAGCTATTTTTTAATTTGAAAAGCCTGTTTCACCTTAGCGTATTTAAGGCTTTGTCTGTGTTAAATGAAGTGCTATGGATTCAAGTACAGCATCCCTCCTCTCTCTGTTTCAGGGCTGTGTGGGCACAGGGTGCAGGAAAGATGCTTCTGCAGGATCTTCCAGGCAGGCACTTGGGAGCCCTTTTCAAGTACCGCTCAATATCTGAGGTGAGACCATTAGGTATTAGTAGCCATGTTGGTTTGTAGATGGCACAGAGAGCCCAAGGGATTAAGGATTGCATCTCATGCCTCCTCCTTGTGCGCTGGAGGGATGCAGTGCCCAAGCAATGCACTTGTGTGTGTTTGCACGGCGATCAACTGCAGCTGTTGTCCCCAGTGTCTTCTCCAGCCTGGGCCACGCTCCTTCCAAAGGGACCATGGGCAGAGCCAAATGTCTGAGCAGTGGGAACTGAGAATAGCTCCATGTGTGTGTGTGTGTGCATGGGGAAGGTGGAGGCAACCCCTGCACCTTACTGGGATGAGGACAGGGCAGGGGCCAAAGCTGGCATGAGAGGAATTGCCCAACAGCTGAGTCCAAGCCCAGATGCAATGAACCACCACAGCCAAGTGACTCAGAGCTCCTCTTGACTTCATAAGAAACACAGCTGGTCCAAAGAAATTCCACCCACATTTTATAGGGGGGGAAAAGGTCCATTTTTCAAAATATGTTTGTTTTCTGTGGGTTTTGTCAATAACCCCAGCACAGACTTGTGCCTTAGGTTCCCAGACACCCACAGGTTTCCTCTGTGCCCTTGAGAGTGGGTCAGGGCCCTCACTCCTGCTGCTCCCTCTCCATGCAGTGAAAGTCACCCATTTCCTTATGTCACAGGTGCGTGGTCAGGCTAAGGGCACAGAAAGCCAGTCTGGCAGTAAAAATGCAGGCAAGTATCCACTCTCAAATCCAAAAGGCTAAGAAAAGCTCTTTCTCCAGATAACCTTTGGCTGTGAAGAAAACAGTCCTGCTGCAAACCCCTGCCAGGGAAGTGCAAGTGAGTTTCCGTGTGCAAGGATTGGAGTTCTCCCAGGAAAAGACTTTTACTGTAATTCCCACCTCATCCATGTTTTTCTTTCAGCCTCTGTTCACTCTTAATTATTTTTTCAGACTACCCATTTCTCCTGTCTTTTTTCCCCAGGCAATTGCTTCAAGGCACTTCAACGTTAATGGGCCATGTGTTTATTTTTAGCTCCACATCTCTTTAGTGTAGGAGAACCTGGTGGATGGCAAAAGAAGTGCCTCTAGCCATCATCAACAAATTCTGCCTCCAGTGCCCTTCCAGGTACTATTTCATCATTTTTTTCAATGAAGTGACAGCAAATACTTGGTGTCCTGCTGCACAAGATGCAACACGTGCATCTCTGTGACAGGCACCTGCAGGCAGAGACTGCCTGGGAGGGCAGAAATGCTTCCAGCAAATTCTGGGACACCAGCTTCACCTCTGCTGCAGGTGCACAGAAACAGCAGAGAATAGAAGAACACTCCAAAAGGACACCATTCCCCAGGACAAATTGCAGACTACCCCCTCTACCCCAGCTGGAAGGGCTTCATGAAAGCCGCGTCAATGCTGAAGCAGCCCAGAAAATATGAAACTATACTGAAGGTCTAACCGGTGGTGAGGAGGGTTGGGACAAAATGGTCACACAGACACAGAGACAGCCCAGAATAAGCGGATGGGCTTCTGAGTAGAATTTGCCTAACAAGTTCCTTGTTGTGTCTGAAATAGCCGTGTGCCAGCACTGCAGGTGATGCAGAGCCCTCAGCACTACGGCGAGACCTAGAAAGAGAGCTCAAAGACAACAGCCCTAAATGATATGCACACACACTCTCCAAGCCATGAGACTTCCCCAGACAGGGAAGGACCAACCTAAAATCAAAAGGTATCTTCAATATCTTCAGGTACCACAGAAGGGTGCCAAGCGCCGGAATTACTATCATTGAGGCAGAAAGAAAATCCATGAGCAGTGGAACTGGGTAAAACTCACTTTGTGTTGAAGTGACTGCACAGGAGGGTATAGGATGTCAGGGTGCAACTCATCAGAGGGACTGCAGATGTTTCTAGGGCATGATTAATCTCACCCAAAGGAGATGCCAGCATTCGGTCAGAGGAACTGTACCATTTCTCCATCACAAGACTGCAAAGGTGCCTCCCTTCAGCATCTTAAGGGAACACTACCAGAATGCTTCAGTCACCACTGATTGCTGGGAAAAAAAGATAAACCCCCCAAAAAAGTATGTCATTGACCACTGCCCACAGACAGAGACATCTGTTGGGCTACAGTAATACCAGAAACACATTTCTGTCTGATGGGACACAATCTTGCAAAATAATTGTCACAATGTTTAGCACTGTAAGACCAAAGTGGCTCCTTCCCAGAACCAGTTATGGCTAAAGGCGAAAACTCTCTTTGCTAAACAGGAATTTTTTCAAAGGCATCAGTGTTCATTCAAAGGAGCTACTGGAAAAAACTATTTAAAAGGTCAAATCTGAACTTTTTGATTTCATTTAATTTAATTCCTTTAGTTTCCTTAAGGAATTGAGAAGTCTAAGGAAAGAACCAGATATATTTAATACAGGTCTCAGATGAACAACATTACTGATACATTACTAAGACTTACCATGTGTGCACAAGAGCCCAGGGAGGTAGAACAGGCCTTCCTGGGCAGCATCCGGACAAACCACACCTATGTTCTGGCTTTTTATTTTTGCAAAGTGAGTCCTTGCCAAGGCCCTCTTGTGTTGCAATTCCTGCTGTTACTAGTCCGGGCACCACCAGCCTGGCAAACAGGCACGAGGACAAGGGGCGGAGGAAGTGAGAGGAAAGGTGATGTGTGTGGGGAAGGTGTTGGAGGAGGATGGTGAGGACCAGCAGGGTGTTCACACCCTGGATGGAGGTGCCCTGGGGATGACGCCACCAACACTGAGGCAAAGGGATATTGAGGTTCAGAGAAGGCTTGGGATGATGCAGAGGTCTCAGAGCTGGTTTGTTCATAATTAGTGGGTATGTTGTTTGTGTGCAGGTGGAGGTCTCTGTGAGGTCCATGTGGGCTGCTGCTGTCCACTGCCAGCTGCTGTCGTGAGGATGTGTGAGTGAGATCAATGTGATGAGCTGGGAGATGTTCTCCAAAGAGCTGCTGGATGCTGCAGCTGGGGTTGTGCTCAGTCCTGGCCAGCCACAACTAGACACCAAGGTAGAACTGGGATGGCTTCTGGCTTGCAGCCTGCACCATAAAACCTGCCTTAAGAAGGGGAGGACACAGGGCAGGAGGGGCACCATCCACCACAGAAAGCCAAGAGGACACCACCAGAGCTGCGAACCTAATGTCTGGCCTCCTCTGGGGGCAAAAGGAGATGGGGTCCCACTGCGGGAGCTTTTACCTTTCCTCTGAGCAACTGCTGCTCACAGGCTGCTGTTTGGCCTTGGGATTTTGAATGCATTTTGATTCTTTTTGAGGGTCATTTGAGAAGTGGTGAGCACATACAGGGTACCTGGAGTGGCAGGTCTGACTCAGCAGTGGCTTGATCACTGAGGCACAAAAGAGGGAGAGGCATCTTCATCACTGCACCTTTCCCTGGTGTCGCAAGGGAACAGAGTTCCTTGTTCCCCCATCCACCCTCGCTGCTCCACCACCTCAAGGACTACACTGATGCCTTACAAAACATCCACAGCCTCGTGAGGGATTGTGCAATGGGCTTAGGAGATTGTCCATCAGAAACTAAAAACCCTCCATAAAGTCAATATACAGGAACACTAGTTTTATCTCCTTGAAAACACCTGTGTGGGAGGGGCTCACCAGATGCACAGTTTCCCTTACAACTGTTTAACACATGACTTTTTGATCAGGGCTGCAGCATCTTTTATCAGCCTTTTAGTGATCATGTCTGCCATGGTCCATGCTTGAATATTCCACCTTGGAAGAGGCATGCAATCCTGGAGCATGATGGTGTGATGTCAGGTTTTCCATAGGGGTATACCCACTTGCACCAGAAAAAGGAAGGACCTGTATAGCTTAATTAACTGGAAGAGGGCTTATTCCTTCAGTGTTTTGGTTGATCTCTTCAGTGTTGGGCATGAATTTTGACCAGTAGGACACTCTTCTTGGGCTGGCATTTATTTTATATTCTGCAGGGTGTGTGTGGTGCTTTTAAATCTTGAGGCTTTTCCTGACCATTTCCTACACTAGCTTTTCATACTGACCTGGGGTCTGCAAAGCAGAAGTGACACCACAGAGTTCCCTAAAAAGGACTTCCAAAACATCTCATTCACCACATGTGGTCCCCTGCCAACAACTTACCCGGCAGGTGGGAGCAGCAACGTGGCTTTGCTGGGTTTTAGTATAGCAGCCCAATTACATGAAATTCATGGCTCCCGTGACTGGCACCTTGCTGATTTCCCAGCCCTGGCACCTTGCTGGTTGCACAAACAAAACCTGTAGATGAAGGCTGTGGGTCACATTACCTCTTTGCAGGCTGCTGACACAGCAGTGTGCCGTGCGAGCAGCAGGAAAAGCAGGAGCCAGGGCAGGTCACCCCAGGACTGGGCCGTGTTTGCAGGGCGAAATGCCTTCTGACGAGCCCCTCTTTTTGACAGCCAGGTCTGCATGCTTATCTTTGGGGTTGAAGGCTTTCTTCAAAGCAAGCGTCAGGGAAAAACACCACCTGTACCTTGAATGCTCCTGGCCTCCTTCTGACCTTTCCTCAGCCCCCCTCCAGGACTGAAATCTGAATGAAGGCGAGGATTACCTCTCTCCTTTCATATCAGTAATTAAGTGCAAAAGGATAAGGAGAAAAACCCTGGGATTTCATCCAAGGGAGGCCAGGACAGGGGACTGGGAACTTTGTGTGGGTAGAAGTGTGGAGGTCAGGAGGTCGCCCATCCTGGCACAGAGCTGGACAAGGATGGGTGAGCAAACCCCATTCATCTTTATTCCTCCAGTTGCAGGATTTTAATAATGCATGATGCAGGAAAGTGCCACATAAAGCAATTACTCATGAAGTCCATCCATGTGTTCCAAAATATTAAGTTTGCCCTTAGCCTTAATAAAGAATAAAGAGCCCCATTTGGATCATTGATTTTAAGTGAGGGTCCAATATCAAAATGCTTTTGACATATTTTCCACCTCTGTAGATTGTACAAGTTATTTGCTGTTCCTGCATTTTCAATTTGTCTCCTGACTCGGAGCACAGTTGGCAGGTGTGACCTCAGAGAGGGGGACATCTCTGGTTAGCTGACAGCTGGTGGCTGGCCTCCATGGGTTCCCGGCTGCATGACAAGGTAATGAGATTTGCTTGCAGAAGGTGTCAGGAGCCCCTGTCCCACAGCCAGCCTCTCTGGGGAAAGCACAGGGACTGGGAAGGAGGACAGGGATTCATCCACTCCTGTCAGCTCCCCCCCATTTCACATTGCAAGGGTCAGCACACATGCTAGGAGGACATGTACACAAGTTCATGATGGTACTTGAAATTGAATGTAAAGCTTTTTTCAGTATAGGGGGGAAATATCTTGCTGAATTGGATGGCTTTTGACCCCATTTTGGTCCATACCATGTCACTAGCTCATGGAACCTTATTAGGCTGGAAGTTCTTCTCTGATGGAGACCTGTATATTCTGTGAAAGCTGTTTTGCAAAATTTTGCAGTGCGTGTTACGTCTTTTTTCATTTTGAAACAGGAGAACTCCACACCAGATGTTCTTTCATCTTCTTGCTTTCCTTCCCTGCTGTTGACAGTGATTCAGATCCACTGAGGGCAGAAAAGCTACACAAGTGCTTAGATTATGAAATGTAAAATATAATACTTAAATAAAAACTTGCACAAAGATTAGGCAATTTCTTGCAATCAATACCAATCTATATTTAGTCTATTTATTAATGAACATTTCAGCTAAGAAATACAATTTCTAAGTCTATAAAGTATTTTATAGAGTTATTTTTCGAAGTTCCTTCATAGTCTTATAATTATCAAAGCTTGATGTGTTTTTATCTCCATAATGCAATTGCCAGGTGGGATCAGGAAGAAATGTATCTGTATGTCATACAGCTATGTACTACTATGCACAGTGCATTCCAGTGTGGGTTTGTTGTTTTGGAGGGGATTTCTTGTGTGTTCTGTGGCTTCATAAATAGGTCACTGTGAAGAAATACAAGACCATTGCCAAATTCTGGTGTCACAGTTTATGCACTCCTGTGCAATATGGGGATGCAGAGGCATTCTCATTGCAGGGGTGTTAGACTAGGTTTCCTTTAGCGGTCCCTTTCAACTCAAACTCTTCTATGACTCTATCGTGGCCTCTGGGTCAGTGACATCTTGGTCTTTATTCCCAAATCTGGTCTATTTTGCTGAGGATTAGGATAACATGCTGGAAGCTTTTGCAGGGATGTATATTTGTGCCATGAATTTGCTTCTTGGAGTCAAAAAGAAAGCCAGTGCTGGTGCAGGATTTGACTGCTGGTGATGAATTATGATGCTATCTCAGAAATAGGGAAATTGGAGGAAGACGTTAACACATGAGGTGTTGGCCCATCTGTCAGCAAGGCCAGGGCTTTGCTGGAGAGGGGCGAGAAGGTGTGTATCTCCTTGAAGCCATGTGAAGACAGGGAGAAGGAGAGGGCACACACATAGCTACAGAGACCAGCACCCTGTGTCAGATGGGACTGAGACGGGGTTGGAAAAAGACCATGTTCTTGTCGGAGTTACAAGTTAATAAATCAGACATCAGGTAGGGAGATGCATTGCCTGCAATTGCTTGCAGGCCCTTATGTGTGTGAGTTTGTGCAAGGGAGGAATGATGACTGTGATGGCAGGATGCAACAGAGGCTCTGCCAGTCACGCTGGATGTCCTTTGCATAGGGTCACCATCCCAGGGCACAGACACGGAGCTGCAAACCCACGTTTTAAATGCTGGAGCAAAGCCTGGTTGCCCAAGCTGACATGTAGGCCAGGCCGTGCGGGCAGCAGGCTGTTCTGCAGGTGCATGGTGCAGGCAGGGGTCGGGGGGATGCACCTCTGGGACATAGGTGAAATGATGCTCTGAGGGATCAGCACAGGGAAATGAGGGCGAAGCATGAAGAAGGGGCTTTCCCCACCCAAGTGGGGAGCTGCGCTTGGTGTGCAGTGTTGCACCCACCTAAAATTCCTTGTTGCCTTTCTGATGGAAATGAGCATTGCTGAAGTGCTTTGAAGGTGCTGTGTCATAATTCCCCCAACCCAAAAAGACAGATGCTAAAGAGCACTTTGTGATGAATAAATGATGTGACAAAAAGGAACAACGGTGAGTATGCAAGTGCTTTTTCCCCCTCACATGCATGGGCTGAGCTCTTCCCTGCTGCTTCCTCACTACCTCTTTACCCTTTCAGTTTTGTACTCATACAAATATACACCCTGTACTCTAACATACCCTATAGCCTTGCTTTATGTTCCTCTCAGTTATCACTTTATCTTCCAGCGCTTGACCACAGCACACTGCACAGCCTGACCCACCTTTGAAATAACTCATTTGCACTCTCTCTTTGTGGGGCTGAGTCACAGCACCCCACGGCTGGCCAGCTGCTCCGTGCCTTTGTGTCCCTCTGCACTGCAATGAAAGCAGAGCAAGGCACCCAGTGGGCTTCCTCCCACGGGTGGGCACCTTTCCACAGCCCCCAAATTCATGACTACTTCCGCTGCCTCTGTGTAAATGAAAACTGCAGGATCAGAGCCCTAAGGGCTAGAAAATATTCTAGTGTTAACGTTTATTCATTCTCCGTGGGCAACTCAGCTGGCAGGTCGTTAAGTAACAGCTGAGAAGGAGGCAGCGGGCAGGAGTGCTGGGGGAGAGAAAGTGAGAGGCTGGCAGTGGGAAGGAGGGGGCGGATGGGGCTCACAGCAGGAGCTCCTAACTCTATGCCCTGAGCAGCTCAAGCAATATATGCTGCATGTCAGAGGCAAGAAACAGGCGAGGAGACAGTGGTGGTTTTCATTCAATAGGGAAACATAATTTTTGCAAAATGCTGCCTGTAATGTTTTGCCTCTCTGCATCTCAAGTGGTGTTTGTGGGAGAGCTCAAGTGTCTGCAAGTCACTGAGCAGGAATAAACATCTCTCATGTTTCTCCAAGAGCCTGGCTTCCTGGGGAGCAGCCACTGGACTCACTGAGCCAAATTTATTGCGAATTTGACATTGTGGATCTGCTTCTGCAGGAATACCAGCACCCATTTTTCAGGCGGTGTGCTCCCTTCCTAGCAGCTGGGCATGAGCTGCATGGCACCTGGAGCAGTGTGGTAGAACAGGGCAGTGCCAGGACACCCAGCTTGTTAGCCCTGTCCAGAGCCAGGTTTCAGGGGCTCTACTCACCCTGCCAACATCAGAGTCCCTGCACAGGCAGAGCAAGTAAAAGGAGATTTGGACATCTCCCAACTCCCCATCTGATTTTCCTACTTGGATTGCAAGCTCTTTGGGGTAGGGATCATCACTAGAACATAACCCAGATACTTTTGGGATTGGAGATAACCCAGAATTAACAGGAGATATTAGTTCTTCAGAAAGTTTGTTGCTGGACGCTCATCTCCGTGGATGATTCATTATTGACGGTCTCCACATGGCTTTTTTCAGCAGTCTCTTTTAAGTTCAGTTACATGCTTCTTCATTTGTAGAGGAAGAGGAATTGAATGAACACGTCACCAGCTTGTCACTTTTCATTCCTTTTTCTGCCACGGCCCTTCCTTTAATAGTCTGAACCAATTTTAGAAAAGTCTCTGATGTCACTGATGATCCACGGCCTCTGAGAACTGGAGGCCAGCTACCCGTCAGCATGGGCTCGCTGTCACTACCGAGGAAAGAACAGTACTAACACAGGCAGTGTTGGTGGAAAGCTGATGATGTGCTGTACGATCTCCTGCAGCTGCTCCAAAAAATCCATTTTTAGTCCTTTTATTTATTAAACTGACAGATCCTACCCCTGTTCAGGAGACATTTTAGGTTGAACTGAATGCAGCTATCAGATAGAGAGGTACCAAATATGCTACAAGGGAAAAACAATGAATCTTTAAAGCCCTGGTGCCCCACAAAGATACAACTGACGTGATCTACGTCAGTGCCCTTAACTCGTGTAGTCCAGCACTGTGCTCAGCCCAAACCCTCGGTCCAGGCATTGCCGTACCTCATCCTCATTGCAAGGAAGAATAAATGAGGGCTGGGCTCCCCTGCAGCTGAGCAATAGGTCCTCATTCTGGCTAAACATATCATTGCATGAATAAAGAGGCAAATCTAGTCCAGCTCTGTCTCAACCTCACTGCTGCATCAGCACCATGGGCCCTGCAGACAGAGCCTGGGAGAGGCAGCTCCTGGCTGGGCAGCAGGAGCTCCAGAGGGCAGCTTGTCTCTGTGCCCATTTTGCCACAGTTGGAGCCAGAACTAATGAAGAAAAGTCACCCAAGGCCTTTCCAGTTTTCCTTGAAGTCATTCCTGAGCTTCCCTGGTTGGGCAGGAAGCAGTAGGAGTGGGGAAGGACAACCCAAATATCTTTCTCTCCTCTACCAGGGAGAGGGAGGAAAGAGATGAGAGTGGAATCACAAGGGTGAAATCAGCACTCTGCCAAAAGCCAGTCAGGAGTCCTCCATAGATTTCAGAATATGACAGAGAGAGAGGAAAACCCAACACATTAAATCTAGCCACACTTGAGAACTATAGCACAAAATCATTCCTACTCAGATGCCAAACCTAAGCTGTGATGGGAGAGAGACTTTGCTTGGCTGGAGGTTGGGCTAGCAACACACTCGGTACCAGCTGCTGTGCAAACTGTGTTAGTGACTTCTGTTCAAGATACATATTGAAAGATGTTGCTCAAGCCATATAACTGCAAATTCTTATGAATTCTGGGCAGAAAAATCACCCAATGAAGATGTGTCAATAATATTGCTTATTGCTTATTGCATCAGTTAGGAACAGCCTGAAGTACAATCCCATTTTACCATAAAGAGCCTGTTTGCAGCCTGGCATGCAGGAAAGGCCATTGGCAAGGTTGTAGCTCACAAACCCAGGTGAAGTCACCTGGTGACTGCACATGTCCCTAGGAAAGCCTTAATCCTGCAGGAGCAACAGAGGCCTGGTGTAAATGGCTCTGCACTGCCAACCCTGGGAACACTGGAGGAGAAACAGCTACAAAACTTTGATGTATGGAGGCTCTGGGCTTCTGGGCCTTCTGCATGTAGGAGCAAGACAGGTAAAGCTGTCCTGGCCGCTCTCCCTGGCTGTGGCTGATACAGCAGCTGAGCATCTCAACACCACAGGGATGGCTGAGAGCAAATGTCCCTGTCAGGCTGGTGCCTCGATGGCTCAGAGCAGCTCAGAGACGTGAGGTGCTCAAACCCCTGATCTGAATGCTCCCTGGATGATGAGGGTAATTTAGCACACACACTGGGAACTTGTCAAGGCCAGGCTGGGTCCAGGCTTTGCAGGCCGGCCTGTGCCAGTGATGTGGATCTTCCACAACGGAGGCAACTTTGGTTTATGCCACCAAGATCACTGACCAGGTAGCTGTTGCACCATGCCTGGTGAGCAACAGGGGCCAAATCACACACTAGGTAAATTCTCCAGAAATAGAGTCCTGTGGTTATGCAAAATGGTATCTTCCCACATCCTGTTGGGGCATTTTGTTTAAAGAATCCATACGCTTTGATTTGCAGGCAGCAGAAAGGTCTGCTTGAGACACATCTATCATAAATTAGAGCTCTTTATTTTATGCTCGACTCTTGTGATTTTATGACCATGAATGGTAATTTATGTCTGAAGAGATTTATTGCTTTTCTGTCACTCTCCTGTCACGGTGAGACCCAGCGCCCAGTGCTGGCACCCAGAGGTGTGCTGTGGCATACAACAGCACGGGGCAAAAACAGGTTGGGCTGGTTTTATTTCTGTGCTCATTATCATCTCAGATTTATAGGTGGCTTTCGTGTGCTGAAGTCAGAGCAGGGGTCAGGCAACATAAATTCAAATCCAAGCCATGCCAAATGTTTCCCATGTTCTCTGCAGGAAGTTACATAAACTCCTAAGCTACAGAATGAAGACAAACCCTCCTAAAACTTTGCTGCCCCTAATGCATTGTCTGGATGATCTGCTTAGACTAGTCTCTTTGGGCCGTCAGCTGCTTCTGCAGAGGTGTTTGCACATCTGGCCCTCAGTTTGGCTGAGAACCTGCTCTCTGCATGTGACAAATCAGTGAATAGAGTTTACTCCTTCTGGCCTTCAGTAATGTGAGCAGCTGCACCAAAAGCCTCTGCAGGGCTCAGGATGCAGCAGCCCCTCTGCCAAACAGGATACAGCAGCCAGGTGCCACAGGCAACAACTCAGTACAACAGACAAGCCAGTGAGGGCACTACCAATGAAACTATGCTTCAGTGTAGCTGGAGAGAAAATGGATTGATGCCGGGCCTAGACAGCTGTGAGGTGACAAGAACATCCTGCTGGGAATTTGCCACTCCTTAGATCCATGTTTCTGCCCTTCTACATCCGCAATGCTGTTCAAAAACATTGCTGGAGGGGGATCTACAGCTTGTGCCCATCAATTGTCAGCAACTCATCAGTGGTGCCTGATGCTGAGGAGGTTGGGGCAGCTCGTGCTACCCTGGCCAAAGCCATGTCAGGCAGTTGCGACATCCTACCCCAAGAACAGAGGAAGTGGCAAGGCTGTGCTCTCATAACAGAGAGTAGATGACAGCTCAGGGATATTTTATTTGTTTTAATTTGTGTAATGCAAATTCAGATGCTGCAGCAGATGTTCTGTAGTCTTTAGTCAGAATATGTTTCCTGAATGTCACTTTAGTGAACTTTCCTGCTTTTTTTGTCAGGTTAGTGATCCTCTGTATTACATTTCTTTTTAGTGCTTCTTTGTTATTTTGTGGCAAAATACCCTGCAAAACAAGCATTTATTCTTCTAGAGGTTAGTGTGATCTGAGTATCATCTGGCCCATTTTATATATTTCATGAAAATATCCACAACCTTCTGCAAAGCTGATGTGGAAAGACTTCTGACAGTCATCAAGCTATGCAAAAAAATTTTAAATTATTCCGTTTGGGGAATTTCTACCGGAAAGATGACACAGAGTGATGCACTTCACTCAAGTGTCCTTGAAAATACTTTTTATCACATCACTTTCATGTCAAGAAAGTGCTGAAAGCACTGATGGAAAAAATTCATTATTCAGTGTGCTTTCTGAGAGCTTTCCAGCAAACACACAGGAATGCAGCAAAAGCCTCTATTTTTATTTTAATATTTGCATACAACTCCTAGTCAGAAATCCAGGTGCGCACGGAGGAACTAGCAAGCTCCAGAAGGGCTGTGGCCAGCTAGCAAATGGAAAAACATTCCCCAGTTCAAAAAAAATAAATACAGTTTTCCATCTTGCAAAAAACACAGTAGCCCCTTTAGCTGGTCAAAAAGCCGGGAAAAAAGGGCTGGATGCTTTCCCCAGTCTTTCTCCTGGGAAATCCATGAGTCAAGGGCTGGGGTATCATGTGCAACATCTCCATGGGCCGTAGGTTTGTGGTCACATGGGGAAAATTTCCATCCAAAGATGAGTGGGATTTTCCTCTGTAGGTCTGTGAGAATGCTGCAAAGCTCCTCTGTGAATGTCAGTTTGAGGGCTTCGTTGCTTCAGCCTCTGCTCCTTTCTCAGGGCTGCTTCTCCCAACATGCTGTTTTCCCTCCTTCTGTGCTTCAGGTTTCATTTTGTGTAATTTCTGAGCCTCACCTGAGCAAGAGAAATGTAAAAATCTTCTTTTTCTAGAAAATTATTTTAATTGGCAGTAATTTACTAAGGAATTCTCGTGTAAACAATGAGAAAGAGTAACACTACACATTGAAAATATATTCAAGTGACAAATGTGTTTCTTTTACAAGATAACATTTGACTCACTTCAATTTCAGCGGATACTGGAAGATTAATCTCTAGTAAATATGGTCCTGATCCAAAGCTACCTTGCTGAAGGGGGCAAATGTCTGTTCATCCAAGTGAAATATTGATTCCTCTGACAAATGCTAAGCTAACTTGAAATCTCAATCACCTGAAATGATTTCTACAGCAAAGTTAGGGTGACAAAGGTATGATGTGTCCAGACCAAGGGTCTTTCCACACTAGATGTCTCTGAAGCCAAGCCACCACACACTGGCTTTGCATAAGCTAAAATGTGGGCATTTTCATCCTATTTTCTGTGGCAGTGATCAGGAAAACTTGGAGAAATTTCTGACACGTCTGCTTATAGTAGGGGGAGCACAGGGTCAAAAATGGAGGTTGATGATTTTGACCAGCTATTTGCATGGGTTTTGTTAGCTGCAGATCAAAGCAGATACTCAGGTGGTATGTACCACAATGTGCATATGTTAACATGTGCTCTCGTGTTTAACCTGTACAGGAGTTTGTTTGCCTGTGTGAACCATTAGTTAGGGCTAGGCTTCAGGAGGGGTTGGGTGGGATAGCAGCAGACTGAGAGCAGCTTCAAACAACAGTTTGCAGATGATACTAAACTGGGAGGAGTTGCTGACTCCCTTGAAGGCAGGGAGGCCCTGAGAAATCAGAGGGCTGGGCAATCACCAACCACATGAAGTTCAACAAGAGAAAGTGCTGGATTCTGCTCCTGGGATGGAACAACCCTGGATGTACAGACAGACTGGGGAATGAGAAGCTGGAGAGCAGTGCTATGGAAAGGGACCTGGGGGTCCTGGTCTATGGCAAGGTGAACGTGAGTCAGCAGTGCCCTGGCAGCCAGGAGGGCCAACCCTGTCCTGGGGTGCATCAGGCACAGCAAGGCAAGGGAGGGGATTGTCCCGCTCTGCTCTGCACTGGGGAGGCCTCACCTTGAATATTGTGTGAAGTTTTGGTCACCACAGTATAAGAAAGATTTACATTATTAGAGAGTGGCCAAAGGAGGACAACAAAGATGGTGAAGGGCTTTGAGGGAAAGCCATATGAGGAGTGGCTGAGGTCACTTGGTCTGTTCAACCTGGAGGAGACTGAGGGGAGACCTCACTGCAGTCTACAACTTCCTCATGAGGGGAAGAGGAGGGGCAGACACTGATCTCCTCTCTGTGGTGATCAGTGACAGGACCCAAGGGAATGGCCTGAACTTGTGTCAGGGGAGGTTCAGGTTGGATATCAGGAAGAGGTTCTTCACCCAGAGGGTGGTTGGGCACTGGAACAGGCTCCCCAGGGAAGGGGTCACAGCACCAAGTTTGTCTGAGTTCAAGAAGTGTTTGGACAACACTCTTGGCACATGGTGTGACTCTTGATGCTGGTCCTGTCCAGGGCCAGGAGTTGGACTCAATGATCCTTGTGGGTCCCTTCCAATTCAGCACATTCTGTGCTTCTGTGAATATCTGCTCGTCAGTGATAGATGTCAAGGAGAGCAAAATGCCACGGTCTTGAACGAGGACATCCCAGTTGTTCAGGCTTAACACTGCTTAGTTCAGGGCAGGACTGGAATCACCATTATGGACAAAAATAAACCACAGTTGTTGTTGGAAGCTTTCAGAACAAAAGCAGGCTCAGAGCACAGCCAGTACCCTTCCCCTTGGCTGTCTCTCCCCCAAGAAACAGTTGGAAAGGCACAAAAAAAGTGGGATTGTATTTATTTTTAATTAGTCACAGTGGTGTTTCCCCTCCATCTCACTCGTCCTCTCCAGGGCACTTGTGGGTGCCCACCATTTCCTTGTTCACTACCGTAGTTCTGTGAAGAAGGACACAATGCCAGGAAGGCTGTTGCCACTGTCGTGGTTTAAGGTCAGAGGAGAAGCAAGATTTGCAAGGAGGAGTCATGTCTTTAGGCCAAACAATACACTCAGAAAAAAATGGAGACACTCGAATGGCCCAAAACTTGCCAGCTCTTTTCTCCTGCCTGTGTCTGATGGTCTGATAAAAGGTATGAGCTCTCCTGAGAAAGCCTGTCTCCAGATGCCGAGGGATGTTCACTTTGCTCCAACACTTTTGGTGAGCACAGAGACTGCCGGGTGCTTTGTCCCTGCATTCAGGAGTCCCTTGAGAGCCTTCCCATGTCCTTTGGTGGGTGCAGACCCAGAACTCCCAAGCAGGAGAGACCTCCGTGTTGTGCAAAGCAGTCCTTTGCACAGTCAGACACACTGAGTGCACTGAGCCACCTGGTCAGCTGATTGTCCCCAAATACCTTCCTGCATGTATAGACAAACTCCAGAGCAAGGAAGCACTGTATGTATTTAGTCATGTGCTGTGAGAAATGCACCATCAGCCAGCTGCCTTTGTTCCCACCAGCCAGCCACACCAGCCAGTATCTCTTAGTTGAGCCTGTTCACCCTTGATGGTATTTAATGAGTCCTGTCCTTATCTCAACTCATGAATCCTTCATTAAACTTTCTCTCCTCTGTCCAGCTGCAGAGAGGAGTGAGCGAGAGGCTTTCATGAGTGCCTTGCATCCAGCCAGCATCAAACCACAACAGTCAAGTCCCAGGCATGAGAATTGCACTGCTGGGCTGGAGGAGCCCCCAGTACACAGGCTGGGTTAAGTACACAGGACAAGGTCTGCGGGGAGCTGTGTTTTCCACCCCAGGGCTATCCTGCTTTGGGTTGTGCGGGTCAAACTGGACCCTGGTGAGCACAGGCTGGGGTTTCCTTGGCCAGGTGCTCCTCACCCTGAGGCCCCTGGGAGGCAGGTGGTTGCATGCTGCCCCAGGGAGAGGGGCCGCTGGCAGGAGCAGCTGGATGCAGGGGACACGAGGGATGGGACAGACACTTTTGGGGTCCCTGGGAGCCTGGGCCCTGCAGCTGGGTTCTGAGTACTGAGGCAAGAATAATTTCTCCTTCTGCCCTAAAGAGAAGGCAGAATGGTTTCAGGTCCCTGCTGGCACTGCTGACAAACTGTGGGGCAGCCATGGCTGAAAATGCTTCTTTCCTTGAGCAAGGATTAAATAGCTCACCAGAATAAAATTGGCTGTGGTTTCTGCCTGATTTTTCAGTCAGATATTTTTTCAGTTTTAAAAAAATATCAAAAGAGGGTAAAACCAGGGAAAGAGTTCACTTGCTCTTATATTCTGATTGCTCTTTGGAGGCACTGACCACTCATCCCTGAGCTCCCTTCTCTCTCTCTGTGTCCTGGCTGAACTGGGGGGGGGAAAGGGCAGCAAGGCAGCCCCTTTTGTGTGCTTGATTTTCACACCCACACATGAGCAATTTCCTTTCACCTGTGGTCACCTGCAGCATCATTCAGTCTTAGGACTGACCCAGCATTTTATCAAAATTATGCAAATTGATGCCACTCCTCCTCCAAGTAGTATGAACTCTGGAAACTCATTTGGTTACTTCTTTTAATGCATAATGTCTGGTTCAGTTCTGAATCCAAATAAAGATAAGGAAACTGCAGAGGTCTGCTAGGCAGAAGGAGTTGAATTTATCTTTTTTCTAACCTGACAGGGAAAGGCCAGTATAAGCAATCCTGGAGGAGACATGCTCCAAGGACAAGGACAGGAGCTGGCAGGGACAGTGGGTGGCCTTGGCAAACCACCCTGCAGTGAAACCCAAGTGAAACCACAGCTCTTTACCTCAGGACTGCTCACTCTTAAACCTTGCCTGAGGAGGAAGACCAGAAACACCCCACATGCCCCCAGCCTCACCTTCCCGTGGTTTGTGTTTTTTCCTTTCCATGTGCTAAAGCAAAACAGGCAGCCAGCAACTCCCAGGGCCTTTCCTCTTACAGCCAGGGGATATTTTTGGAAGTGGATTAGGTGGACTTGTTTGGTTGGCTATTGCTTGTCTCTGACTGGATCAGAAACCAGCAGCTCATCTTCCCAGGAGCAGAGGGTCTGGCACGGATTGTGCTAGTAGACATGGCTTAGCCGGCTTTCCTCTCCTTGGGCAGACTGCCTCTCTGCATAATGAAAGCCATATCCTCAGGGCTGGCATGTGCCAGGTAATCCATACTGCAGGATGACTCTGCTCCAGAGGTCCTGAGAGCAGCACTAAAACCATCAGCACTTGGGCAGTCAGTCAGGAGATGCGGCAGCCTCAGGAACATCCAATCCCAGCCAGGAGATGTCCTGAAGGAACCTGACCTCCAGATACATTTAATTTTGGTCTGTACTGAGCTTCAGAAGGGTAAAATGAGAATGACTGTGGGTGACTCACCCTCTCCAAGAGCATGACAGACCGTACCTGTGACCACTGCCCTTTGCTGTGGGTGGTGCTACATAGTGTCTGGGGTGGACCTGAAGTCCTCTGGCGCTGGGCAGGCATCTCTGAGCCATGCAAGCCACAACACCAAGAGCCCCTGGAGCCACTGCTCTGGGTTGAGGGGCCGCATGCTACTGGAGGTGATTGCTCTCCCTGATGGCGAGGACTCGGAGCAGCCAAGGGCACACAGACAGGGAGCAGCAGCAGAGCCAAGATTGGGGCAGACACCCCTACAGGGCCTGAAGCTGCATCAACACCATCAGACCCCATCACAGGCTGTGATGCCAAAGAATAAGCTAGCTGAAGCAGAAGATCCATATTACTCCTGAAAGCCCAAAAGGCATAACAAGAATGGTGTGACATTCCCCTTTTCAGGTTCTGGAGGACACACACATCTTTACAGTGGAGGCCTTGTGTCGCGCTAACAGCCTGGGCAGCTGCTTTTTACTGATATGGTTGGGCCTGAAGGCAAACTCATGTCCTGCGGGCTCTTCTTTCAAGGAAATAATGAGGGTGTTCAAGATGATTTTAAAGCATTTGGGCAACAGCAATAGCACAAGTGTAATTCTTTAGAGATACGGGAGAGAAAGAAACAAAGAAAAATTGGCAGTGGCAAACACCATTGGGAGGGCATCTTGTCAAAGCAGAGCAAGAGTCAGCTGGGGCTCAGGACAGATGGGCTGCTTCTGCTCAGCTGTGATTTTGTTGTTTATGCAGCCTCTGAAGTCAGCCTAGGTCACCGGTCTCAGCTGTCAAGGACCACGAGCCCTTATTCAGAGGAATTCAGAGGAGACTGCTCTCAGGCCACCACAGACACACTTCCAACACGAGGCAGACAAAGGTTTGGTGTTTGGTGTTATTTCTTTTAGACCAGCCTCCCAAGTGAGGGATGAGCTGCCAAGTACCCCCATTTAGACATTCCATCTGTATCCCTCGGCAGTTTCTCAGAGGCCAGGTTGATAGCTTTCTTGGTTAGAGTCACAGCTGTGCTGAACTCCCACTTACCAAGCTGGAGTCAGCAATGAGAGATTAACAGTATTCAGATGGCAGTGCAGCACTCTTCAGAACACCATGGCACACATGCTGTTTGTTTACAGTCCAAAATGAGCCACTAGCCTAGCACAGGTCTCCAGATGCCCGCATGGCCCACACTGAACATTTTCCGGTGCTGACCTTCCATCTTTGCAGCCCTACCTCTGCCCACCAGGTACCAGTCTTCTCCCCAAACCTGACTCTGTGCAGCAGGGGAGCTGCTCGTTGAGACTGAGGGCACTGAGCTGCAGAGCCAGCCTAGCTGCTATTACATGTAAGTGTATGTATACATAGCTGTATCTGTGCCCATATATGCATACGTATTCACAGGTGCACACACGCACTCTTCCTGTGTGTGGTCCAGAGGGAGCAGAGAACCCTGTGCCCAGAGGCAGGAGGCTTTGTGCACACATGCTGCTTGCACGAGACTCGTCAGACCCTGATGGGTGCCGAGTCCTTGCTACGCAAACATGGTGCTCCAGAGGCGCAGAAATAGGGAGAGCTGCAACACCAAGTGTGGTGGTTTAGGCCAAATCTAAGGAACACGTCCAAAAGGAACGTCTCCTGCAAATGAAGGCAGGTTACAGCTGTCCCTCCCCCACCAAGGTTTGGGAAAGAAAAAAAACTTTCCTTGGAGGAATGTGAAAAGAGAAAATAAAGACTATTTATTTAACAAACACACAGGTAAAGACTAATAATGCTAAATAATAAAACCTCTTGCTATGGAGAGGAAACCTGAAAGATTTTAGGAGTCCTTCTGTGGGTGCGGTCTCTCTTCTCTCTCCTCGGAGCTTGGGTCCGGAGAGAGTCGGAGTGAGGGGGCCCCCTCCAGCTGATGGAAAGTCCCCCAGTGAGTTCTGGTGTT